>JADDOH010024791.1:0-60754 GCA_016648135.1 Agrypnia vestita | reverse complement strand
TTCGCCTCCAGTATTATTCCTCTGGGCCACGTGTTTCGGGGAAGTGCGGGATCAACGATCACCGCTATTTCGCCTTCCTTGATGGCGGGAGCAGATTCCTGCCATTTATGCCTTCGGGCAAGCGTGGGCAGATACTCGCGCATCCATCTGCGCCAAAATAGGTCGGCCAGTTGTTGGGTCACTCGCCACTGCCTTTTCAGGCACACGTTCTCGTCAAGGGCGCCGTAGATGGCCAAATGCGAGTTGTGGCCTGCCATCCCCAATAAAAGATGGTTGGGGGTGAGGGGGGCATCATCTTTCGGGTCCACTGACACATGGGACAGTGGACGGCTGTTCACGGTGTGCTCGGCTTCGGCCAGCACCGTTCTCAACATTTCTTCTCGTGGCGCTCTTTCTTTTAGTGTGGCTTCCAATGCCTTTTTTACGGCGCGTACTAAACTTTCCCACGCGCCGCCCATGTGCGGGGCGAGGGGAGGGTTGAAGTGCCACTCCACCCCGCTCCCCACTAGATGCTCCTGCATTCTTTTATCTTCGGACAATTCGGCCAATGCCCTGGCCATTTCTTTTTCGGCTCCTCTAAAATTTGTTCCATTATCCGAGTAGATGAAACGAGGTTGACCGCGGCGTGCTGCCATTCTTCTAATGGCGAGTATGGCTGAGTCAGTTGTCAGCGACTCAGCCAGCTCCAGGTGTACGGCGCGTGTTGTTAGGCACGTGAACAACGCGCCGTACCGTTTTTCTTTTCGTCGGCCGATGGTTATCATCATCGGCCCTAAATAATCCAATCCACATCGGTGGAAGGCCGGCGTGTGATGCTCCAGCCGGCAGACCGGGATTTGCCCCATCAACGGAGGGCGCGGCTGGCTTCTCTGGACTCGGCACGCTTGGCACTCAAACTTGATACGTCGCACTGTCGGTCTTAGTCGTAGTATGAAAAAGTTTTCACGTAAATCAGACACGGTTCGTTCGGGGCCCGGGTGATTTCCTTTTTCGTGATAATGTTTTACCATTATTCTTGTGTATGGGTGGGCGCCGTCCAAAATGACGGGCGCCCTCAATCCTGGTGGTATATCTGTCACCGTGGTTTCTGCCAGCCGTGATCCAATCAGAATGACGCCGAAATCATCTAGCAGTGGCGTCAAGTGGTGGATTCGGCTATTTTTGGCCAGGAGTCCTCCTTTCTGAAGAGTCCTGATTTCGGGCCTAAAGGCGTCTGCCTGGGCTTGTAAGACCCAGGCACGCTCGGCTTCAATTCTTTCAGCCGAGGTTATATCTCGACCGGGCTGGTCTCCTGTGTGGCGACGACAATTCGCCACAAAACGCCTCACCCAAGCGGTGGCGCAGACCAGCCGGGTCCACGACGAGAAGCGCGTTATGTCAGGCAGCGCTCCCCCCGTATTTGCATGCCGGACCACCAGTACGGTCGCGGGTTTCATCTCCAACATGCTTTCTGATGGTTGTAGTCGGCAGGCCTCTCGTGGCCAAGCCGATTCTCCTCTTCGGAGGAAGTCAGGACCGCCAAACCACATACCGTCCGCTGACAGGTTTTGAGGATCGCCATCCCTGGTGCCGATATCCGCCGGGTTATGACGCGTAGGGACCCATTTCCAGTCCGTGACTTCGGTCAGCTCGTCAATCTCCCCCAGACGGTTCGCTACGAACGCTGAATATGATCGAGGATCGGTTCGGATCCAGCACAGGACCGTTGTAGAGTCGGTCCAATACTGAGTTTTGACAATTTCACATCGGTGTTCTCTTTTTATGGTGGCCGCTAATCGTGCGGCCAGAAGTGCCGCTTGAAGTTCCATACGTGGAATGGACAAGGGTTTCAAAGGCGCCACCTTGCATTTTGCCGATATGAAGGCTACGTCCGAGCCGCCCTCTCCTTGCTCGGCAAAATACGCAATGGCACAGCATGCTTTTTCCGAAGCATCACTAAAAACATGTAAAACAACTTTGCTGTCTCGACGCGAAAGACATGGTCGAGCGATCACACACACTGTTTCTTTAATTAATTGGTACCACGCGCGCCATTTTTCGTTTCGATTGTTCATCACCAGCTGGGGTGGTAGAGCGAGTCGTCGCACGGTGCTCGCTCGCAACGGGTGGTCGGCCCCGTTGCCCCGAACTGTCACATTCACAAGTTGAGACCGGTCGTCCGACGAACACATCCCGTTGGCGCCGTGGTTACGTAATCCACGGACCGGTCCTTGGGCCCCGACAGCGCTGGCCACACCGGCCTCGATGAGGGTAACCGTCGACCCCTCATCGAGTAACGCGTGCACTTTGACTTGCCCTAGGGGGCCACTCACGATCACCGGAAGCACTTTTAAAAACACTGTTTGCTGGTACTCCCGGCCTCCCGTGAGGCCCACTGTGTCCCCATTCGGAGGGACCGCGTTCGATGCCCCGCGCGATGGCATATTCGATGGAGCACCCGAGTCTCCCGCGCGCGGCGCACTATGTAGCGTGCGGTGGTGTAGCGCGCGACAACCGCTTACACCACACCGCTTGCTTCTACACTGTTGGGACCGGTGTCCCTTCACCAAACAATTGAAGCAAATGGCCATTTCTTTCACTATGGCCCATCGGTCGGCCACTGGTTTTCGCGAATACACTCCGCACTCAGACACGGGGTGTTCCGCCACTTTGCAGATACTGCACAAAATTTCTGGTGACTTCCGATTCACTGTTTCACTGTCGCTTGTCATATTCACATGTCCGCTTCGGCGAACTGCAATTTTCTTTGATCGACATCCGGCATAAGGGGCCATCTCGGTTTGGCGGTTTCTTCGGATGGCTTCTTCAATCCAAGAAGTCACCATTTCTTCAGGGTCGGGTTGGTTCAAAACCCAATCTCGGGTGAACGCACTCGCTCCTGGGCACCGCTCCGGCAGTGCTGATGGGTTGGAAGAGGTGTGTAAGGCCTCGTCCCTTGCGGTTTCAGCCGCATCTCGGATGGTACGCCTGGCCGCGGCGTCCACAGAAGGTGCCTTGTTCGGGGCACCAGGTGGTTGCTGCTCAATACTCACCAGGCCCTTTTCAGGGCTACCAGATGTGTCGATTCTCGTCGCAGCTCCGGCTGCGCTCATCCTGGGAATCGTCGTCTGGCTGGCAGTACACACGCGGATTAGCGCATCCGCGTGCTCTCGTTGGAGATCTCTTGCGTGTTGTTGCTGGCGACGGAGCTCCGCCCTCAAATGGCGGATGGTGTCCTCCGTCGTCACGGAATCCCTTGTCTCCCTCGTGGAGTCACGGTCTCCGTCGGAACCGGCCTGTTCCGACTCATCTCGATGAAGTTCTTCCTCTTCTCGGTCACGGGCGTGACCCGATCGTAGTCCTGATCGTGACATTGTCGCTGGTGACGTGTAGCTGACGCGTAGAACGGAGATCCGGCTCGAAGGACCAGCTGTTCCGGACGGGAACGCGCAAAAAAATGGGGTGATTCCACCGCCTTACGGTCAGGTCAACCTGATGGCACCGATATCGCAGATTCTCAGACGAAAGCGAGATCGTATAAAAATTCGCTGAGAATCTTAGAGCGGTCCAAAGGCTGAAGCAGGAGTCGAGTAGAGAAGAAGAGAAAGTCGCAAGTAGATCTGGAGGTGAACGCAGGAGCAGAACTGAATTCTGGGTTCCTGCGCCACGTAATTTATTTCATCAAAAAATCAGGGCCCGCACGCCCAGGCGCATTTTCAACGACCAGTCAGAGGTCGGCATTTCGGAAACCGACGACACCGACCTCTGTCTGACGGCGGGATCACTACTCATAATTCGAGTCGCAGCTCTATGAGCAGTGGTCCCGTATTCAAAATATTAATAAACATGTAACTAAACATTCTACTATAGTTATAACATACTATTTTTACACATTTATATTATATCTTTCTTTTGTTTCAATAACAAATGTCTCTCAGGTTCATCCTTCATGGAGATAATCGATAAAAAGGGGGCCAGACTCGCCAAGCTGGGTGCAATAATTTCGTATATTTGGTCTCTCTGGCGAGCCTGGCTACACAAATTCAATATTTTTTCTACATAAAATTATGTAAAGCCATATACAAGTGATTGCGAACAAAATCATATTAATTTTTACATTTTATAATTTTTGTATAAAAATGGCGACTTCGGCACGGTACCGATGTCGCAAGAGGGTACTGAATTGTGTTTGATAAAAATGGCGACTTTGGCACGGTATCGATAAAATGGCGACTTCGGCACGGTACTGATGTCGCTAGAGGGTAAAACCGATGCCCCCGGACTGTGGCGATACCGTACTGCAGTCGCCCAATATTACGATTTGGGAAGATTAAAATCTTTTTCAAGAATCAAATCATGCCGCCGCGATTTCTTCTTACATCGCTTACAACATACACAAAAACATTTTTAACAACAAAATTAATCCGATAACGACCTCCCAGTGATGTCAAAAATAAACTTTAAAAACATACATACAAAAATTACAATAAATAACTTCGGTTATTTTTAATAAAAAATGCGTCGAGCGCGCTAGGCATACCCAAAGGGTTTTATTTATTCTTGCCCATCTGCGTGCTCGCGCTCACAATTCATGTGATAAAAAATGCAATAATTAATTCTAAAAAATCAAAATACAAAAAATTCACTTTTTTCTTTAATAAAATGTTCATCAGTGCCAACATATGGAGATTGGTAAAAAAGGCCCGATTAAGGGCCACCGGTTTTTTCTTGTCCGACACAACTACATAATAGCGCTCTATGATAAAGATACTACTGATAACAGCACTACTACAAAATCTGTATACAATTGTTTTATCTGTTGTGTACATAATAATATACAACAGATAAAAGATGCGTATATTGTTCGCATCTTTCAAACGATGTCTATCAAAATTTTACAAAGATTTATTGAGTAGTTTTGTTTTGATAGCTGAGTAGTTATATAAGAGTTAAGATATTATTTTATTTAGGTATTTTTTATTGATAGCAAGCCAAGTTTTATTTTTCACTAGCTGTTCGTACCCCCGGCGTTGCATGGATTAAGGATTAAGTTGAAAATAAATTTGTGAGGGTAAACAAAGGTTCAAATCGAACGGTATAGATTTGCAGCGAGAATATATCAAGGGCAGGAGAAAGGTAAAAGAGGAGGGAGGAAATGTCAGTAACGTTACCGCCGAATAAAAAAAATAAGTTTCCAAATTTTGAGTCCGATCGGTCAAACGGTACAGATTTACATCGAAAATATATCAGAGGGAGAGAAAAGAGTAAAAGAATAGGGGAGAAATGTCACCTGTGATAATCGCCAAATTTTGAGTCCGATCGGTCAAACGGTACAGACTTACGTCGAAAATATATCAGAGGGAGAGGAAAGGGTAAAAGAATAGGGGAGAAATATCACGTGTGATAACCGCCAAATTTTGAGTCCGATCGGTCAAACGATAAAGATTTGCTTCGAAAATATATATTGGGAGAGACGGGGTAAAATAATATGGGGGAAATGTCGGATTTATTACCCGCCGAATCCTGAAGTACAAGTTTCTACATTTTGAGTCCGGTCGAAAGAACCGAGATACCGGTCGAACGGTACAGATTTGCATCGAAATATATTAGAGGAGGGAAGGGGTACAAGAATAGGGGGAAATGTCGCATATATTACACGCCGAGTCCTAAAGAATAAGTTCCCAATTTTGAGTCCGTTCGGTTGAAGATTTGTATCGAAAATGTATCAGGGGGAGGGGAAGGGGTGAAAGAATTTGGAGGAATTGTCACCTATATTACCTGGCAGATCTTAAAGCACAAGTGTGCAAAATTTTAATCGAATCAGAAAAACGGTGTAGATTTTTGTTGAGAACAGACATTGAGTTTAATAGGTATATATATTACATTATATTTTTAAATAAAATTCACGTTATTTCGTGATATACAGTCAAGTTCGGAATTTATTCGCACTTTATTCCCGTTTTTTAGTGACTAGTCTTCTAAGCAAGAAGTAGTGTTTGTTCCCGTCAGGGATTAAATAAAGAGAAAGAGAAACACAAATATTTGTTTTCTTCAAATTCACTTTTTGTCACCGTTATATAAAAAAATAATAATTGTAATTATAATAACACTTTTTTTAACGATGATTTATTTTTATTGCGAAAATTCGATATGTTCCTGGAGCGAAACTCCTCGCTTCAGGATAAGAAGAAGAAGTAGGAAACTAATTCTTAATAAAAGGTAATTAAAAGAGGATGTGGTTACAAATGCAGTAGGCAGTTTAATAGTAAAAACAGGTTTTAGACAGTAATCATTTTTAATATTTTTAGTTTATCTAAATAGAAATCACCAGCTTGTATTAAAATGTAAGATTTTGAAAATATTTAAATCCAAAACATTAAATTTAAACCATTAATATCAACATAGTGATTACATTATACGAAATAATTTGCAAATTCTAACAATTGTTGAGATTTATAATTCGGTAAAATTTCAGCAAAATATTTGTAATTATATTGTTACATTTTTTCATCGTTGTCTTAACGTGGGATCTAAATCTGGGCGAGAAAACCAGATTACTTTTTTCCCATTCCATGATTAAGGAAGAACAAAAATATTTCTTCGCTCTCTTATAAGGAATGTTTGGATTATTTTAGTCGTTGTATCCGGATTTATTTCTCTCGGGAAACGATTTGGAAAACAGGTATACACATTTGTAATGGAAAAACAACATACATTATTTGTGTGAATATATTTTACAAATGTATTTTTTTGTATTTCTTTAAAATCTTTATACGAGATTTTGTAGGTGATTATCTTGTCATATTTAAAATATATAAAGAAAAAACTTAGATGATTATATTTTTGATTGATTTGGCTTTAATATTCTAGACGTTATTCAAATTGACCATAAAAACATTATTCAGGATGATAAAACGAATGGAAAACATAAACTACTTTATCTCTACTTGAGTTTCAAAGGTATCAGAATCTCTCACCAGACTAATTATTTGTATTTCCACCTAATGCATAAAAAAAAAATTTCGATATTTGAACGCAGTCACTATAATTCTTCATCTGTCTATGAGAGATTCTGAAATACGAAAAGTAAAATATAAAATCATTATATCTCACAGAGACGAAACCATTTATATGGGAAAGTACTCACAGAAATGGAAGTCATCGGGTATTTAGATAGATGTGGCCGTTAATCTTAGGTTGATCATGTAAAGCGTTACATTATGTATAGCGATCACTTAAGCCAGCCATTTAAACACCAAAAAACATCCATATCTACTTTCCCATATAAAAATTTTCATCTCTGTGAAGCATCTATAATTACTGATCATCCCTCTGGGGACAAAATCCAGTAAATGTGTTCTTGAAAATTTTTAACGTTTATGCTCAAAAATATTTAAAAATATTTTTTTTATATTTTCCATCCATTTTAGTGATCATATTGAAATTATATTAGTTTTCACAACCTGTCTATTCAAGAAGTGAAATATGAGTCATATCAAAAATATATACACCAACGAACTTTTTAGCTTTTTATTCATTCTATCTTTTCACTTTTATTCAGAATACGTGTATTCGAATAGACGCTACTCCCTTAACATTGAATAAAAAGTGCATAAATCTTTTTTACTAATTACCAAGATTTGAAAGACTGAGAAAATTCTATTTTCTTTGTGAAAGCAAATTGAATTGGGTTTAGCAGTAGACCGAATTAAAACGTAATTTAATTGCATTTTCTGAGCACAAATAAAGTCAATTAATTCTATTTTGCAGGTGAACATTTTACATGCAAACAGAATAATATTAAATTAGCAATTAAGTTAATATTATATTAAGTGCATCATTGACATTTTTGTTTTTTTTTTAAGTTTATTTGGGAATATTATCATTTTTTTAGTGTGCATATTTATACATAGCAAATTAATTACTTATTTAAATAATTATGCATATATTTTTTCAGCGGTCGGACTACTCTCTTTTTTTAAAACTGAAAATTTCATAAAATGTAACCGATATTTTAATAAAATAACTAACTTATAATTTTAATCATTAAACATTCTCTATATTGGTCACATAGAGTATTTCAGTAACTTTGAACCTTCTATAGTTACCTGGATCATATTGCAAAAAAAGCACGTAAATCAATCCAGTAGTTTTATTAGTCTATTACGGATGTACATACAAATTTTTCCTTTTACCTATTTTTATATATAGATGTAGAGATAAATGCACCCAAAAATCGACATTAATCCTCATCATGCTATGATGACAGCTCATTCATTCATATTTTTTTGTCAATGGATTTAAAATGGGTGTTGACGTACATTTCTTCTAAATATTATGTTTTTAATATGAAATATTCATAAATATTATCATATCATTCAAAGCATTTATCAAATCCCACCCATCACGACAAATGGATTTGTAAGACTGCTGTATTCGCTTCAATAGTTGAATTGACATAATGAATTCATAATCATCATTGTTAGGATTCGTTTCAAACAGTTGGTTTTTCGATAATAAATCGATATTTCGTTCGGCTACTAATCGTTTGTATGGGGTTTATATCACAATAGTAAAAAGACAGCCGTAAACATTTATGTCTTTTCTGTGAAAACATATTATCAATTTCAATTGAATGCACTACAAATGGTGTAAATATTGTACATTTTTCTATTGCCAGCTAAAAAAAAACAAGTGGCTTAATCGTATAGGTAAAGTAGTGAGAAGTACAGATTGTTTTAAAAAACATGCAGATAGTATTTAATGTGTATACATTTTATACACATAAAATATTATATACTGGTCACTTATAAAAGTAATGTATTTATAAATATTTATAAATAATATAAACGTTTACTAATTTATAATATACATTTTTTAATTTAAATTGTCTGTGAATCTCGCCGAATTCTTTTAACCGCGGTTAAAGCGCGGTAAGCGTTAAATACTAGACGAGACATTGATGTAGCTATGTATTTAAGTTTTCTTTTTATACTGGTGATGGCTTTAAAGACCTACCTTAATTTGAAAAATGTTACGATCCAGTTTGAATCAAGTTGCAGACTTTATACTTATATTTACTGCTGTATATATTAGGAAATATAAAAATTATTGTATTATCTATTTTAATAATTAAAAAAGAAATATTACGAAAGCATGTGCATTACGTAAATTGTCTGATATATTGGTAAATTGTCATATTCATGTCTTTCAGTTTGAAATGTCGTGTTTCGGACATCGTTTATCTTTATTTTCTATATTTTTATTTTGTATTTTCCAGAGCATTAATAATTTGAGGATACGGCATAACAAATATGTCATATGTCAAACAATATGTCATTATAGGAAAGTTGTCAAAGAATAAATTTTAAATGGTTATTGCGCGTGTTCAATACATTTTATATTACAGTAACATTTAAAAATGCAAAATTATTGTATCGACTCTTTGCGACTTTCCATTATTGTTTTAAAATGAAATATATTTTATACATCTTTCTTTTAATTAATTGTTAGAATTATCTTTTTAAAATTTGATTGTTTTGTTACGAAAAATAATAAAAAAGGGCCATTTGAATATAACATGAATACAGAATGTTTTTGGACATGATTATTTGGCAAAGAGTGTTAATTTTACAATTGACAGCCACCCGCAGGGCCTAGAAACAAGCAATCAGCGACAGCCGATTGCTTAACTGCTAGTTTCCAATGACTGCGGTTACGGCATGGTATTACTAATCTTTAACAGTGGAAATGCCATTATGAATCAATAATATAATCAAATGGAGTATTTGGAGCTATAAGATATTTTTCCTCTTCAAAAAACGTATGTATTTTAAAAATATGACTTTCAATATTTTTTGGAATGGTTGTAAAAACATTATTGTCACACCCACAAATTCGCAACTGAACAGAATCTAAAAGAAGACATGAATTAAATATGGCATCATTAGTTTCCTTATTATATGGCGTTTTGTGTAAAATTATTTTTTTTATTTTAATTTACTTGATACCGAATGTATAAAATTGTTATATCTATTTCTAATTTTATTGAATTGTTATTTTATTGTTTTATTATCTATTTGATTTTACATTTATATATCTGTTTATCTTTGTACTGCTCTTGTTTACGTTTTTAATAATTATTAATGTTTACACTTAGCTATTGTTTAACTATTGTGTACAAATTTTAAAGTACATATATGTAAAATAGTATTATTGTCCATTCTACGGATAAGTCTATTGATAATCAAAATTTTATTATATCTTGCGAAAAAAGAAGAAAGGCTTATGGAGTTGAATCTTGAAGGACGGAAAAAGTGGAGAAAGCTTTGATGATAGCTCTCAAATATTTTGCAGATTTGCAGAATGTCGAGAAAATTGGAAATTAACTTCAAGGGGGCGGGAGTTCATGAGTTAGCGGATGAAGTTAGATTATACATATGTAAAAAAGTACGATGTATGAGTATAAATAAGGGGTAAGGAAAAAACTGAAATTTTGTTTTAACTAGACAAAATTTAGAAAAATAAATTTGATTTAAAAGCCAGATTTAAAAGCCAGAACAGAGTTGATAAAATAGATTTTTTTTCAAAATTAGTTATCAATAATTGTGAAATTTCCAAATTTTGACAAATAATCATATACAACCACTTCTCACTCTTTTTCCTCATCTTCATCACCATGTTCTAGAAGGATTGGGGCCCAAAGACTCGACAAAGTTATTTTTACTCCCTTTCTTTTAACTCGTAGCGTCTGCTTGTCAGCTTGTCTGCTTTTCGCTTGTCTGCCGAAAAAACTTTGTACCGATTTTTAACCCTTTTCCCGAAATCCAATTGAGCTGAAACGTTGCAGGTAGACTCGTGGCGACGATAAAACTGATCTAACAAATCTTCGTTCAAATATTTTTAATGATTATAGTATAGTTTTAGATTTTTCGAAATTTTAACGGTTATTTTTTCTCCCTTTCGTAGCATTGTCCGACTCGAGCCCGATGCGTGGAATAAGCGCATCTTCCCCTGTTTCAACTGATAAACGAGAAAGGGAGTACAGTAAAATCTTTGTTTTTATGGGTTAGTTTTATTTTTTATTTATAATATAACATAAAATATTGTCCTTCAAATAAGACTAGAGAAACGTCAAGCTTAATTCAGAAAATATTTTACATAGTTCGCTATAAACAATTCTCATTTGATTTCTGAAACCGACGACCAACATGATAACGAAGTCCCTCGCTCATTTTGGAAACAACCCTTTATCCAAATCCTAACATAAATCCACCCACTTAACCAAATCTATCATAATCCAAATTAACCCACGTGCCTTCAACTGTCCATCCACGCTAATTGAATCCTTATCCCGGATACACCGCTAAAGATACGCTTTTATGTGTATTTTTATCCTAAGCGAAATGAATTCATGGAGGACGGCTTAATGCGCTTAGTTTCAATAATAACTGTACTATATCTATCACTTATAAGTCACAAATACAAATTATTATCCCGGATTAACAAGTTAAAAAGATAGTCTATTTATAATCAATTCTTATCCTAAGTATATAATTTTCCTTAGCACTAATATATATATATATATATATATACACGTGTATTATTATCCTAAGCTTAACAAATTCACGAAAAACCATTTGAAAAACGTAGTGCAACTGTACGGCTAAATTTGCTTTTTCAATAATAATTACATCAAATAGCGAAGCAATAGCATGTCATTATTAGAGTTATAACAATCATTAATGAATTAAAGTTATAAAAAAATATCAATTCATGTTTAACTGTAATTTCGGATATTTTATACGCACCGTATGTATTACCGAGAAGCGAATCTCGACGTTTCGTTGGATACTTATCCAACGTCATCAGGAGGATGACCTTTACCCGCGGAGGTGGAGGTCGGACTGAAACGTCGAGATTCGCTTCTCGTTAATACATACGGTGCGTATAAAATATCCGAATTTACAGTTAAATATGTCTAATGACCGTAATAACTTAACTCTTTAATATCAAATCATATGCTTACTATAAACAAAAAACGCAATACTCGCCATTTCATTTTGCACGACAGATCTCGTTGACATTGTAACCCGCACACTGTTAATTTTATACCTATCTCATATTATGACATTTTCTCAGCCGTATAAAGTGTAACTTTTTGATAAAATTAAATTGTGTGAAAAACATAAACTTTCTTACCTTGTGAGTTAAATTGTAATTCTATATTTTACTATTCGAGTTTCGAGTAATTCGTGTTCCGTTTCGAATTTCTCTTTAAAATTTTATTTTCCTAATAATTGTAATAAGCGCTATCTATCGGTCATTAGAAACCTGTTGATAGCGTATGTTGCAAAATAAAAATACAATAAAATATATTTAAATATCGCAAACCAGTAGGACGCCACTTAATCACAAGGAAACTTTTCTCATGTTGGACTGCAATTTTAAACTTGGTACAACCCGACTTTGTTACAATGTAACGGTAATTTACTTGTCGTTCGGCGAGCATTTTCCGAGCTTTGGCGTAGGGTGCCCTGCCTCGTGGACTTGCGTGTAAGTTCAGCCAATGGACGGGCGAGCCTCGGCACAGCAGGGCTGAAAGTTGGCGCGATCCGGTTAGTACGCGTTGGATCTCTCCGAACGCAGCAACGCGACGCGACAACGGATTCTAACGGCGGAAATTAACGTTCAACGAAAGCTCATCGGAAAGTTCGTGAGCGCGCTATCGGAAATGACGAATCATTTGTGAACTTTCAATCAGTTGCTATTATCTTTCTTTTTTGAAAAGTATATTTCTGTTGTTGTTTGCAATCAGGTATGTAATGTTTTATAAAACTTTGTCAAAACCACCAGAACACATTACATAAACATGAACTATCATGAATTTCTTGATTCGGTCTGGTTCCATGGATGGTTTCAGTATGTTTGACTTGTTCAAAAAAATTTCAAATAGGTCTAACTAAATACTCTAAAAATGTATAATGTAAGTAAGTGAAACGAAATTTATAAAAAAATTAAAAAAATAATATATAAACGAATATATATTGCCAAAAAATACATTTAGTTTAATGCAAAAATAAATACTTAAACTGCTTTATGAATGTGTCTTTAGTACATGCAAGGGGAGACATACATTCACTGTGTCTCAATCCCATAGCCTAGAGAAGGGGTTTAGTTAAGCTCTGTATAATTTTATACTCTGTGGTCAAAACTTTTAAAAATTTTTTGAAAATATTTATGAAAGATTTTAAGATAAATTTAAAATTCAAGAAAATGAAAAAAAAAATATTTGAACAAACAATAAAAAAACTTACTTGATATTTGAAGGTCATAGAAACAAAAGCGTCATAATGTTATATCAAAAATAAAAGGCGGCGTGTTTGAAAAGGAAAATATGGAATATGGAATTTAGTGGAATTTTCACTCTTGAAGATATGTTTGTATGTTTAAGAAACATTTTATTAAAAGCATACAAATTTAAAATCCCTATTATAATCAGTAACAATATTCATTCCATAATCTTGAAAAAATATGTGATTGACAGATAAATACGTAATTTTCAACTGAAACGAATACGTGAAAATAATTATAAATCATCCGTTTTATCAATATTTAAATAATATTTTATTATAATTTATAGTTAAATTCAATTAAATACACTAAAAAATAAAATTATAGTTAAATTCACTTAAATTCTATAAAGGTTAATTAAATTTAAATTAATGCGCTCTATTAAAATCAATATTTCAAAATTCTTATTTCAATACAAAACAATTACGAAAAACATATTTTGTTAATTTATCATTAATGTCATTATTAAGCTGTGTTTATCTAATGTTCAATATAACATACATACAGTACACCACAATTGTTAGTACCTGAAGGTTTGTTATCTGGATCCCATCAGTCGTTTCTTTAGGGGCGTTTTACCGCACTTTGCACGTAACACCTGTGCCGTTGCGATGCAATAGTGGGGAAGGCTGGGCAAACATTCCTATTTTAGTTTCCTACGCTATCTTTGTTTATCCTTCCGTTTTTTTGTTTATGTTAATTGAGAACTGACTTTGTCATCCATGATTTTTTTATATATTACTTCAAATCGATCGGTAATTTGATTAACACGTACAAAACATAAGCTATAACTCAATGATAATTAAACTTCTGGACCGTTATTAATATTCCAACGATGCTGTTTTCGATATGTTAATGTGATAGAAGAGACAAAAAATCATAAAAATATATATCTACACGTCATGTATGTAGGTACAAAAGTGCACCGAATTTTTAGTCTTTAAACACACATTTCGTCATTTTTATATATAATTAAAGTTAATATTATAAATATAATTGAGTATAAATACTCATTATGTACTGCCTTTATATATAACTTATTCTTAAAACTCCAGTATAAACTTAGTCTTAAAACTCTTAAAGCAGATACCTTAGTAATAGAAAAATAACACAATAATTTTAGTTCAATAAATTGGGTAAAAAACGTAAGTTTTGTTACCTCTACATGATTTAAGATAATTTTATATTTTACTACTTATGTTTTGAGAATAACAGAATCCCGCATCGACAGGTAAAAATATAAAACTGATTTTTTAAAATTTTAACATTAATTAGACCAATAATTAATTGATAAGGTACAGACAAAATAAACTGTAGTTATTGGTGCAAATTTGTTTTTAACGGTAATAGTGAGAAAAGAGGAGAAGAGATAATTAATATAATATTGTTAAGCAAATTAACACCTATGTTAAAATTTCATGACTTTCAAAATTTGTAGTTTTATATTTAAGTATAAGTAACATAGCTTATGATTGTTAACCCAATTAAATTATAGTTTTACTATAGATATACTATCAAAATAAATTGGCGATAAAATATTAATAACACGATAAAAAATAATTTTTTAATTAATTATTTTTGACCAATAGGTACACTTTTTCCAAAATTATTTCGCAAATATTTTCTTCTCACATTTTTACTGGTGTTCAGAATATTTTGCGTAAGTTTTTCTTGGAAATGGGGTCCTTTACGTCGGCTTGAGAGGTTGGAGATACACGGTAGAGGAGCCGAAAGTACTTCACATAGGAGATTATTATTCCATAAAAGAGCGCGAAACTGTAAAAGGATATCTGAATGTAGGAAAACAAAATATTAATGAATAAGTGTGTGTGGAGTTCTACCCTCTCTGGTCCTTCTATGTGGAAAATGACGCGAGCCTACATATATCTTTCCAAATGGCCATAATTGGAACTTTAGGTTTACAACTTGATGTCTCATTATTCATATTTATCTGATTTAGATTATGTAAAAGTAGATATGTAAAAATATAGCTCAAAATTATAAAAAAAAGACTGAATTAAAGTGACGAAAACACAATTACTTAAAGCGAGGGATATAATCGTTAGATTAGATTTCGATTACTTTTTCCATTTTTTTATAAAAATATTTAAAATTTAAACGTTATTATAATACATTTATTTATAATAAATTGTTTTCTCTATCCATTCACAATTGATCAAATCATTTTTGCGGTGCCACGAGACAGTTTTCTCTAATATATGTGATATCTTATCTGTAGGTAATGTGCGTTAGACTTTAACTTAATAAGCGAAAATGCACATTTTACGATATCGTATTCTCAGTACAACTCTACAATATTAATTCACAGACCATATTTGAAATGTGATGCTACATAAATATTGTCACGGAATAGCAAGAAAAAGGAATAACGCACTGCCTGAATTCCTTGTACGACGCCCAGTGTGGCCAGTCGTGAGATAATCGAAATGAAATAATCGAGCAAAGTAAAATAATATGGAAACAAATCCGTATTTACCTACCTTCAGAATCTTATATAAAGCCTATTATACTTTCAATGAATTCTTTTGAAATTAAAATAATTAATTACGTTGATTACTTCAATTAAGTTATTATACTTGGGTTAAGTAATTATAGACAAACATTGTTAGATTATTAACTAACCCCTAAAGAATAAATTGTGGGAAACGTATCTATCATTGCACAGTATTATTTGGTTAAGCAAAATATAACTAACTAAACTCTTTTTATTTGATTTTAATCAGACAGTAACACGCAGGAAGATTTAATTTAAAGAAATCAGCGAGTCAAATGATTGGGTTTTAGAAAATCTCCGTGTTTTGGTTATCGGAAAGCACTCTCGAGTTTCCTTCAACCTCCCTCGTGGGTGAAAATTAAATGGGCTCCAACGTATTTCACTTCAAATTGATTGCTTGAATTTAAATCGAAGTTGCAGATAATTTATGAAAAATGAAGATATTACGATGCAGTGAGATAATATTTATTATACATTAAAATATAAGAATGAAAATATAAAAACATCAATATTTTTACGACATTTATAGAAAGATGTACAAATTTATATTTTTTTATAATTTATTAATTGTTTATAGTAATTATAAAAAAATACAACTTGAATGACTATAATCTATATGCGTATATCTAAACATTAAGCAGTGTTTTTGAAATAAAATGCAGCTGTTTGGAGTTAACCAACCAAAAAAAAAACAATTGAAGAAAAACAGCTTTAATGGGGAATAGGTAGATAGGTATCTACTCGCTTCAAACCTCTCCTCAATAAAGGTTAATCCCACACAAATTTGACTATGGTAAGCCTTATCGAGTTACAGCGAATAATATTACAAATTTTCTCCTATAAAAGTAATACCTACGTCATTATAAAAAAATATTTATTTTTCAATGCTTTACGTGAAAATATTTATATACTTTATAATGTGTTGAATTTTTTACTATTTAAAACCTCTTTATACATATATACAATATATGAGTAGGTACCTTATGATTCAGGGGTTATAGATATTGAGAGTATGAATATAATTCTTGATATTTGGATTGCTGACTTCTCTACAAAATTCTGTAATTTGCCATTAAAGTAATTTATTTTTGACCTTGTTTTAAAAACCATAAGAAGCGTCAAAACGAGGGTGAATAGAAACATTGAACCACTGTATCATAAATGTGTTTATATACCTTTTTATATATTTTTATATCGAGGTCCGAATACCAAATTACACAAATTATATGATACCTAGGTATATACAGTCAAAAATATTATATTTTATATTTTTACCATATATTTCAGCCGTGAGTTAAGGCTGAGAGAACAGCGCCACCTAGCGTATCTGAAAGTCTTAGTTTCGTTAGTGAGGGACATTATTACAGTTTTTATTACTATTGATACCTAATTTCCTATACCTCATCATTATTTGTGCTTTCGGGTAGCTTGGTTAGGTAGTTGCGGACATTGTTTGTTAATAGTATTTTGATAGGTACTATTGTGAATGATTGAAGCAGTAGATATCATTATGGTTAAACAATTAGAGTTTAGTTTTTGTATCAAATACCTAAACTTATGTTTATTGATACCTAATACTCACGTAAGATGAAGTATAAACCATCAAAATGACGTAATTTAATTATAGATTTCATCCTCCAGTTAAGGCTTTGCGAATTTCGCTATCTAGAGTAGCATAGTCATGATGACTATCTACTTTAGATAGCGTACATAGTTATGCATAAATTATGCTATGTGAGATGGATAGATATGCAATGTTAGTGATAGACATTATGAGTAAATAGAGGATTATGCGTTTTTGCTTCTTTAACATTTTATTATTTGAGCAATGTGGTAGCATTGGTGACGGGCATTGTTACGTAGAGAATTATACTTTTTGCACTTCATTTAATACACCTCATCATTATTTTTGCCATCCGGTAGCGTTAGTGACGGACATTGTTACATGGAGAATTATGTATTTTGATAAATGATTAATACCAACGATGCGATACAGTAACAGATGCACTTGTTAGTTTAAATTTTCATTAAATTGATATCTAATTTATATAAAAAAACACTAATATAGAGTTATACATAAAGTAAATCTTTTCATTTTATTCAATAACAATTTTGAAATCATGCTAATTTTAAAAACAAAATGAGATCAGCTTTTGGATTCTACGAAGTTACGGACGGACAGCAAAATTATTATTATTGTCTATGATATTTATTGTAAGATATCTGATTTATTACACAGCGACAATTTGCGGCACGCTGCCATTATATAAATAGTTATTACCAAATATTTAAGCGTGTTCACATTTATTCCCTGGAAAGTATAATAGGTACAATAAAGCTATGGATCGAACTGATTAAAAATGTTTTCATAACCACTTATTTTGCTTCATTTCGATAAAATCTGGGGCGTGCGTGAAATAACAGTGCGAGCGCTATTATTGGTGTAGGTGTGGTCCCGAAACACGTCACGTAATATCAACAAGTGCGTTGTGCAAACAAGAAACTGTCGCTGCATTACGAATCATAAAAAGATTCGCGTATTTTAGGTCTTGTCAATCATTAAATTTGGTAAAACATTATATTTGTTACTTCACCAGAGTTGAATCATATTTTTATATTTCTCATTACTTACTTTTCGAATGGAAAAAAATCTCTCATCAACAGTTATGTATCGAACTGACTTCTCTGATATATAGAATTTATAAATTGATTTAAATATAAAAATAATGGTTAGGAACGGGAATATTGAGAGAAGAAGACATTGGTACGCCCGCCGGGATGGAAAAGTTAAACACAGTATATGAATGAAAATACTGATTAGTATCGATGATGTGGATCGCAAATTAAGAAAAAATATTGCTAATGTAAACGACGATGCTTTTTTGTCTAATATTGATATTTCTAATATGTGTTTTTAATGTTGCAATCACCCCATAAAATCCGCAAACTCGCCTTTTTCCCAATTATTTATTATTTATTTTGAATTTAGGAGTAATGTTATTATTATTAGTATAACAGTTTATTATTAGTGTAATACGTAGGTCTAATATTAGGAGGGAGAAATTCGGTAATTCATGTTGATATTTAATGATCATTATAAATAACGTCGATGTCGATGCAAATCCATCAATAATTTAATCAGTTATCTTCAAATCATACACTTTTCTGTACATTATGTACTGTACAAAACGTACTTTCATGACACGACATTATCTTTTCTTTAAGATCAATTTTATGATATTTGGAGAGATATTAAGATTTTTTTAATTCAATTAGGCTGATATTATACCTTTTTAAAAAATTCGATTACGCTACTAATACCTAACTTGCTTGTTGAGCTATCGTTAAACTATCGCCTAATGAACAAGAAGACGGGGTTTTAAGCTTCGTTTACACAAACAGTTTTTAATCAGTCCTATTTTCATATTTTTTTTATTTTCATTTACTTAATATAACATAGTTAAGAGTTATTTGTAGTCTTTAAACATTAAAAAAAAATACATATTTTTTTGTTACTCTCCAAAAAGAGATTAACTTTTCTGGAGAGGGATTTTGTTAATTAGCTCAGCTTTTAAATATAAATTATACTGATTTTCCGTGAATTTTATCTAAATATCCCGTTTTATTATAAAAATATCGCTTAAATTAATGAGACTTTTATTTCTCACATATGAAAAGAAGAACACACTGTTTTTTATTTATACTTACTTTTCTTTGTTGTTGCGTTTTGCCTTATAAGGGCGTTCTAAAACTATTTTACATTCAACAACTTTTATCAAAAAGTAAGCTATTGAAAGAAACTGCTACATAATTTTAAAAATTTAAATAGGTTTTTTGTCTTTTGGCACGATTCTAGGAAACAGTTTTGTTCAAATACATATGACTTTTAGTAATTAGAACTTGAATAAGTGTGTTTTTATTTTCGCATGTATAATAATGGTATTCTTTAAACTTACCTACCAAAAATAATAAATTTTCTAACATTTTGGTCAATTTTTAATTCTGAATATAATTAAACTAGTTAACTTTGTTTACACCACTAAAATTTATTTGGTAAAACCAACCGGTTTCGGAAATTACGTTCCTTCGTCAGGGTATACTTAAAAACAGGGTATACTATAATATTAAGTGTACCCTGACGAAGAAATGTCTTTTCCGAAACCGGTTGGTTTTACCAAATAAATTCTAGTGGTGTAAACAAAGTTAACTAGTTTAATTATATTCATAATGAATAACCACAAAGTTATAGCAAAATACAACAGTATAATTTTTAATTCCTTTCTTTTAACTCGTGCTTGTTTGCTTGACGAAAAAACTTTGCATCGATTTTTAACCTTTTTCCCGTGATCCAATCGAGCTGAAACTTTGCAAGTAGACTCGTGGCGACGATCAAGAAGATTACCAAATTTTCGTTAAAAAAAAAAATAATTATAGTATCATTTTGGACTTTGCAAATTTTTAATGGTTTTTTCATACAACTTAGTAAGTTGTATGGGGATTCCGACGCATCTGGTAGACATGGAACCTGATTATAGTATAATTTAGGATTTTTGGAAATTTTTTATTACTCCCTTTCGTGGCGTCGCCCGACCAAGGCCAACGCGTAGGTTAAGCGACAAACCAGTTTCCACTAGTAAATGAGAAATGGAGTATAATTAAAACTTGGTTTTTATGGGTTAGTTTTTTTTCTTCTACAATTTTGAAAACGTTTCCATTCTTTACTAAAAACCCAAAGAAAGAGGACAAAAAAGGCTTTGGTTAGCCTTTCATACTATCAAAATGAATATATGAAATTAACTTATTGCGATCCAAATCAAAAAAAAGTCGGGTTATCTAGGTTAATATTTATAAGTTTCACGAATTTCCACAAGTCTACATTTTAATATTAACGTGTATGTTTTTAATTTAAATAAGAATATACAAATTTTAATGCATACTTTATCTGACGCTGTTAGTTATTTACAGACGTGTGGATTTTTTCTGAGTAATTGTGGGCATATTATAACGTAATTTACTATCACAAACATGAGTGTAGTAACAACTGTATTTCACAACATAAGGACAAAATGCTATGAAGTTTTTGCAATCATTTTGTAAACACTTAAAAGCTTCCGCTGCTTAATGAAAACTGGTTGTAAACATGAACCCTATTTGCTGTATACATAAATACATAAACTGACAACTTTCTAACGGAGAGACATTTTCTTGTATCATAATGATATCTTATTTTTCTTAACCTAAAAAATATTTAAAAAATAATTTTCGGAGTAATTATTTAAAATAATATGATAAAAAGTTATTTTTTTCTTGATGTGGTTGGACATAATTATTTTATATTAATTAAGCAATTTGTATAAAATACTAACAGTAACATTAACTTTGGAAAGCGTTAGACATAAAGTTACTTCAAGTGGTTTACAAAAAGTTCTTAATTAATGAAAACTAATGATAAAAAGTTAAATTAAATACCGTAATCATAACATCATAATTATCACATCATATTTTTTTAACTTCTTCTTCTTATTATTTTACCCCTTATCCTATTGGGTCGGGATCTCTGCACCGCGTAGGAAGTTCCAACTCTTCCTATCTTGGGCTTAGCTCTCCACGTTAGTCCAATTTAGTAGCATCCTCGCTTTGCAGCAGTCCTCCAACTGTTTCTGCCAGCTCCTTCTGGGACGGCCCTTTGGTCTTCTGCCTTCGGTCTTGCCTAAAATATTCGCTTTGGAAGTTTACAGAAGACATATCCAACCACCGAAGCTGCGATTTCTCGATAAATGTCAATAAGGGTTCCAATTAGAGACATTCGTCATAGAAATCCCATCTCGGCGCCCTGTAGCCTATGACGAATTTGCATGTTTGTCCCTGACAAGACTAACACGCATGTGATCAATTATTGGTGGAAGTGTAACAATACTATGGTTGAGGTGTGTAGTGTTGTGAATATAGTGGTATAGTGTTGGTCCTGACGAAGAGACCGGTACGTCTCGAAACCAGTAGACCTAAAATCTGGTAGTGGTTTTTACAAAGTTAACTAACAATCTGTTATAACGGATTTTTTCAGTCTACATCCATTGTTCGTAGCCGTACACTAGGGTCGAACTGAACACTGCCAACATTTCTCACTGGCTGAGCTCCACATTTGGAAGTACGGGATAATACAGGGCTCGTGCTACCTGGCTTGCGGCTCCTATCCTTCTGTCCAATTTACTTTCTTGATTTCCATCCTGAGATGTTATTTTTATTTATTTTGTAACAAATTATAATAATAATAGCACGTTAATTTAATTCTCATTTACCAATTGTAAGATCAATTAATCTTAATAAATGAACGCCATGAATATGACTTTATTGGCAGTAGCAATCTATTAACTGACATTATGTGTATTGCGCATGCGCGCAAGTTATCACTTAAAATTTCCTCATCCAGTGGTACCATTATTCTGACAACTGAAAGTGTATTGAATTACTAATTTTATTGAAAAAAAACAGTCTCATTTTTATATCTGGAGGTAACACCTTGTTAAGCATGGTTTATGTATTAGTCATAGGCTTTTTTTGATTGTAGCACATTTATTCGCGCAGTTCAGTAAATTGTGAGTGACTCTTGCTTTAAGATTATATTTAATATTTGACCTTTTAAAAAGTTTACTTAACCGTTAAGCATTTTAATTTTTTTTTAAATTAAATAAAAAAACATTTTATTATTTAGTCATATTAACGAATTTCGTAAATTAATTAAGATATACTATCCCTTATAAGACCACCCGTCCTTATTTTATTATTCTGTTTACAAAGAAAAATTAAAGTAGATATTATCGACAAATTGATTATTGAACGGAAGAAACTATTAAAATACTACGTATAGAAAATCGTTTAACCAAATTGAAATTAATATAATACGTTAGTGTTTTTAAGTTATCAAAATGAGTACTTATTAGTTTACACCTATTACTTAATATTTACTATCTTAAAATTTAAACGTTATTACCTGTACGTATTTTGATAACTGTTTGTAATTATTAACATAGCTGTTTCTTCACAGCGTAGAAGTCCATCATTAATTACCAAATAAATTTTTTCGAATATTTCGAATGTTGTTTTTTTGAGGCCAGAATACGAAAAATATATTAAAAAATTTAAGTTTAATTAAAAAACATGTTTTTCTAGTTATAATTAAATTTCGGGTAGCCATATTTCGTATATACAACATGCATACAACATATATACAACAACCATATATACAACAATATATTTCATGACCTGTTTATGATGGAGCGTCACGAATAGATTGAAATAATTACAAAATGTTTACTAATATAACAAATAAATAATTACAAAACCTTTTTTGTTTCTGAAAATTATGATTGTTTTATTGATTCAAAGAATCTCAAGAAAATAATCTAAATTATATTTTTTTTTTCTTGATAAATTACTCGATTTCGAGCAAAATACTATTTGTATCGAAGGTATATGAAATGAACGTGTATATATAAATTAATAGATGTCTCTTTTTCAATAATAACTTACCATACGACGCTTACAACTTCATTGTAATAGTGGTGTGTACGTATATAGGATGTGGTTATTGATTCTTGTTTAAATAAAAAGATTATTTACTTATTTGTAGTGTCGCTTTTCATATCCAACTTTATTCTGAGAAGTATTAAAGAAGTTTTCTCAGAAAATCCACTGAATAGAGATAATTAGTAGACTTAGTGTAAAAAACCTGTCCAACGACGATGTTTGAGCTTGGTCGAGCCTTAAACTGGGAAATGAGACGTCGTTTTATTTTGTACGTTTCAATGTTCTCTTTATAAGCTCGCTCGTAAAAGAAAACTGACTGCCGATAAGCAAAGCTAGGATAATTATTTCCTAGTGAAAATGAAATCCACGGAGCGAAAAATTAAATTTTCCTTAACGGGGTCGTAGAATAGTTCTGTACAATTAAAGCCGTGAAATAGTACTCCGGCAAAAAATAAAGTAGGTAGTATAAAGGAATTATTTCTTTTACATTTAAAAAATAATATTTTATGGGTAAAACATGATTTTATTCCTGAAAATAAAGCGAAGTTCACCAATTTGGAACAAGAATTCCCTGAATTACATGAAACGACACACGTTAATGAAAATAGCAAAAAATAAAATGCATACAGTTAATTATTTATTTTTATTTTCTGATCTACTCTAATTGCATATTTTATTTGTTCTATCGCATCGCAGTAATTCGATATGTCAGATTGAAAAATGCAAGATTCCATAAGAGACTTTTGGAGAAAGTAGGTCACAGAGATTGGGAATACCGGCCTAGGTCCTTTCTGGGATACTTTTTGGAGAGGAAACTTCGTTCGGCCTCTCTGAAACCATCGAAGCCCTTTTAAATAAACTCTTACCTTTGTGGGTGCCTGATGAGGACACGGGCCATCACCGGCTTATCCGTGCGACAGAGATTGTGTGAGAGCATTAGTAATTTTGGAAAACTGGCAAGACAGACGGAACACGGCACCTCTTACTCTTTTCAGAGTAGCTGTGGGAGAGAAGGACAAAGGAGGAATTGCTTGGGAGCTGAGAAAAGGTTTAGCATATTCCCCTAGGTACGATAACCTCATTAAGGATGGTACCAACCTCAAACTTATTCGGGTTTTCGCTCGTACGTTTGGACTGAACTGTCTTTCTTGACGGAACTGACCTTTTTGTCTGTCCTTCTCGTTTTCTTGTGTTACCCTTGCCCTACAGGGAGTGTATATAATGTATATTAATATCTTTTCTACCCCTCCCTCACCATTACTCCTTCTCCCTCAATCCACTCTTTATCTTTATTTTGTTGTAATTTTATACTTTGTATTTTATGACAATGTTATTTTGTGTTCTTGCCGCACGGGGAGGGTTTTAAGTGAAAAAAATATCATCCTGGCGACGTATGAGTATGACAGATATGGAAGCTTTCGTTCATAAAACTGTCCTAGGAATGTGGTGGCTGCCCGTTCACTATTCGGAGCCACAACAATCGTGGAGCTATGGTAGATGTGTGAATGTACATGTATGAGGCGAGATTTGTGTCAGGATAGAAGAGTATGACATTGTATATCTCTCTGGCTACCCCCCTAATAATAAGTTTATTATTAAAATTACATTTTCATCACAATATGCGCATTTAACGCAGATGCGACATGCCGCGAATACGCTCCACGCTTTAATATTTACAGTTCAGTCTACGTTTCAGACAGCTCTCCTGAGAGTCCTTTGGAAAGTTCAAAGACGAATAACATTTGATATGTACAGAACTTATTGGCAGTGTTCCGTTCGGGAATCGGGCTGCTGGGGTGATATATTATGCTCTTTCGGTGCGCGGAGTTTTCTTCGTCATTCGTTTTCACACCCTTGTGAAAAAACAATTAAAACCACTTGAATGCATGTCCTTGTAATTTTTAAGGGTGTGGGGTTGCTTCTAAATGATTTCATGACTGTATTTTTTTTTATGTATTAATGAATCAAAAATATTTTTTTAAGTAAACAGGCTGTAACAGAGCTAGTACACAATACTTGCAAATTTTCGCCTTGATTATGAATCGTAAATGTTGAAGCAACCATGACCTAATGTTAATAGTTATGGAGATATGAGACGTCAATGTTTGCATTTTTTCAGAATTTCTGATTTATTTTCTGCAAAACATTAGACTTTTATGAAAGTAAATTATATCGATTATGTAAATTCATTTTTTTTAATTCAAATCAAATAAACTGATTTAACACTTATTGAAATTGTGAATACTATTTTTTGTTATTTTATTTGATTTGCATTGAAGGGAATGAATTTTTCATAGACTTTATATGTAATTGTAATAACAGTTCAACGTTTTAGAGAAATATTGAAAAAAAAAGTATATGGTCTGTACTGATATATAATGTAATGATAGTTTAACGTTTTAGAGAAATATTGAAAAAAATATATATATGGTCATGGTTGCTTGAGCACTTTCGACTCATAATTAAGATAAAAATATACTTATATACTAAGTATTATGGACTAGTTTTGTTACATCTTGTATATATTCTATAGAGTCTAGTGTTTAGAGAAATTGTGGTGTGTGGTCAATTTAAAGAAGGTATGTCTGAATGAGTCAGCCTCTACCATCCGGCTACATCAGTGTTCTATTAAATGTCGCAATGTATATAGTGCTGTGAAAGAATGGCAAGAAGTGAGGCACAATGTTAATCAGAAATTAATAAACGTTTTGATATTTATTTGTTGATAACGAATTTACAATGTTTCGTTGAAAAGTTTACTTAAGTTGCGCGCGCGCTGTTGTCGGTACCGTGGTCGAGCTGAAAAATAAAAAACGAAGAAATGATGTGATTTCTGTAACCCGTTACATACATAATAAGTATGAATTAATCATTAAAAGTCGTTCTTTAATCTGTTTTAATAGAGTATATGCCTACAAATTGATAAGATAAAATTTCATTAAAAATTATTGCAATAATTCATCTACTTCGATTCGATTAAATTCGATGAAACTAAAAAAAATACTTGGATTTACAAATTAAAGAATGTTTTTTTTAATGAATTGAATGTAGGTATACATCGCCCTTAAGCTTTTCGTCACTGGGCGCCCTAAAATTTCGTGTGGTCCAAAGAGGGGTATCGAAATACTCAAGATCATATTCATATAAACGACCATAAAAAGATCGTCACGGGCGACGCAACCCAACCGCCTCACCGAACGTCTCTTGTTCCGAAAATTATTGTCACTTGATCGAAGATTTGTTTGTGATTTTGATGTATACTGTTATGTACAAAATTTACATCTGGCACATTATTTTTCCTGGATGCGCAATCATTTTCCTTACACATCTAAATACCGTTATAGAGAGGAAAGATTAAGATAAAGGTTCAATATTATTTGAACAAAGTATAGTGCATTTTATTATTTTGATTAATGCAAGAAAAAAAATTTGTAAAATGTATCATGAATTCTAGTAAAATTATTTCTGAATAAAGAATCAACCGCAAATATGTAAGTGCAGAGAATTTTGCAGTTAAATAGCTCATAAAAAAATTGTTTTGAAACGCTTGAAATGCTTAACATCCGAGCTAAAAAAATTCCATTGTGAACTCGATATCGATAAAGTGATGCGTATGTGGTACTGTAACAAACATGTCCTAGTTAATAGTTGATAGTTGATTGACATCTAATATCCATAAATTGGTTGTACCTATAGAGAATGAAAATGTATAGAAAATTACATTAATTCATAAAAAATGTTAATCGATTAGTTATTTCGCAGCTTTAAATAAATTGACTTCAATATTAGTATTCATCACGAAAACTTTATGGATATTAATTTGTCCACAAATGAATTATTTACTTTATAATTAACTTTGATTTTTAATATTTATCTAACTGGTTTCGAAATCTATGGCTTTCTTACTTTCTGATATTTATAGCGTTGACTTAGTGGTTGTAACTAATTAACCAACTAACTAACCTTCACGCAGGGGTAGACAGAGAGGATAAAACGCGTGGTTGTACATAATAACACCCCTCGCATTTTATGCATTATCATAATTTAAATCTTTGAAATATTTATTATTTATCACATATTCTTTATCATGGCTTTTTATTTAGTTTTTTTTTTTTTACCAGCTTCGAGGAAACTTTACTGGTCATACTCACGAATATTTTTTTTGATATTATATTTAAAAAAAATTGTACTGTATGTTTCTCAAATAAAATAAAATATAAAAAAAAAAAAAAATTATAAATATGAGAAAACTAACAAACTCTGTATAAATCGATACTGTACTGATCTTCGTCAGGAAGGACGCACAATACTTCCATAAATTGAATGCATGGAATGCTTCTGACGCATTATAATATGCAGATATTTAAACTACAAAACGTTTTTTTTTTACAAAAATAGCTTAAGTATATTAAAGATTTTATGCGTATACACCCATATTGGCGTTGAATATTTAGAATTACATTAAAGTAAATCAAGAAGGTAGGTACACAGTTAAATTTTAATGTGTTAATTATTACTCACATTTAATCAGGCGGTATAAATGTTTTTTATACCGACTGATTAAATGTTTGTTAAATTGTTATTTACTATACTAGTCGTACACCTGTGAAAATTACGGGAAATAATAATAACGACTTGGCTTGCATGACCGCACAATACGTTCCACGCACTGATTGCGTGTGACACTATTTATCTAAAGTTTTTAATCCAGCAATTTACGGACTTCACGACAGACGACGAATAGATGAACAAACAGATAGACAACGAAATTATTATGTTTGATTTATTTTTCATGCGTGCTTTACAATGTTTAACTCAATTTGCTATAAATAATATTTATCAAATATTAATTTGTTGAAAATACACGTTTCACCATACATTTTTATTTTGAACAGTCAGATACAATAATTTAAAAATGTATTTTACTCAAAAAATGATAATAATTGTTTTACTATCATCACTCTGATAACGAAAATTTTTGTTTCCGAAACTGATTGGATGAATATAAAAAATCAAATAGTTATGGGTACAAGTACAAAATCAAGGAAAATGCCCAGCGACTAGTTGCTAGTAGAGTGTCAATTCCAAAAAAATTATGTAAAAAAAAAAATATTCGTGAAATGTAAATTTGTATTCTTAGTAAATTAAAAAAAATATATATGAACAAAAAGTTCTTCACAAATCTGATTTGATTTTTTGAAGATATTTTACTATGGATAAGTTTTACCATAGCCTGTGTTTTACGGTTATCATAGCAATGAAACTGATGCCTGTAAAGTTTACATATAACCAACAAAAGGCGGAATAGTCCAAAATTAATTTTATTGTCGCCTGGCGACCGCAAAATCCTCAGAGTGTAATTAATTAATTATTATTTCAAACTACACAAAAATTATAAATATCTATATATAAATTTTAAGAATAAATACTAAAGATATTATTAAATAATTAATTTTGTGGGTTAATGCAGTTGTAAATATTTAGTTAACATTCGTTCTTTCAAGTCTCTGTAAATAAAATCAACGATAAAAACAAAACGCGTTCAGTAATTATTATTATTATTCGTACCAGCTTCTGGCTTCTTCACTCTTGTTTAACTCAAATACGACCATTTCGGTGGATGAACAATTTTCATTAATTATTATTTACATTTAGGGTTGTATTTGGGGATGCTACAACGTAACCAAAAACACGAGAACCAAACAATGAAATAATAGCCCAGGGGTTATATAATACTGTGGAGAAGATGTACTATGAAATTAACTCTTGTGAATTTCAGTTGCCTCTTATATCGTGTCTTCCGTTATGGGTGAACTAAAACATGGTCGTCATACCTTGTATAGCCGTCATTTTTACTATAAGTAACTATTGCATTTAATTTTATTCAATTCAACTTTTAAGGAAGCTGCGTGTAATCATTTATGCAAATCATACTAAATAGAGATTAACCCTACCTAGCCTTAATATAATAAAGGCCTACCAAGCAATTTATAGAAACCAGTAATATTTCCGTAAATACGCGCAGCTCAAAAATCGCATTCAAGCTAATCTTAAATCAAAAATTTTCCATCAGAATCGCACTAATAATAACTATTATTGTACTATTAGATTCAATCTGATATGAAATTAATGCACTAGAAATTAGTCGCGATGAAAAATATTATTTGAAGTAAGATACAAGTTTTTAACATAATTTGAAGTAAGACAAAGATCATAATATAACAGTGATCATAATTTAACAATGTCTATGAAAATATTAGAAAATAATTAAAAATTTCCCAACATCTTTAACACATCGAAAAAAATTGGAAATAACGGATTGGGCCTAGAACATACAGGAATATCCCAGAACACTCAAGAAATTGCCATTTCGGAGTTAGTTTGTTTTCACGTTTAATAGAAGTAAGAAACTCAAAAGAAGTCAGAGACCAAAAAAAATGTAACGATGAGTGAAGCAACGGCAGTTCAGTGCATATTATTTCGAACAGCGAAATGAATAACGAGAGTACGTTTCAGTCGGTCGAGATGTTATCGATAGACATCAGCATGTATATTTTCTCTTTAGACACAATAAGTCCGAATTGCATAATACTGCTCCAGTTAATGTGATCAATGACTTTTTGTATTAAATAAAATATTTATTAATTTTGAGTGTTTTATTTATATCCTACCGCCGCCATCTCGTCATAATATATAATTATACAGAATGAACCACGATGGAAATCTAGTCCCAATGGATCGCTTAACAAAGAAATAACATGTGATTTGTATTAAACATTTTAACTAAAACAACGATTCTTTTGTAAGTGTTCAGTCTCTGTTACACTCCCTTTCAATTAGAGAATGTCAATCAATGTCGATTATTAATTTCTATTGAATCATGTTTCAGGTAAATTCCGTTCATTTTATGAAAGCCACTTGCATTAGTATGAGTAACAGTGCGTTTACAAAAGCTTGTAACAGTATTTTTTTGAGTAAGTGATGGATGCATAAAATATATAAAAATAGTATTTTGTTTTCTAAATCTTAAATGAGCTTTGGTTGGTACATGTATTATAAAAAAACTCTCATTTCGTTTTCAAAATTATTTTTATTTCAAAAATGAAAACATTGACGTTATTATTTTTATAATATAATACTCTAATTATGTTTTTTTTTTAATATTTAGAGTTTTAAGGTTATCTTTTTTTGTTGCATTCAGGGTAATTTTTTTAATGTTTTGATTTAATGAAAATATTATAATAATCAATGAGTGGAACCTACTTTGATGAGACTTCAATGCAAAATAAGAAGATAACTGGGCGGCTGCGGTGCAGGATAAGCCAAGAAGATGTTGCTTATCCTGCTCGTGCTCTGCGATACCAACATTAACGTTGCGTCAAATTTTGAAACAAGACTTGAAACTATATCATTTTATAATTTTAAAAATTTCGTTATTTTCAAATAAAAGCTCGATGGCGAATGATCAATATTTTCATAAATTTTAAAGTGCGCCTTTTTTGTATACTTATAATAAAAGCTTTGGTCTAATTTTTTTTAAATAATCTGCTAAGTACGTTTACTATCAACTGTGGTAAATTACTGCTTGCTACTATTTTTAAATGCTATTTAAATCTTTTTTTTTTCATAATGATTACAATAAAACACATTAGAAAATTTAAAACAATAGCAATTCAAAACAATATGAACAGATTGAAACAAAGCCTCTTAGGTAACCCACGGGAAAAAATCTTCTATTTTATGGTTTTAATGTGAAGGTTTATGCATAGTTTTGGAAAAATGTGCATATCTAAAATTTAAAAATGAAATAAATGTTATTCGCTGCGATAACTTGTTTGAGGCTTTATAATTATTTTTGTACCAGCTACCAATTGAATAATACTGCTCCGGTTAAGTTTGTGAGCAATGACCATTACGGAATCACGTAAAATAATTTGTTATATATAATTGTTGCAGGACACAAACATATTATATAATGAATATACATAAAAAAGATTATTTATCGAAAAATTTCGTAACAATCGAAAATTCTTTGCCAATTTATATTAATTAAATACAAACTATTTTTTTATTATGAACGATTCTAATCTAAACACAGATATTTTCGAATAATAATGTCACAAAATATAAGTCTGACAGATTTAAGAAAAATAAATAAATAATTTTCACCAAAAACCTAAAACAGGAAGCAAAAATTGCATTCTGTATTTTTATACAATCGTGCAACAACGGGATATAAATCATTTCAAATAAATTTAGTTGCATCATAATTTGTCACATATATATGGATTGTAACGTCGGTGTCCACGACGTCTGGGCGTTCTTAAAAAAGACCTGTTTATTCAACGTTATTTCAATTTAATCAAGCAATATTTATATCATCACGCAAATAAGTCAAGCAATCTAGAATTTTGTCTTATTTTTTTTGTATTATTATATTTGTTTTTTAAAAAATGTAGTTAAATTTGCCTGAAAACTATTCTGAAGTCAACTAAAATAATTCTTTGAATTCATTGCAAACTGAAACAGTTCGTCAACTGCCAATAGTCTTGGTGCTGGAGCAGAGATTACAATATATCCGGTGGAAGTCCTGATGGTAAGTTGTCTCCAAAGATGATTCTAGAAACTTTAAAGTCTTCGTTGATATTCGTTTGTGACAATTTACTAGAAAGTCTTTTTAATGAGAGATTTAATTATTCGAAATGATCACTAATAACACAATAGATCTGGGTCACCAAATTGCTCACTTATGAAGGTATTAAGCGAGGTAGGATTGCCTCTTGAACATACTTTTAGACTAATGTTTAGTTATCTAGTGCTTAGTGTCAAAAAAAATATATATTGAAAAATCTCAAGCTTAAAATTAAATATTATTTCAGTAAATAAATATTTGAATGAAATAATCTGTCAAATTTATTTCATCTTATTTTAATGTAATCACAGAATACGTTTAATAATTAAGCCATCTGTACGTGACGTGGCACTCGAATTTGGGTTATTATTTTTTTGCGAAACTTTCCCAAGGGCAAAGAGAAAATCAAACGTATACATTTGAGCGACGACAATAATTAATCACCGGTCTTATTTCTGTTAACCGGCTTTTTTATTTTACTTTTGCAGAGCCTTCGGGTACGCACTCAGTCGTCTCGGACTCAAATTATTCAGCGGCTGGCAAATGAGCTGTCTAAAGTAGGGTTCGCAGACCTCTCCCTCGGTATATTTTCTCGAATGTTGCCTTTTGTTCGTAATACATGTACTGTCTGAACCCCGGCTTAAGTAAGCCAATAAATAACTGAATACGCTTAGCTTATTGCGCCAATGTCGGATAATACGATAAATCACGCATATCTACTGTGAATGTATTTCCTATGGAAGAGCATTGAGATTAACATCTGGACCAAAAGGAACAAAGTTTGAGGTCGAAGTATTGGTTTCAGTAACCGTGGTACTCGGCTTACTTTGGGAGCGTATCAGAGTGAATTTCGGTCGTTGTTTTGTGTTATTATTATTATACTGATTGAAGCCTACATTCAAGCCTACATCATGAGTCAGTTCTGTTTCCTGGAGGGGGCTAAAGTAAATCCTTCACAACAGAAACAAAAGCATCAAAATATATGCCGGACCTTCCGTCTCCAGTCTCACACTTGAATTATTTACATATTATATTATTGTCACGTGTCTTAGCTAGGGGGAAATGAATGAAAACTTTGGAAACTAATTAGCTATTTATTTATTACTGTTTTGTTAACTTTACAATATATAGAGTCACCTAATACTATTAAACTTAGTGCTCTTCTTTAAATTACACTATTTTTCAATATATCACTCGTAAACATACACGTAATTATCTCTGGGTTAATACTTATTTTGCATTTACTAGAACATTCCTCTTATGAATCGCTTATTTATTTCACCAATTAGATAAGTACTCCGCTCGATTATTCACTTCAGCTTGTCGCTTCGATCCCCTGTCATCCTGTGCACTTGCGCGTACTTATCGGCCGATTTCAACTGTCTACGCGACAACTCCCACGCCCCGACCGGTGCTACATTTACATCCGAAAATGCTGGTACCGAACCTTCTAGAATTTTGTAGTGTTAAGGAGAAGGTTTTCGTCGCTTCTAGGCATTTTTAGACGTTTGTAGACGTTTCCCAAATATTGTAGATCTCCCTAGATGGTTACAGATCGTTCTCGATTCTTCGATAGTTTTGTGACAAGTGACATACTGTGTAAATTCTTTTTAGAAACTCCTTACATTACATTACATATGCTTATTGTAATATTGAATATGGTAACAACATTAATATATTTTCAGAATAATTTGAATTTGTCCAAATTTTTCAGAAAAAATTACTGGATTTTGTCCCAGAGACATTATTGATGAAACAGACCTTGATAAACAAAATTTGTGTTCTGAACAATTTCGATAAACTCAAAATATTCTGAATGTAAAAAACTGATCTAAAAAGGAGTTAAAGAAAATTGAAATGATATTAAGGGTATTCTAGTGTAATACTAATAATTCGGAAGAATCTCATTTCACATATAAAGGATATTGCTTTAAAAAAATTCCAACATCTCATTACTGACATCTGTGGTTAATTAAGGGGAATTAAAAAGCTTCGGGTGCCGGTCGCGCTAATGATAATTACAACATACATATGAAACGGGTTGTAAAACTTAAATATATAAACAAATTCCAAAAAACTTGAAAGATGTAGTATTCTATCAAAGGAGGAAATGATATACGTTACATTGTGTAAAGTGATCACTTAAGCCAGCCGTACGACAGATCGTAAGCCCCATAAACACCCAAAGACTTCCATACCTCATTTTCCATAAAAATTTAATTTCGTATCTATGAGACATCTATAATATATTAGTTTTCACCTGTATATTGGCCATCAAAAATGAGAGATTTTAAGAGATAATATTTCAAAAGCTTATTTTTATACCTTACATTAGTTTTCATATATGAGAATGATATTTTTTGATAGTAGATTTGATGTTCTCCATGTTCGTCTTTTAAGCTACGACTATTTATCTGAAATACTGTTGTAATGGAATTTTAAATTTCGCCATTGTTCCATATTTGGAAAAGAAAATTATGAAATCTTTCAGGCGGTTGTGAGTGAAAGCACATAACGCAGTAGCAAATCAAGTTTTCATCGCAAATTTACATTTATAGTGTGGACTTAAAATCCGAGTGAGTCCTTTTGAAAATGAATGTCAAATATTTCTCAAAAAGTCAACATCAAAAATACATACTAATAAAAAATAATTGCTGGGAAACTCTGGACAATTTTTTCCAGATTCTGCATCCACTTATGTAAAATATGTATCCCTGGATTTGAATTTAATGATATTAAGATAAAAGTGCATACTTGTTTCCGATTTCAAAGCCAGAGATGAGATTTTCACTGACTTAGCTGAGAAGCTAACAAAATTTTGTTTAAACGCTTCTAAAATAAAGAAACATATTTTCAAAATGAGTTATCAATTGTGATATTGCCACTATATACGAGACAATCGTTTTCAAAAATGTCGCCCATATTTTCGTCAAATGACGGTTTTGTTTCTATACCCCTCATATTTAATATGAAAAATGTGTTTTGATGTATTAATATGTAAACGTACATATGTACATATAAATGCAGATATATATATTATCAATATCTTGTGAACATATTAAAGTTAAGAATTAAACATAAAAAAGTCCTGTTATTTATTTTCGAACTTTTTGAATTGACTGTTTGGAAAACTACAAATACAAATAATTATTATAAATTTAAATTAACTCTAGTCCCTTATTGTTATTTATTAGGGATTTTTTCAAACTCATCAACTTATTACATGGTCATACCCAAGACAAAAAAAAAAAAAATAAGTCCCGTAAGTCTGCCACGGAAACCTGCAAATGATGGTTTATAATTGGTTTACCAGAACATGCGATAAGTACTGGGTGGTTCAAATAAAAGGGCAGCTTCAATGTATGCTTTCTCCTCTCTAAAACCCACCAACCTGGTCACCTTCTCTGAATTCGAAGTTTTGGTCGCTGTAGTCTTTATTGAATCAGCAGTCAAAACTTTACAAAAACACCCAAAAGCAACAATACAACCAAAACATTACAAAAACAATCAACCGACCATAACAACTTTACTAAAACGCTTTTATTTTTTAAATACAGCCTGTATTCATTTTATATAACTTCACTGTTAATCAATACTATAAAAATTAACACGATTTTTCCGTTCTATAATTCTGTTTGTCCAAATAAACAGACAATTTTTTTGGCTGTTTAGGCCATTATCAACAGATAAAATATAGGAAATGTGGTGAGTTTATACACAAACATTTTTTAAAATGTTAAGTATAATTATTACATATTTGGCGATTAACAATTAAACTTTCTATAAATTATATCTTTAGCTCTACGCTAAATTAATGATGATAATGTTGGAAATACCAACGATCTTTATTTCCAACAATGAAAATTTCGAGTTGGTATACAGCTTTAAATAACATTAGTTAAAGTTCTATTGTTAATCGCCTAATACGAATGTCTTATTTATACGAAACGTTGTTACAATTTTTTTTACATAAGCTCACCACATTTTCTGATTATAGTATAATTTTAGATTTTTGGAAATTTTTTACTATTCCCTTTCGTAACGTCGCCCGACCGAAGCCCAACGCGTATGTTAAGCGAAAAAAAAAAGTTTTAACTAGTAAATGAGAAAGGGCGTATAATAAAAACTTAGTTTTTATGGGTTACTTTATTACTCCCTTTCTTTTAACTCGTGGCGTCTGATTGCTTGCTTGTCTGACGAAAAAAATTGGATCGATTTTTAACTATTTTCCCGTCATCCAATCGAGCTGAAACTATGCAGGCAGACTCGTGGCGACGATATAAATAATCTAAGAAATTTTGGTTAAATTTTTTTTTATTATAGTGTAATTTTGAATTTTTCGAAATTTTAACGGTTTTTACAAATTGGAAACCATACAGATGAGAAAATAATCCGACGCGTGGAAAGGGGGCGAAACTGTGTCAACTAGTCTGACTCAAGCCATGGGTCCAATCAGATAGTTTCGCCGATGCCGTGCTAGGAGGGCAATTATTACGTTTTCAATATTCTATAAGTTTTAAGGATAATATTAGGTATACTTGGAATAGATTTTCCATGAACTTAAAGCAAGAAAAATATGTTGATAGAATATCAAATTGGAAACAATAAAAATGAGAAAGGGAGTATAATAAAAACTTGTTTTTTTATGGGTAAGTTTTTTAAAATATTGTGTAAAACAAAATCATTCCACGCGAAAAAAATTTTTAATGAATGATTTTTCGAAAATTTGAAATTTGCAATTATTTTAAAATGTATTTTAATAATATCTTGAAATACCCCGCATTTTTCTTAAGTGATCAAATATTTCTGAAGGAGCAAGGGCACGTTTTATGGAAAACTCTTCGAGCAAAGGCATTAAATACGGAATTCAGGAAAAAAATTAAACGAACTCCTCATTCTCCCAATCATCTTAATTATGACAACTAGAATAAAAATGATCTCGAAAATGAAATTAACTTCTTACTCTCCCAATGATCTTAATTCTGACAAATTAAATATACCCAATAAAGCTATATTGATAAATAATAAGACGTTATACGTTGTTACACCATCCCAGTAAGAAATGTATTTCCTATATGTCATATACCTTATAGGGATGTAAGGGATGTTCTTCTTTATATCCCTATAACTCTAAAACGATACTTAATATCAAAAACTAAATTCTTATTGATTTCACGACCACCAGCAAACCTTTCATAATTTTTTTTAGTGCTAACATTGTGGTTGAACATAATTATATATAAATTTATTAATAATAACAAAATTGTATCCACAAAATTAATTATTTTTAACGTCGACTTTACAAATAATCGATGTGGTTTGCAGAAAGCTTACTAGTTTTTTTATTTTATTTTGTAAATATTATAAAATCACAGGGTGCTAATAAATTAATAAATGATTTTTAAATATGACTCCAGGCTCCAAGGAAATTACAACAAATATCAATATCATTAAGCTTATGTTTTTACTGCGGGTTCAACAAAAAAATAGGAAAGCATGAGATATCTTATAATGAGAAAAAAGAATTAGATATCATAAATACCGCACGAAGCTACAAAGTAAATATTAATTTATAGTGATTGTGTGGTGTTATTTAATTAAATTAAAGATCAGTACCGATATTTTTCACGTCCTTTATTAAACTTCCAAGTATAAAGCAAATAAATTTCAAATATTGTGTTCCTGTGTAAAAACACTTTCGTCGGGATGAATTATAATGGTTTTTTGTGTAAACCAGTGGGCTCAATAAATAAAACCCTTTAATAAATATATAACCTCACATGTATTTTTTATTAATGGGACATATAGGGTGGATTTAATTAAAATTTTCTGGGCTATTCATTACAGAATTATTGCAGCTATGGTCGTTCATTCTTATACCTTTTTTTAAATATTCAATCGGAGCTTTTTCAAGGATTACATTTTTATACGATATTTGGTAAATTCCTGATGATTCGTGTTCTTTGGGATATGAATTATTATTCCATAAAATTTATTAGAGACAAATCTTTCGCTTTCGCAGTCCTAGGTCATGTCATTGAGGTATTCAATTCATCAATTAGAATCGTCTCATCAGCAGTTAAATGGCATAAATGAAGGTAATATAATGCTTTTCTTTCGTGACTTTTCTAAAATAAAGAGCTGTCGATAGGTAAGTCACCTATGACTTTCGGTGTGAAGAACATTTGTGAAAACGTATTGAGTCTTATTAGACGTCGGTTCCACAAACCTCAGGCAGTGGGTCTGTGACTAAAAGATAATGGAAATATTTTGAATTACGAGAATTTTTTTTTATTATAAACACATTTATAAGCACGCTTTCAAATATAACATCGTACGCGGGTTTGAGTTTTTATTTCTTTCAATCAATCTTAAGCTGATCTCCGAGATATATAAATTAAAATCACAACACTTGTTAGTGGGAAATTTATCCCAACTTCATCTCAGAGATTTATTTCATTCAATCTCACTCTGTTCATACGTTCGTGTACTGCAAGTACACTTTTATAACGAAATTTAAAATTAAAATTTCTCTTCGTAGTCTAGTGTGCATGACATTGACTTCCCATACCAGGTGCGATTCCCAGTATGGACACTAAAACGCCATATGTTTTTCTCAAGCCTGGATATTTGTATGATATAATATTTGCTCTGCAGTAGTTAATGTTTATCGCAGTCTGTTGTGCAATAAAAATCTAAGCCAAAAAATCAGAATACCTGTTCGAATATAAGATAGTTAGTAAAATATAACTTAATTTCAACTTAGTTTGACTCGGTTTCCTTTTTATTGAACTTTTATTTTTTTGACTGAGAGATTCTTTTATATCACATTGATACTAAATTAAATTTAAGATAATAGGGAAAATGTTTCTTCAGTAGGTATTTATATAAATTTATTAATTATTACTAGCATTTTGACACAACCACCTTTTGTTTTGTAGCAGTTTTAAATAAAGAGATAAATTCAAAACTGCTAATGATTTAAATTTACCAGAAATTTACCAGAAAATAGGTACTTGTCCGAACATCTAAGATATTTTTTTATATGCTTGTGTGTATGTTTGGCAAAAAAAGTAGGTAAAAATTCACTGTCATTGTCATTAAGGCGATCGTCTAGCAGAATGAGCAAATATCATCATTTTTTCTCATATCTTCTCTTGCGTTTTTTATCACATATTTGTAGAGAAATATCTCATTTTAAAATTTATTCATCAGGTTCCATATATTTTAAATACGAATATCTTATTAGAATGTTACAAACTAAATTATATTATTGATTAATAAATTACCAAACCTTCAATGTTTTAAAAATGAAGAAAATTGCTCCACTTTGTGGGTCTTTTATGACTGAACGGCCTGTTGAGATGTCTTTTTTATTCAATAATATTACAAAGTAAACAATTATCTTAAATTTATTACAATTAAATCAAAATCTGTTAATACGTTTACATGCAATTTATGTTTTAAATAATACTGTTTTTAAAAAATATTTTATTTTTTGTGGGTTTTTTCAACTCTTTTTACATGGTTGACAACTTTTTACTTCAATAGTCAAAAGAATAGATATTATAATTTTATAATAAAAATAAAAAAAAATCAAAATCTATTTCGATATTCCTGATTTAAGATATTTAATCAAGGCACTGCGTATTGTGTTATAAATACGTTGCGTCTTGATTAAATATCTAAAATCAGGAATATCGACAAAGATTTTAATTTTTTTTTTGTTTTTATTATAAAATAATAATATCTATTCTTTTGACTATTGAAGTAAAAATGTTGTCAACCATGTAAAAAGAATTGGAAAAAACCCACAAAAAAATAAAATATTTAAAAAAAATAGTATTATTTAAAACATAAATTGCATGTAAACGTATTAACAGATTTTGCTATAATTGTAATAAATTGAAGATAATTGTTTACTTTGTAATATTATTGAATTAAAAAGACATCTCAACAGGCCGTTCAGTCATAAAAGACCCACTAAGTGGAGCAATTTTCTTCATTTCTAAAACATCGAATGTTTGGTAATTTATTAATCAATTAAATAATTTAGTTTGTAACATTTTAATAAGATATTCGTATTTAAAATATATGGAACCTGATGAATAAATTTTAAAATGAGATATTTCTGTACAAAAATGTGATAAAAAACGCAAGAGAAGATATGAGAAAAAATAATGATATTTGCTCATTCTGCTAGACGATCGCCTTAAGCCGATGTGCAAAATTTTAGCTCGATTGGATGTTGTGAATTGCGTTAATTTTCTCTTCCAAGATTTTTCAACAATTTAAGACCGGCGCACGGTGATCAATTTTGAGCATTTAGTTGGAAATTAGTTTTTATGAATTTTACGCAAGTAGAAAATTATATTTTATATTATATAATACCTAGTAATGGTTGAAAGTGTATCTTTAGAGTTTTTTATTCTATAGTTAGTGATATAGGATACCTGAGAAATAGTATATTTCATCAAATTGACTAACATATACTGTGTTAATTATATTTTTTCTATGAATAGTAAAACAAATACAAAAAACCAGCAAAGCATGTTTACTTAACAAATGTTTATTGACAATAAATTAAATTACGACATAAAATAAAAATCCAATTATTATTAAAGTCTAAAGTAGCGTCATCAAATTGTAGTCTTCTTTTGGAATCTATTATTGTTGGAATATCTAATATCAATAAAACATCTTTGAGGAAAATGTCTGCTTTTTTAAATGGGAGTTTCCTAATACTTGAAATTATGGTATCTGAAGAAAGTAATAAAATATTAAGCAAATCTTCATTGGTGTTGGGTCTAGAAATTATTCGAGTTTTGTGCTCTCTATATTCTTTGTGCCTCACATCTTGAGCATCTTCTGATAACTGGCCTATAGGGAGTACCATTGTTTCAATAACATCAGCACCATGAATAAGAATCTTAAGGATTGATTCTTCTTATGAACAGTTCAAAAAGTTCGCGTCGTGTCAGTACTTTTCGGCTCTCTGAAAAAAATTAATATTTTTATAATATGCAAAAATATGCAAATCTTACTAAATACATTATTTAGTGAAAGGTTGGCGCTATCAATTAAAAATAGTTTCGATGAAAAAATCGATACGTCTTTTTAAAAAGAAATGTTAAATTTCATGTAAAATCATGGAAAAAATACTTTTGTGACAGCATATTTCATTGTATCAAAAACATAATAAAAATATTTTTAACATTGTTTATGTCAAAAATCTTACCTTTCACAATGTTTTTCATATTTCATACTTTTCGTTATATGTTTGCTAAAGTTTCAAATTTGCGACTACACTCGACGCTGTCTCAAACGTTACTGACTGAAATCACGACCCGGCAGCGTGTGCCGTGTGCAGGCACTTTACGCTGTGTAAAATCTAAGCGATACTCAATTTATTTTTTTCATAAATAATTTTCCTTTAACGTAACATGTACTTTGTTAAATAAATAGATTTATTTTTTAAATCTATTATTTCATGACCGTAAAATTAATCCTCATACAAATTGATCACCGTGCGGCGCTGGAGTTAATATAAAGGATTTAATAATAAAAAGGTACGTAGGTACAACACGAGTATTATTTAATTTGGGTTAAACTAGTTTAAAATATTTTGCGTCATCGTTTGAAGGATTTTAAGCAAAATTAATTCACAAAATAATTGATATGTGGATGAGTTAAAATACCCCTTCAATAGAGGGATGTAAAATGTTTAATCTCAGATTATTATCTGGTCTCTTTATTTAAAGCTGCGGGATGAGCACACGGTAAGGGTCAAAAATAAATAAATTATTTTTGCTTGAATGCTTTATTTATTTTTATCATCGATATAAGAAAGACAAAAACACATTTTTTTAGGAAGTCTCTACGAAATTCTAAATTAAAACCATACCTTTAATTGATGAGAAGTTTAATAATTTCCTCTTAAACCGAAGGAATACAGAACAAGAAGTACAAAAACGTCTTTCAATTTGTTTGAAAGGAAAAAAACACAGCGATAATCAATACAAAAAACTGACCAGGGCTATAGAAAATAATTTATTAAAAAATTCAAAGAAAATATGATTTTTTTTAAATATCTCGCTTATTGTTCGGATAATGCTGCCATTCAGACAAATCATAAAATTTATATTTTTTTTAATAGATTAAAAAAACTTTGATTAGAAAAAAATGTGTTTCTTTGGTTGCTCCTTAATTAATATAAAAAATAATTTTGAAATTCTGAATGTGATGATTTCGGGAATATATATGTATTCGTAAGAGCTGGTCTCAACTCTGTCAGTCAACCTGTGAACTATGCATATTTTCAATATTTAAATTCACAAATCCTGTATAGCTTCTATAATTCCTCAGTCTTTTGAAAGAAAAATGTCTTGAATAATATTCTTAATCAGAAGTAAAGCTCACGTCAAGCATTTTAATTTTCATTGAATTTTTTTATTTCACTTCATGTCATATAATAATATATTTAAATATTATAATCTGTCTAATTTTAATACAATAATATTTATTATTCTCTGATGTACCTTAACAACAGTTTATTGATATTTAGCTGTTACTACGCGACATTGCACGTTGAGGATTGAGGATTAAGTAAAAAATAAGTTCTTGGAGGGTGGAAGGAAAACAAAGACCCCATTGTTTTGCAAAGCCTCTAATTAAAACAATGTTTCCATTAAATCAATACTGGGTTAGATGATCTGTCAAGGAAATGTTGACTTTGTTTCCCACCTGGTCCTAAAGAATTAGTAAGTGAAATTAGAGTAAGATCGGTCAAACAATACAGATTTACATGGAAAATATGTCACTGAAAGGGGGGAAGATAAAGAGGAAGGGTTAAATATTAACTACGATACAGATTTGCATGGAAAATATCTCGCTGGAAGGGGGGAAGATAAAGAGGGAGGGTTAAGTGTTGACTACGATACAGATTTGCATGGAAAATATCTCACTGGAAGGGGGGAAGGTAAAGAGGGAGGGTTAAGTGTTGACTACGATACAGATTTGCATGGAAAATATCTCGCTGGAAGGGAGGAAGATAAAGAGGGAGGGTTAAATTTTGACTACGATACAGATTTGCATGGAAAATATCTCACTGGAAGGAGGGAAGGTAAAGAGGGAGGGTTAAGTGTTGACTACGATACAGATTTGCATGGAAAATATCTCGCTGGAAGGGGGGAAGATAAAGAGGGAGGGTTAAATGTTGACTACGATACAGATTTGCATGGAAAATATCTCACTGGAAGGGGGGAAGGTATAGAGGGAGGGTTAAGTGTTGACTACGATACAGATTTGCATGGAAAATATCTCGCTGGAAGGGAGGAAGATAAAGAGGGAGGGTCAAATGTTGACTACGATACAGATTTGCATGGAAAATATCTCACTGGAAGGGGGGAAGGTAAAGAGGGAGGGTTGAGTGTTGACTACGATACAGATTTGCATGGAAAATATCTTGCTGGAAGGGGGGAAGATAAAGAGGGAGGGTTAAATGTTGACTAGGATACAGATTTGCTTGGAAAATATCTCACTGAAAATGGGGAAGGTAAAGAGGGAGGGTTAAGTGTTGACTACTACGATACAGATTTTGCATGGAAAATATCTCGCTTGAATGGGGGACTATAAAGAGGGAGGGTCAAATGGTTGACTACGATAACGATTTGCATGGAAATACTCACTGGAAGGGGGGAAGGTAAAAGGGAGGGTTAGTGTTGACTACGATATCAAGAACCGATTTGCATGGGAAAAATATCTCATTAGGTTGAGGAGTAAACCGCGGAAATGTATAAGCGGGAGAATGAGGAAGGCAAGGGTGTTGTGTCTTTGGGCAGCGGTGCAAGGGTCTGGGTTCATATGGAGGATGCCCCTGGAAGGGGGGAAGGTTAAAAGGGAGGGTTAAGTGTTGACTACGATACAGATTTTCATGGAAAATATCTCGCTGGAAGGGGGGAAGATAAAGAGGGAGGGTTAAATATTGACTACGATACAGATTTGCATGGAAAATATCTCACTGGAAGGGGGGAAGGTAAAGAGGGAGGGTTAAGTGTTGACTACGATACAGATTTGCGATTGCAATAATATCTCACTGGAAAGGGGGGAAGGTTAAAAGGGAGGGTTCAAAGTTCAAAGAAGACAAGATTTGACTTACGATACAGATTTTTTCATTTTCATGGAAACATAAATCTCCGCTGGAAGGGGGAAGATAAGAGGGAGGGTTTTAAAAATATTGCTAACGATACAGATTGCATATGGAAAAATATCTCGTCTGGTAACAAAAGGGGGGAAGATAAAGAGGGAGGGTCGAATTTTTTGACGATACGATACAGATTTGGCATGGAAAATATCTCACTGGAAGGGGTGAAGGTAAAGAGGAGGGTTAAGTGTTGACTACGATACGATTTTGCTTGAAAATATCTCGCTGGAAAAGGGGGTAGAAATAGGAGGGAGGGTTAAGTGTTGACTACGATACAGATTTGCATGGAAAATATCTCACTGGAAGGGGGGAAGGTAAAGAGGAAGGGTTAAGTGTTGACTACGATACAGATTTGCATGGAAAATATCTCGCTGGAAGGGGGGAAGATAAAGAGGGAGGGTTAAGTGTTGACTACGATACAGATTTGCATGGAAAATATCTCACTGGAAGGGGGGAAGGTAAAGAGGGAGGGTTAAGTGTTGACTACGATACAGATTTGCATGGAAAATATCTCGCTGGAAGGGAGGAAGATAAAGAGGGAGGGTTAAATTTTGACTACGATACAGATTTGCATGGAAAATATATCACTGGAAGGGGGGAAGGTAAAGAGGGAGGGTTAAATGTTGCTACGATACAGATTTGCATGGAAAATATGTCACTGGAAGGAGGAAAGGTGAAGTGGGAGGAGTAAAGGTCAACTACGTTACTCGCCGAGTCCTAAAAAATAAATATGAAAAAATTGGGTCAAATCGGTCAAACGATGTAGATTTGTACAGAAAATGTATCAGGGGAGGGGCTGAAGTAAAGGGGGAGAGGTAAATGTTTGTTACTTGCCGGGTCCTAAAAAATGTTTGTTATCCGTAGGGTCCTAATTAATAAATATGCAAAATTTGAGGTAGATCGGTCGAACGAATACAGATTTGCATGAAAAATATATCAGGGTGAGAGAGAGGCGTAAAGTGGGAGGGAGGAAATGTCATTTTTGTTATTTGCAGGGGCCTAAATAATAAATATACAATATTTTAGTCAGATCGATCGAATGTTACAGATTTACATGGAAAATATATCAGGCGGTGGGGGAGGTTTGAAGAGGAGATAAGAGGAGGGGGAGGGGGAGTCGAATGGTACAGATTTGCATGGAGAATATAAATCTTGAAGGGGCAGGGGATAGAAAAAGAGGAGGGAAGTGTCCCCTTTGTTACCCGCCGGGTCCTAAAGAATGAGTATGCAAAATTTGGGTGAGATTTGAGTTTTATAGGTAGGTTTATAGATAGCGTGTGTTGCTTTTACATCCAACAGATGGCGGTGTTTTACAAAACAGTATTTTTTTGGTATCGTAAATAAATATTTTGTCTCTTGCCAATATAAAGGTAGTTAAATCTTTTAAAAAATGCCGCAAGGCATAAAGGATATAATAATTAACGAACTGGCTCAATATACTTGACGAACTTTTAAAAATGTTTGTTTGAAAATACATTTTATATATGACAATTATTTCACAGATGACAGCAAAATTCGGTTTTTTGGGTAAAAGTAATCAAATAATAATTTATATTTTTTTGATTTCTGCTACATTACTCAAATCTAATTCTGACGATTTTAAATCGTTTGATGCTGGAAATTCATAAAAATCGATATTGCTGATAATTGAATCTATCAAAATCTTGATTAAATTGACTGACAAATGTTTTTTAGAAGTTCAAAGCATCTTATCAAAGCTCAAAACATCTGACATTTTAGAAATATATTAAATTCCTGTAAGTTTAGTGTTATGTTATATGTTTTAATGCGTCTTTAATTGTTAAGATTTTCATTCACCAAAAGTTAATGTAAGAGGAAATAAATCGAAAAGAAAATTCAAATGGAGATAAAGAAATAAGAGAATTTTTAGAGATTTATGACATAGATATTTTTCTAGACATGCTTCATTTTCTGTCAATCATTTATTTAATTACATGATGGTTAACTGAATTTACAAAAAAAGGGAGTATAATTAAACTTTGGTTTTTATGAGTTAGTTTTTTTTTAATTTAACTTAACTTTTTGCGCCTCGGAATACATTCTGAATTTGAAAACCGAAAAATGCATTTTATAAATAAACAATTAAAATTCCAACTACTTATTATGTTTCTACAATGAATCCGCTTTATTTAAGAATTACAAAAGTAAATTGTTTTGTGTTTAATATTGTATTGCAATATTCAAGGTGTGAGTCAAATATGAATCTCGAAATAATGTCGTTTTAAACGATAAGCTTGGAAGTTTACCTAATGTAATCAAAAAATTTTTAATTTTAGTGCGAATTTCAATGGAACGTTGTGTCAAAATTTCAAAGCAATATAGGAGATTTAAGATTTTGGGTAATCATTTTTTTTATTCATACGACGATTTAATTTATAAAAATAAATAGTAGTAACAAAGTAAGTAAACAAAAACATCTTCGTTTTTGAAAGCAACGTTGTGCCAACTTTCTGAGATTGGCGATTTTGTACAAACGAACATTAACATTTTTATTTATATAGATAATTAATCAGTTTTTTTTATATATTTACATCACATCAAGTATTGTCAATATTTTTACATGAATCCGCTTTTTCAGAAATTACAATAAAAATGTACTTCCTCTTCCAAAAAAATTTAACTAATATATTCTTGTGTTAATAATACGACTTAGTAGAAAATAGATATAATTTATTAACATCGTGAGTGATTGTTTTGGCTTAAAGTCAGAAACAAAGGTTAAGTAACAAACATACCTACTTGAAACATTACTGAAATGTTGATTTACCTTCTCTTTTACATTTTCTCCTGTCTGAGCTACCTTTACCGCTCGTTAATGTAACTGGAATATCAAATTTAATTAATTCATAAAGCATGGATTACACGCCACTCCGGAAAATAGACGGCCTGTTGGTGAATAAACTAAAGCGATAACAAAATAAACAATACACATATTCCGTACGCGATATTCTTGGTGTAACACTTTAATCAGCAAATACTTCAGTAGTTTAGTACATAAAAATTAGACGGATTAAAAAATAATTATTTGTATTATTTCTTAATGAGCGTATTAAATAAGTTTTATTCAATACTCCTTTAAATGACAGTTAATATGCATATATGTGGAATAGTATTTTTCGTTAAATAAAAAAAGCTGTAGGTACACTAATGTGTATTTGAAATAGTAAAACTGTCTGTGTTTATTCTTCAAAACATCTTTTTTTCTGACACAAAAAATAATCCTATCATCTTGAAAGTATCCACTAAGGGTTTAAAGATGGTTAATGGAATATATAATGCAATTTTGATGTGTATTCTGTTTCAATTTCGGAAACGTAAAATTCTGTCGGTTTTATTACTCCCTTGAGAGCGGTGACAACCGCATTATTTCACTATTTCAGAAGCTAAAGGTAAATATCACCAAATGTTACCTGTGGCAACATGTGTAAACACCAAACATTGAGTTTGGATCTAATGAATTTAATTTGCACGATCACAATTCTGAAACAGACAAACTAGGTCATCACGAGAATATTATTTTATAATCTAATCTTAATCTTAATCCTAGGTTGAAGATAAATTCAAGTGTAATTCGAAATATATGTTTTTACATCTCCGTAAAATTTGAACCCAGTATTGATGTGGTATATTTTCGGAAGAGGTGAATGTGAAACACGAAGAGGTACGCCTACAAAAGTCTGAAATACAGTGTAAAAATTATCTTGAATCTTTTAGATACAATACAAATTATTGATATACATGCAATCTAATTTTCTATGAATCACCCTTTCTATAATATACAAAAATTCATCTGTTTCTCTTTAAAACTCATATGATGGCTGAATATTTTTCTAGATAGATTTTTGATCACATACATATAAAATAGAGTATGGAATCATGACTCTAAAAAGTGAAAAAAAAAAACATGCAAAAATGAAAGAAATCATAAATGAGGGACATTTAATTAGATACAGTGACTAAACGTGATATGTTTATCAATATAATATAAGATAAATACTCTGTTTATAATATCAGAAAGCTTTGGCGTAGTGCACTATTATAATTTAAAATATGTTTTATTCTAACTTTGTATTACACACATAATGCAAGTTATTAATTACTTGGCTGAACTCAAGGCCAATAGGGCGAAGGAGCTTAGGAAGGCCGAAACTAAGATGGAGTGACAACGTCCTCAAAGATATCTCTGCCTTAGAGCTTCGAAACTTTTTATTTATTTTTTATTTCGTCTTTTTCCCAGTTAAGGGGGTGTCTATTTGACCTTACCCATCCACTGCCGCCACCGCGAAATTCGTCTACTATGTATTATTTTCTTCTTTTGTTATTACCTTTTCTTTGTTCTTGTATTATTTTTGTATTATTTTGTATTATTTCGTATTATTTTGTATTATTTTTCTTATTTTGTTATTTTACCTTTTCTTTGTTCTTGAATTTATTTATGTATTTCTTTTATGCAATAAAGACGTATCTAATGGTGTCGGTCTGTGAATGGTTTTGTTTTTGCGGCCGTGCCGCCTCGCACCGGTTTATACGACCCGTGCGGGGCAGCACGGTCTTGCATTGTAGCTAAAAAAATGTCAGCCTGGAGACGAATGAGAAGGACCGATATGGGAGCTTTTGCTCATAAAACGGTCCTGGGTAAACGGTGGGTACCATTCACAGAGCTTCGAAACTGGAGAGAGCTGGCACTAGACCGAGATGAGTGGAGGAAAATTATTGAGGAGGCCAAGACCCACCAAGGGTTGTAGTGCCAAGAATGATGATGATGATGATTAATTACTTACTTAAATTGTGTTATAACTCATTTTGTGTTTGTATTATAAAGTTTAAACAAGACACATCTTTTCTAAATTAAACTGTTTATATTTCAAAATAATGAACGTAACTAATAATTTTTAATTTACACCCAAACAATGACGGATTTTCTGCTGGTTGAATATGTTGACGGTTTGTCGATACACAACAAAGCCGACTTTTCTGCCAGTGTAGTATAAATTGTTTGTCCAACACATAAATAAAACAATCGTAGATCTTAACGGCTTAAGGAAAAAATCAAGATAAAATGAAAGTATTTTTTTACCTTAATTTATAAAACCGGGTTGGTCTTATAAAAACATTAAAAAGTAAAAGGGAATAATATAAATTTATTCACAAAATGTCAACTGTAATCAGTGTGTTCTACTAATATCCCATTGCAGGGTCTATCATCAGGGCTGATGTATTGTGACATGCGCAAAACACACTGCAGTGGGATCCGAAACGTGGGCCAGAAAGGTCGTTGAAACACTCAAACCAGAAGATTAAAATTGTGTTTCTAATTTCTGCAAGGATTTATTAATTTTATTTGATTTTTACTAAAGTGAATAAATTTTATGAAATAATATCGGATGAGGATATGAAGTTACTGTTAACGATATCCAATGTATTACAGATGATTAGTAAAAATACTATTTAAAAACGGCAAACCTTAAACTCTTTGAACGCTCGCTTTTCTCTATTAATATTGATTGAAATATCGAAATTTTCAACTCATGTTGTTGTAACCCACTAAAGATCTGAAATGCCCTGTTATACATACTCATATAATGAAAACAAATACACGGATCACAAGACGTCAAATAAAACGCATTAACGGCGTCACTGGAAAAACCCACCCCTCCAAAACACCTGATGCAGAATTATTCACAAGAGTTTTAAAAATAAATTAAAAAAAAAGTAATAAAAAAGATTCTGTATGTTTTTATTCTGCTTTTGCTATTCAAAAATGCATACATATTTTTTAATTCCTTGTGATGAATTTATTTTAAAACTTTTTTAATGGGATCACTGTTAGCAAATTGGGTCCTTGTCGAGGACCTACTCGTTATAAGAGCGCCACATTGAAATGATACGTTCCTTTATATAAAGCTAATGTCATCATTATAACTTTACTTAGTATCTACCAAACTACGGGCGTTTTTAAAATCTACTCGCTTTTTTAATTGGTGCTACAGCACTAACTCTTTGACTTACCTAAGTTAATTATTTTCAACGCGCATCAAATTATCCTCTATATTTAAAAACAAAACGGTATTTTTAAGAATATAATAAAACGAATTAACTTAATTTATCACCACTTAATTTTTGCTGACCATTGTTTCCGAAACCAACCAGTTTCGGAAACAACGTTCCTTCGTCAGGGTATACTTGATACTAATTAAACATTACAAAATTATGAACAATTATACCTCAGTGTCAAGTTTCCAAATGGGCGTAAATAGTGGGGGGTGTGAAAGAAACGGGTGAAAGGGAACGTATTCAAGATAGGACTGTAAGTAAGAGTTTTACTATTTTATATTGTTATTAATTTTTAATTAAATTTAATACTTCATCTGTGGATCAGGGATTCTGCTTCCTCGAAACATAAGTAGTAAAATATAAACATATTATTCAACTCACTTAAAGGTAACAAAGGTAATGTTTTTTTAACTAATTTAATCATCAACATAGATAATCTCTACAGTGCTAACGCCAAATCGTTGTCTGTCCGTAATTTGCTGGAACGACAACTTTAGATAATTAGAGTATGACACGCAATCAGCGCACGGCACATGTTGCCCGGTAACGCAAGAGTCTTATTATTAATCTTTTTACCATGATTTTTTACGGGTATATGGCCACTATAAAGTAAAACTCATTGACTAATTAGAAATTGCTAAGAGAATAATATAGCTTTGAAATCAATATATACAGGGTTATTTGTAAAACATTAATAACCTCGCAGGACTATACTCCTACCTTGATTTTGAGTCGAAAATGTTCAAGCTATTATGACCTAATATCAATAGTTAAGGAGATATATAGTTTTTGTATATACAGGGAGGAAACCCTGTATATACAAAAAGAAACCCGTGTTTCCCTATCCGCCAAGTTTCATTCACGACCAGATACTACCATCCCCTGGTGGTTATGGTGGCGGATAGCCCTTGGTGTCCCATTGAAAATGTGCGAGTTTGGTGGGGGTGGCTGAGCGTGGGTGGGAGTGGGTAACGAAAATGTGCATTCTAGCACATTGTTTTGTTATGGGAAGGCCGCAAATGCTTCGGATTGTTTCAAAATAGGCGCGCTGACTGTGTCGGTGAGTCTAGAAGGTTCCGAAAAAAACTGCTCTAGAAAGTTCTGGAAGGAGAAGGTTCTAGAAAATTCCCGAAAATTCTATAAGGTTCTAAACTGAGTGGCGGAATGTGTCGGTGTGTCTAGAAGGTTCCTGTACATTCGAATTTCTTGAAAGTTCTGTAAGGAGAATTTTCTAGAAGGTTCGCGAAAGTTCTATGACGATCCGAAAAGTATTTTAAAAATCTACGCGTGCGAAGCCGCGCGGGCACAGCTAGTTGTTAATTATTTTTACAAAGTTGTAATGCCATGGCGTAATTCAAATTTATGATCTTCGTTTATTCCTCATGGCTGAGTGGGGACTTTGTGCGTTTTACTACCCCACGATAAGAATAAATACCTTGATATATTCTCTGGCAATAGTAAGGAAAAACGAGGAATATATCATATTACCTTGCACCCACTCAACTCCCGTAGATTTTGCTTAATTAACAATTTGTCTCACAATACATTTTTTTTAAATATCCCTCAATTATTTCACATACAACACGTCTCGCCTGGTTGCATTCCTGAAGTGACTTGTCATGGTACGAGAGTAATTAGCCCTCCACAGTCAACTAATTTTAAAAATGTGTCGGTTGTATTACCTTTCAAGGGCGCACACCACTGAGTAATAATTTTAAGCAATGTAGTTGTGACAACGTAAAAATGAATAAAAAGTGAAAGAACTTGTTAGCTAAATGTAGCTAACAAGTTCAAGCTAATGTAACGAAATGCTTAAAAATCTGCACTATACAGGGTGTAACAGAGCTAGTCCACAATACTTTACAGGTGGATTTCTGCCTTGATTGTTAGTCGAAAATGTTCAAGCAACCATGACTTAATATCAATAATATGCAATTTCAAAGTTTGCATTTTTTTTCAATATTTATGACATATTTTTTACAAAATGTTGAAAAATCATTTCAGTAACATATTTCAATTACGAAAAATTCTTTCGTTTCTATAAAAAATTGAATAAAATAATAAGAACCATAATAATTTCCAATCGGAATTGGAAGGTTTTTGTAATTTTTTAAATTGCATTAAAGGGAATGAATTTTTACATTAAATATAAGTTACTGATATTCTAACGTTTTGCAAAAAATAAGCCAGAAATATTGAAAAAAATGCATATTTTAATGTCGCATATCTCCTTAACTATTGATATTAGGTCACGGTTGCTTGCACATTTTCGACTCAAAATCGTAGCAGAAATTTACCTGTAACATTTGAAGACTAGCTCTGTTTCACCTTATATAAATAATGTTTACTGAAAATTGACGAAAAACGAGATCATTTTCTCTCTCAAAAATATCAAATTTATGATAAAACTAGCACTAACCCATCAAGAATGACGGAAAATTGGTTCTCCTCTTTGCTAAGCGATAATATATTTTGATAGTAAGTATTGTTCTGACGATCCATGGAGAGGCGGCCTTAGCAACACATATTGAACAGCTGGTTTGGGTTTGCAGGCCCGGGGTTCAAACCCCATCTCCGGCCGTTTAATTTGTTTATTTTAGCCGTGAGTTCGAACAAAATTACAGACGTTACACGAAGTTATGAACAAACAGACAGACGAACGGACATACAACGAAATTAAAATGTTTAATTTACGAACTTGTTTGTTAAATGTAGTGCAATACTAAAAATCTGCACTGCATGAATTATGCTTATCGAAGGTTGAGGAAAAACGATTTCATTTTCTCACTTAAATACATTAATTTATGATGAAATTCAAAAATTTAAAAGAAAAAACATTCGCTTACGCTCGCAATACCAAACTATCTCATAAACTAATAATCTCATTCACATAATCAAATAATTTTTCAACCTTGATTTACACGGAAAACAAAAAGTTCGCAACGCAACCCCGTGTACTTCGTAATAGTCCAGGGGCCAGAGGTACTTGAATATGCAAAATCCTAATAATAATGTCTATCACGATGGTGATTGATGTCACTTGTAGAGTCCGATTGGAAATACAGATATGAACGAAGAGCTTCATGAATGCTGTTTTTAAACGGATAAAGAAGCACCCATCTATGCATCGCGTCTTCATTTTTGGTTATACCAGTCAAGCCTCCAGTAACTGCTGAAGATCGATTTTGAGACCACTCTAGTGCTTAGTCGGGGCTCACCGCATTAAATGTACCTTCCTTTCGTTTTATTTCTTAATGATTGGCAAACATTTTTGCTACTACCTGCGATACCTGCATCATCTTGTTCTGCAATGGAAGTAGACATATCTGGCTGTTTATGCAATGCTAATTCTCGTTGTCTTATTTTTATTCACTTACATAACTCTTCTAGATATATATATAAGTTTCTTATTTTAGTGTAATAGGTGTAAACCGAAGAAATAAAATAAAATAAAAATAACTCGCCATACAACATCGACGCCATGAATATGGCGTCGATGTTATATGGCGGTATAGTGCTGCGAACACTGGATTATTTTGTAACTTTTTACTAATGTCATCTTTTCTTCAATCTGCTGCTTTTTGAATACTTATAAATGATTGTGGTTTCGGTTCCTTAACCAAGTCACCTGCTTTATCACAAAACAAGCACGATAACTCGTTCGATCTTTTTCTTTTCACATTTGTCACTTGTAGCGACATTGCTCACGTATTTTAATAAAACAGTTATTAATTTATCACTTAAAAGCGACAAAACTCAAATGCTATTTTACAAACACGAAAAATATACGTTACTCACAATGGTTTTTATCCCAATGTTGCACAAAAACATTAAAGGGCTAGGTACGCTATGCACTCTGGCACTTGGGGGCGGGCTATTTAATTAGGGGAAAAGGGAAAGGAACCGATAAAGCTGCTGACAACATCCATTTTTTGTTATTTCGTGTCTTAGGTATAAGAAGCTGATAGCATAGTTGCTGCTCCTCATATTTTGCATTGTCAAGTACCTTTGGCGCCTGGGCTATTTCATTTAATTTGATTTTTGTCATTAAATTATTTTTTTTAACTACAATTTATGATCTTTAATCAATTATTTATATTTTAATTTTATTTCACAACCCAACTAATGACACAAATATAATCATTAAAATAGCTCGATAGCATGTACTCAATCGATTTACTTGCTGCGTAGAGGGAGGGGGGTATAAAAAAAAATTGGACTACCTGGGTTTCTGGCAACATTCATATTGTTAATCTATAGGCTTTTCTGAACTAGAATCAATTGTCAGAATGCGGTCCTCGGATTTTGCATACTCAAGTACCTCTGGCCCCTGGACTATAATACCTTTTCTCAGCAATTATTCCACAATTTGCTCTGACCTTGAAGGGTGAATGAATCATCAAGATATTTTTTAACGATTTTTTGACATAGAGTATTCAGAAAAGCTTAAAAATTCGATCAATGTTAAAACATCCTAAAAGATATCGTTAGTTACCAGGTTTCGTGCAAATTGGAAGTCCTAAGTTAAATTTAAAATTTTGTAAAATTAGGTCTAAATTATTTTCTTACTTGAGTCATCTAGATTCAAAACTTCTTATCTGCACAGTATAATTTGAAAAAATACCGCGAGTTCCATTTTACTTAGAATATAAATGCGCATATCTTATATTTAAAGTAGAAAATCCGTTTTCCTGAAGCAGCAAAAACTCTCTAGTTGTATGATCTGAGGTGTATAATTTTGATTGACATATTTGTGAATCATCGCAAATATTTTTAATTCACAAACAGATGAACGCTATATGTTTATTATTGATTGATACAGCAGTAAATGTGTGGTGCAACATGATTATTTTGATTTACACTAATTAAACTTTGTTATACACAGGTTGAGTTTTATTTATTTATATAAATGCTATAGTTTACAGTACACGAGATGAATTGCTACTCTTAAAACTATATCAGTGTTAAATATAACTCAACATGTGTGTATTGCAATGTTTAATTTAGTATAAATTAAATATGCCGTTTGTTCTATATTTTTAAATGATAAAAAAAATTGGCGAATAAAGCAACGGTCCTTTAACTAGGGTAAAACGTAGACAAAATAATATTTTGTATCCTTACAAATGAAACACGTTGATTATTCAATAAATAGTGGTTTTGTAAAAGGTATTTTCTTTTTACTAACAAATTAAATAGTTAAACTGTCTTCGGAGAGTACATTTTTATCGCTTTTCTTTCAGGTGAACCCATTTTTCAGGCGTTCAACCGTGAAATATAAATTAATGTTTATAAGAACTCAAACCAAGGGCGAAGTCGGATTCTTAAACTAGTTAACTAAAATATTTAATTTAAAGATCCACCCTCAATATTTAGTACATTTTAATTTAAAAATTAAGTTTTTTTTTAAAGTTGACCTTCAAAAGCCAAACTATGAGTTTATTTAGGTGCAATCGATAGTTTTACATGTTAACTCTAGACGTTCATGAATTTTAGCGAAATTTGGTAGAGAAAATATATTGAAACAATTCAATTAAGTACAGAAAAGGTATTGAAAAAATTATCCTTTAAACTCCTAGACATTTTTTTTTTGCTCTTGTACTTCTTCATAGTGACCAATACTGCTATGCCAAGAGCGTATATTAGGAAAAGACTTCCTGTTTCATTTTTTGATAATAAGCGTTCCAACTTTAATTACCGTTTATTAATATTTCTCACAAATTAAATGAGATTAACAAGTCTCTTTTGCATTCGTTGCGTCATGGTTTTATAGTTTGATACAAAATGACACAAAGTAGTTTTGTGTTTTATCTCGCTCACACCATGGAGAATGATAAGATAAAGTAATAAAACGTGAACGTTCGCAAAGGAAGAAATATTTATTTAAATAAAAGAGAGGACAAACAAACGAAAGGAATAAAGGAATACGTAAATAAGGAGGACCTTTGTGCTGAAACAAAGATATTTATTAATAAAAAAGGGGAAATTAAAGATGCAGTGGCATGTTTTCATTTATTTTCTCTTTGAGTGTGAACCTAAGTTCTAAATCTTGTGCATTAATTTAAAGCTATTAAACTCTTGTGCATGAATTAAAATTCATGCACAAGATTCAAAACTTAGATTCACTTAGTTTGACTGCCTTAACTCGCATTATGAATATTTGGAATATTAAAGTTAGTTATTTTATTTCTTAACAGATAATTTTCAATAATGGTCAATTCCAAATATTGTTTATTTCTTACTTGTAATTCTAGATCATACTCTTGAGAGTGCTCGATATTATGCGATTTCATCATCAAATTATTTTTTATAATTAATATGAATCTAATGAATAAGATTTCAGCAAAACGTCGACATTTTCTTCTCAGTAAAATCTACGGTTCGTATAAAATATCCGTTTTATTTAATATATAAATACGTCCAACGACCGCAATAATAACCTTAACTCTTTAATATCTATTATAAATGTTAGACTTAAATGGAGATTTCATTACTAGGATTTAGGCTTCTAAAAAAATATTCTCTGATGAGAGAAATGCACCAAGAAATTCGTTGAGTTATCTGTAGTTGTTCCGGTATAAATTCACCAGCATTTTTGATCAAGCTACTTTCTGAGATAACGCAAGTCAAAATAATGTCTTTCTGCCTCTACTTTCTTCTGTTTTCCCAGCATTACGAGTCGTTTCTCATAACAAAAAAGGGGTCCAAGATTTTCATTTATTTAATAGTTATTATTAATTCCCTTGATTTACTCTGCGTCTTATGTCTTATTAAACCCAGAATATTTTTATCATGTGTTGATACAGCCACGCCTAAAATATCTGCAGCATTTTAATTGTGGCTTCTTTTAACACCTAGACCACGACCTTGTAGAACAATATGTGTACAACCTAACATTTTATTGATCTCTAAAGAGTGTTTAGATTTGTCTCGAATTCAAAGACATTTTATTTTCTCAAAGGGGCTTCATGCCACTAAGACTTGCTTTGTGAAATTTGTACTCTTTATTGTTTTACTGTGTAGTGGCAGAATGCCACTTGAAAAAACACAAATTTGAACCAGAGATCATTTGGATTATTTTGAATTTAAATATGTAGTATTATGTACAAATAAATTAAAGTTTATAAGTATTCATGTTAAATAATGAATAGAATTGGAACTGTGACTACGGAATACCAAAGATATGGTTAGTGATCCACTTAACTCTCTCCTTAATCCTATTTATTTTAATTTGGAAACAAATTTTGATGTGCGATCAAAGGTCTTTGTCAAGTATATAAAATATTCCAGACATTTTTCTCCGCTATCGAGAATATGATAGATAATTGATGTTTTATTTAGTATAGGATTTATATACACGCTTTATAAATTTAATCAAATCATCGAAATTCGGTATATATTAAATATTGATTAAAGGAACTAAGCATTCCTCTCTCCGTATCATTCATAATGTGTTATTTCGTGGTTACCGCTTAGGCATACGGCTAGAGGTCCGAATTCATTGTACAAACTCAACAATCGTAACAATTGCAACCTAGATTTAAATTCTTAGTTACGCACAAATGAATTGGCATAGATGAAATTTGAACAAAATTTAATTTCTTGACATAACCATATAAACTCGGTTCAAGAGAGCAATAGATGTAACAAATAGTTTGTTATCCTTCCAATATTTCAGGCACTGGTTCCTTTTTGTGATTGTGGTGGGACTGTAGTTTAATGTTGCGATAATTGTGTAGAATTTAAATATGTACTGTCTATTTTTTACGCAAAAAGTCACTAGATATGAGTAAATCGGAGTACTGTTCATAAATTTACTGGTACTAAATGTTTCTAGAATATTCCGCACACTTATTATTACACTGTTTCTTAATTCATACAAATTAACTATAGTCATAACTGATTCATTGTATCGAATATTCTGTTCAATTTCGGGCACTTTCTTTATTAAGTAACGCTGGAATATTATCGCTCCGTAGCTAACTGTTTCTGTTCTGGTTTAACGCTCTTGTGTTTATAGGTAAATTCTTTAGAAATTTTACGATTACAGCATAATTATTTCAAAAGACTTGTGGAGCTTTCAAGTGTGCGACTTTCGTTCGTTTCCACAGCCGCTAGAAGAGCTTGGACATCAAATCTGAAAATCTTTCCTTAATTATCATTTAAGCTGGTGTCATCAGCTTTGAAGCGAGCAAACCTATCAACTTATCATAAAAATATAAGTTCCTTTGCCGAAAATATTGTTGGTGTCACGAAAAAGTATTAGTCTTATTTATTTCTAATCTGTTACAGTAATTGTTACAGTATAAAAATATGATTATGTTAGCTTGCACCAAACCCAGATGGTTCAGCCCATATTTTTATTATAAACTTTAATCTAATACATATTAACATGAAAAAAACAATATTTGTGAAAACAACTATATAAATATTTATTATGAGTTATTTATAAAAAAATAATAAGATTGGTTGAACACCTAACACGATAGTAAAGTTTGAAGGTAGCGAAAAACTTTTAATCCATTACAACATTAAATAAATTTGTATGAAATAACAATTTCTTCTTTGGGTACCTATTTGCCCAACTCCGCAAAAAGGAAACCCTCGAAAACATGATATGCGTTCTTCGTGGGATCAGCTGGTATAGTACACCAGACGTTCACTTATTATAATTCAATGTAATTTTTAACAAAAACATTCTTGTTTTTTACTATCCAGGTCCTAGGTTATTAAACTAATCACCTTGTAGGTAGATATTAATTGAAATACCATGAATTGTGGTAAATATCGTAATGCAAATTGTAGGAAATTTCAATTAACTATCTTTGATCGTGACTTGCATTAAAGGGTATATTCATATCTGTACATAACGCCTTTACTACATGATTAACTGCTTCAAAAAAGATCCCGAAGAAATGAAACGACAATGTTGAGAAAAACGTCAGCAAACTTGTCGTTCCTGACCAAAGGAATATAGGTAGCGATTGATTGTAATAGAACAACTTGTATTTCAATATATTGAGTCACTCATCCATAACGATGGATGATATGCAGCAGATGTAACTACAGTATAAGTGTAGGAAGGATGAAGTTTAAATCCATGACGGGAGAGTCCTGTGTGATCCAAAAATGCCATCAAAATTTAGAGGAAAAGTATACCAGACAATTGGCAGGCCCGCCTTCCTCTACGGCTCCGAATGCTGAATCGTGTACGGGACCTACAATAGGCAGCTAGAAAGAATGTAAATACGCATGCTGAGATGGTCATCATGTGGAGTGTCCCTTAAGTTTGTGGAAGTCTGCGCATCACAGATATCAATAGCATGTTGAGATGATATGGCCACGGTGAACGCAAAACACTCGATCATATTGTTAAACAGGCGATCTCCGTGAATCTTCCTCAAATTGCATCCAAAGGAAGACCAAAAAATACGTGGGTGGTACAAAGGAATAGTCATATGCAGAGGCCGGATTGGGTGACGTTATCCAGAACTGAAGAACGTACAACCTAAAAATGAGGAGAGCTGACCCCAAATTCGGCGTAAGATGGGAGACAGTTGAGAGGAAGCCAGGGAGAAGAAGAAGAAATAGAACAACTCTTACGAGAAGATAAATTAAAGGCAAAGATTGTCATTGTTTTGTTACTGGTGAAATATAGCGAAGTTAAGAAATCATGAAATCGTGAATCCGACAAGAAAGATAAATCAAGTTCACTAAACAAATATATTACCTTAACTCTCTGAACTGTCGTAAATTGTATGAACAACTAACTGAAAGTGGAAATTAATGATTTTCCGGAAAGATTAAGAAACAACTAACAAAAATTGAATTAAACGAACAATAATTGTTCTTTCTGCTAAGTAAAACATCATACAATTTAAGTTATTGATTCAGTCAAGACGCGCACTTAAAAATATGTGTGTAAAATGTTTGTTAAGATTCATTATGAAGTAGAAAGATCTCCGCGATCTGAGGAACATTTTGTAACTTGTTGAAGTAAGCCCTGGGCCCTGACTATACCAGGAACATGAAGTAAATATTTTTGTTGATTAAAAGTCTGTGATTCTTTTATTATGTTGCCAGAGTTTTAAATATTAAGTGGAATTTATGAATAGTGAAATAATAATTTAGGTAGGAAATAAATTTTAATTCGAAAATAATTCAATTAATATGTGGAGTTTTAGATAATATTGAAAAATATTGAAACTTGATTTAGATTCATTAGAATTTTTTAAATAGCTAATGTTATTTTTAATTCCCGATTCAGAGGATTATTCATAGAAATGTAATTGAAAAATGTAATTAATGGGTTTAACATGATTAATTAACACTTTTCAATGGAAGTACATTACAAATGGTGTAATAATGTTTGAGAATGTATTATAAGTGTTTTAGTTAATTTTTATATAAAATATTTTTTTTTCCAAATTTTCAAATAACAATAGCTAAAATGTACTTCTAATGGTTTTCT
>JADDOH010024790.1:0-211043 GCA_016648135.1 Agrypnia vestita | reverse complement strand
ACAAATTTTAAGTTATTCGGTTTAATGGTTGCCGAGATATTTTGGTCACCGATTTTTAAAATATAGTTTCGAGTAAAACGTGTTTGAAAATTGAGTAAATCAGAAATTCCAGGTCCATAATATAAGTCCTCCACCTTGCCCCATTAACACAACGTAACGTTCACCGATTCCACCCATTGACAACCACATTTGTTAAATTGTAGTGTATATGGTACATATTTATGTATCTCGCATTACTTTATTCAATATAAAAATACGCCGCGCCATCTATAATTGATATTTATCATTCCCATGAAACGGTATACAGATAACATCATTATATAAAGAACAAATATTTCTCGGAATTCGTAAAATAATTAAATACGCAACATAATTAATACCAACCATTCCTCGATAGTCATAAAACCGTCGAAATCATAATAAACTTAAATTTTGACAGCAACACATTCAACCAGATGTCTCCGATCCTTAATATGTTTCCTCTAAGGACCAAATAAAAAAATCCTTCCCACTGCCCCTAATTGCACAATATTTTTGTATTTAGGTAAGTTATTAATACATATTGTGTATTATTGTTATTTTTAAGTTGAATTTGGTGTAAATTAAAATAATCATGTTACACTACGAAGTAACTGCCGTATCATTCAATCACATCTTTTGGGTTGACCACATTCTCAATAAAGAGTTTTGAAGTTGATTTTATTAATCTAAAATTGACATAAAATTTGGGGATTTTTAAGTAAAAAATATGAAAACTCCCTTTTTATGAAAATAATGACTAAAAATGAGAAAAAATATTTTTTAACAGCCAAAGTGGGTACTAAGAGTTTATCAATAAAATCAAAAGCGTGGGCCAGACGTTAGAAATTTGTTGCATGTGTTGAAAGTAACTATGTTAAACTAATCGAACAGAGATGTGATGAGAGAGTTTTCCCTAGTGATATGAATGTACAGTTTATTGAATGCAAGCGATAAGTGAAGATATATAAAAGCGTGCAAAAAATAAGGTGTCTTTTTTGTTAAAATTCCAATAAATATACAGAATTTAGAACCACCCTACCAAAAACGCATTAACAAAGAAATTAAAGATATTATCGAAGACAAATATTATGGTGTAGAATCAACCATTTGTCATATTTACATGTTAAATGTAGTGGTTGAGTTATTAATCATTCAAGGTGCGTCGATGCCTGGGTTGACCACATTATCATTGAGGAGGTACTGAGACGTATGAATAATAATGATATCTAAGCAAAGATAACTATTAACAAGTGTTAAACAAAGGAATGTTGCGTAGCTACATAGTAAACGTGTGTATCCTCCGCAATGAGAAAAATGATCTCTTAGATCGCATTATGCAAGAAGAGAGCCGTAGAAGTTGATAGAAATTGCAATGTTCGCAAAAATTGTAATGTCAAAATGATGATACCATGACTTCGATAGAATAAATATGCGAATTATGAAGTTACCGTTTTACCGGTAAGTATCTGTAATTATGGAGGAATCAAATGGTGATTGACATTACGAAAAGAAAAGATAACAAAGATCATTTATTTTACTTCTGTGAATAAAGGTACAGATACACATGCTTATTACTGGCATGCTCATTAGCATGCTCAAAACTAGCATGCCCTAACAACTGTACACACTTGCTCATTATTAGCATGCTTATTTTAAGCATGCTCATAAATAGGCATGCTCAAAGCTAACAATCAAATACACATGCTTATTAGTGGCATACTCTCGTCATAGAATAGAGAGGAACTCTAGTTCAAAATTGAAACTTTGCAAAATGAAGTAGAAAATAGTGAACCAATAAATCAAAATATTTTCGATTTTAGTTTTTTAAATTTTTATTGTAAATTTTGAATCATTCATGTCTTTTAATAAAGATTCGTAAACATTATTTCTTGCTATATTATTTTTACATAGCGGTGACCGAGTATTTCAGAGACATTCGTGATTCCTATAATAATTCAAGAAAAGTAATTTTTTATCATCTCCCCAACGCGCCATATTTGTTTCATCTGTCGCGGACTGAAAAGATCACATTGATAATCGATACTAGCCGCGAATGACATTAGCATACTCATAATAAGCAAGCTTGTTCACACATGCTCAAAAGATACCCCTTCTCGTGGTGAATGACATTAATATGCTCATAAATCAACCGGCGGCTGATTTTTGAGCATGCCATTAATGAGCTTGCTTATTACTAGCAATGTGCATACACACATGCCACTAATAAGCAAGGGTTAAAGAAGGTCAATACTGCGCATGCTCGCGTGCCACTAATAAGAATGTGTATCAGTACCTTAAGTATTTTAATGTCAATGTTATGAATCGGTTGGAAGCACTCAACATGTGTATGCACCGCAGAATGCTTCGAATACCATGGACCGATATGGTCAGCAACACGGAGGTGCTTCAGAAAGTTGGAGCCAGTGGACAGCTACTGTCCATTGTTAAAGTGAAGAAGGTCTCTTATTTGGGTCACGTTGCTACGCGGAGATAAATATCGCCTCCTCTTACTAATACTCGAAGGCAAGGTAGAAGGAGGACTGGGAGTTGTTAGAAGATAAATGTCCTGGCTGCGCAACATCCGAGAGTGGACCGGAATGAGGCAGGTGGAGGATTTGTTCCGGGCAGCGCAGGGCAGAGGTTTCGCACAACTGATCGCCAACGTCGGGTGGACCTGACAAGGTACAAAAAGAAGAAGAATAAATAATTATTTATTTGATTTTTACTATTTTGATTTGGATAAAATTCATATGCTTCATTTTAGTAGCATTAAATTTCTCTTTTCTTCTTATCTTCTTGGATTTTAACCGTTGCATTAAATATGTGTACTACTAGAACAAGAAAATCTATGTTATTTGTGCTGTCGGAAAGAAAAACTGAAACGACCGAATGACACGCTAAATCGGTTTTGAGCCATCCATCGAATACTTGATAAAAATGAAACTAGATAAGACATTTTACAATGGTTTATTATGATTATGATATAATGATTGAACGGTTGAACGGTATCCTAAAATATTATTATTATTACTTAAATAATTCCCTTTCATTTTGGTGCTGATCGCATCTGTTGTAGAAAGCTACATCTATGTACGTCTTCAGCAGGAGGAATCTTTCTCAAAGCTTCTTTTGCATTTCGTAGGGGAGGGTGGGGCGTGTTGTGACTAATTTATGAAAAAAGGTGTTGTGGAAGAATCTTTAATAATATCAAAAACATTCCATTTCAGTTGAAACAAACAATTCTTCACCTACAAAAAATGATCATTATTGACCATGTCACCAAAAGGACAACGCAACAAAATACGGTTTTTCAAAATATGGGAATTGTCACAACCTGCCCCACCCGAGGGGTCAGTTGTGACAAGGGTGGGGCAGGTTGTGACGAACTAATCGTCAAATATTGTTGAGTATTTAAGTAATTTAATTAACAAAACAAATGTTATGAACAATTAATTGTACAAGTAGTAACATGTTTTATAATTAACTATCAACAAATAAACAAAATTTGTACTCTTATTAACTGTGGTAAGAAAATTCTGTAATCTATTAAAATTATTTTTTGTCAGTCAAACAAAAGTCATAAATACAATCTTGAGTGAATTCGTCCATTCCAGCACATAGCTCATTACACCATCTCTGGCATTTTATGCACCTCACCCACCTTTTACCCGAAATATCATTAGAATAAGGGTTTTACAAGCAATGCATTGCTCATCTTCGTTTGCATCGCTGTCATCAGTTTCCATGATAGGTGTCTCCTCTTCAGTCTCGCTGGATGAAGACGATACTAGAATTTGTTCATTCACTCCAAAAGTCTCTTTCTTGGGTAGTCTTTTCTTTATTTCCGCTTTTGATTTATTGGGTGCTTGTTTTATTTAGTTCCTTTTGTGATTTGACTTTCGCATCTTTTCGCCTTTATTTTCCTTTCTTAAATTATCGTCCAATTCTTACTTATTTTTTACTGGCGTTAAATTACGCTTTAAATTTTCTTTCTACTACGTAGGTTCTTTCTTGGATTAGCTTTAGGTAATGGCCGGATTTGTTCTGGTGTTCAATGGTGTTGTCCAATTTTCGGGAATTTTGATCATATTTTGACATGCATACTCATATGCAAGCTTTTTCGCATCAGCTGTGGTCAAACCATAATAAACTTTGCTACATTTTGCTACATGTAATCTCCAAGTTATTTTTCTTGGCATGGGTAAAAATTTGTCCCGGGTTGCAATAGCCCACCTTAGAATTTACAAATGGAAGGGCTTTTTTCCAATCTATGAATCGTTTTAGTGTCATATATGACAATTATAATTGACACCAAAAGACACCGCGGCTTTTCGAAGAGACACGTTTGTAGCCTCTATCTTAGCAGCAGTGAGTTTATAAACACTTTCGGGAATTTTACCCTTCTTCGTTTTTTTAATGTAATTTCGTACCATTTTGAATCCTCGAAGAAAACGAATAAAAAAGTAAAGTAAAAATAATAATTGAACTGTACAGTTTCACATCTAATAATTGTTTTATTAAAAATAAAATTTTAATTATTTCGAAGGGGCTAGTTGTGACAGTCACAACTAGCCCCCACATTTTTGTAACAACTCGCCCCATGCGATCATTTTATATTAAAATGTCTACGAAAGTGAATTTATTTATCGCAAGGTTTTCCTTTATTGCTGATACTACAGCCAAAAGACACAACATTTGGTAAATAAAATGTAAAATAACTCACCTAGTATTGGTTAAACAACAGAACACTTGAAATCAGTGCAGAAAAAGTTAGTTTAGTACCTCAAAATCAAACTTTATCATTTAACTTTAATGAAATCAACCGCACGGCTCCAACATTTCGATAGCAACTGACGCTACGGAGTTCACATGAAATGAATCTATGCGGGTAACGCTAAGTCAAATGGCACGAATTTTAAACGCCTTGTCACAACCTGCCCCTGTCACAACACGCCCCACCCTCCCCTATCACATTTTTTTATCAAAATGTATTAAATTAAAATTTATACGTGAGGTTCTTTATATTTTAAATTTGTATATCTTTCATAAATAATACAAACTAAATTATGTAATGAATTAATAAATTACCAAACTTTATTTTTCATTTCTAAAATACTGTAGTGTTGGTCATTTATTAATTGATTACATAATTTAGTTAATGTCGTTTAAGAAACATTTAAGAATTTAAAATGTATTAATACATTTTTAATTCGATACCTTTCTCTACAAAAATGTGATACAAAATGTATGAAAAGTTGTGGATTTCGCTCGAATTGCCAAACGATCAGCTTAACCGAAGTGTAAGAAATGAAATGCGAATTGTAAATATTTTTCCAGAATTACGAATTCTTTTAATTTATAGTTAAATAAACCATAAAAATACATTCCAAACATAACCTCATTATATCGTTTAAAGATATAATCACATCAGAATGTAAGAAATGTTTTTTGTAATCCGCCAAAATACCGCTAATTGGATATGTACCTAATGCGATAATGGAACTAAGCCAGGTTTACCTGCGCATTACCGCTGTTAGGTAAACCGGTTTACCTAACAGCGGTAATGCGCGCCCAACAAAAATAAACAAATCACTTAGTCGAAATGCGGATAAACACCAAACGGAATGCGTAGGAACATCACGCACGCAATATCGCCGGCACACACTGTCTACAGTGTCTAGCGCTCCGTGTGACAGATCGCGTAGCGGTTGTTCCCGCTACATTCTCGCGGTTCGATCGGGCCGTAAAGCGGCCGTACGGTGTTCCTTTGATTGGGCGGATGTGCGGCGGCAGATCAGCTGTGCGCGGCTCGGCGCTAACTGCGCGCGTCATTACCCCCCCGCTAGCTGCGCGCCTGCTCGCGCGGCGTCCGGCAACCCGAGGCTGCGGTCTGGCAGACCGGCTGTTTCGTGTTCCTTCGGTGTTGTAATGCCCATCATGCCTGGCCAATGGCGCGGTGCCAGTGACGGCCTCCTGCGCTGAGAACCTGCACTGTTTGAGCACACATTTCCAACTTGACAATGTCAAATTCTTTTTTTTCTTTATAGTATAGTCTTGAAGATCTACAAATTCTTGTGTTCCTACTAATTCGAATTCCGAAATATGACTGAGTTCAATCGTAGTAGGTGAAGTATTAAACAAATTTCGTTTTCTTTTGTGTTTTTCTCGCAACTTCTTCTTCTAGACAAAATATCTGAAAAACGATTAATCGTCTTTGAATAAATTCTGCACATATCTGTAATAACCATGTAGCATAAGATTTTTTTTAAATAAATGCGTCGTTTGCTTGGTATGCATTTTAAACTTTTTTAAGGGATATTGTTTTAAAAAAATCTAACTGACCTCATTTGCACAAAAATAAATTCTTTTTTTTCGACATGCTTTGTCATAGACATTAAGTAATGTAACAAGAAAATATTTAATTTAAAAAAAAACCGGGCAAAGTGATCAGGTCCACCAGCTGCGAGCTTTGCAGTGCAGCAGAGATAACAACATCAATTTGATTTTTTTTTAACTTATAAAACTTACTTGCCAAAGAAAAATACTAACCAATGTATGCCGTAAACAATGATATATTATATACCTAATAATATGTGAAATAGTTCCATAAAAAAAAGAGATTAAATTTGAGTGTACTCTTTGATGTCTCGAGGCTGTATAACACTTTACTAAACTATACATTATACTGCAAAAACATTAAGTTATTTTGTAACTTCTATATTTAGGTACAGAGGTGGAATATGGATGTAGGGGGAGATCAATCCTTCCCCAATAGGAATTTGGACAGTAGGATTAAAGTGTTAAGGAAATACGTTATCGTGTAAAATCGTTTTATTTTTGTGTGAATTGATATCCGTACGACTTTTATGACGAGACAAATTAAGGGAGATAATAACATAAGTTAAGTTCTTTTAGATTATGTCTACAAAATTTTGAAATCTTTCATGGATTTTTTATATTTTCTCTCCGACCCAGAAAAGCGTATAACAATATTTTATTTTTTCTTTTATTTTAATGAGGCCCAACCATCGACGCAACACAAATCATCAAAACACCCAAGCTTGTGTATTTCACATATACACACATTATGCGAACAACAAGCTTTCAATGTGTACAACGTGTACACATCAAATTTTTTCACCTGTCGACGAGAGCTGCTGCTAACGATTCTCTAGAAAATCGAGTAGACTTTATAAACCCAAGTATTAGTTATAACAGTTGTGTTTTCAAAATTATCCTTAACAAAGATGAAATAGGTAAAAAAATACGTTTCAAAGTTAAGACTATTAATATTATATTTTTTTCGGCAATTTTTGGTTCTTTGCCCATGATCTGCAAGTTTTGCCAAAATTGTATTTAATTGGAAATAGTATGCAGCTAATAAACAATTTTTTTTTCGGGCAAGTTAAATTATTTAACTGATGTATTAAATATGCATTCAAATCAACATTTTTTTTATGTCGTTAAATGTTTTTAAAATATACAAAAATTTAAGTATGTTTTCTTGCAAACTAAAAGGAAAATAACATTTTACGTAAAATCTAATAATGTGTGAAAATTCTTTGAGAACGTGTCGCCAATTATCAATTGGGGAGAGTAAACAAGATACTAAAACTGCGGCACAACTATAAAAACGCATAGATTCCAAGGTCAACAATGTCGGAACAGAAGAACAGTCATAACGGAACAGTTTTGAATGTAAAATTTAAATGAATAACACGCATGCCCACGCGTCTGTTAAGCTCCATCCGTCACTGAATGTTACCAACACTGTATCTATCTTCGATCTTCCTCCGATTACGGCGTTGCCTATACCTGTTATTACAAGAAGCGATCAGATTGCCGTCTCGGCGAGGAGTCAGATTCACCTCATCTGATTGTCGTCTATTAATTGGGAGTTGCGCAAGTACCGGGCTGATGAAAGGCGAAGTGGAGAAATATTCCATTTATCGCTGACTTCGTAAACAGAAGTAGAAAGTTGACATTGTTTATGGATGCTGAAGAGATGGATGCAGTACGTAAGTTCAATGCCATGAGTACTACTTTTTGATCATCATCATCATCGTCCTCAGCATGTTTGCAACCACTGCAGGACGTGTGTAGTTTCTCTTTCCAACTGTACAAATTGCGCCTTCCTATCCGAGTTCCCATTTGAAACACTTTTATATCTTCGCCATCCCCCATATCAGCTTTATCACCCAGTACCTTTTAGAGCCAGGTTAAGTTAACTTTTTCTTATATAAAATATTCTAATGAGACTATAAAAACAGAAAGAATTACGCACAATCTGGATGTTTTACAATAAATTGGTAATTACTAGAAACTTCCAGAATGAACGGTGGAATGCCGAATAAATTTGCGGTATGAAATTGAAACGGTATATTAAAAGGACGACGCCAGTACACGGACAGTTAATTATGACAGTCCATAGAATACAAAAGCGTCGACTGATGCGAATTATTAACAACCAGCGAAAATAGATTACGAGAATGCCTACCGGGCGTTCGACAGGAAATAAGTGCAATTACGTATACGCTAACATTCTGGAAAACTCAACAGAGTGTCCCATGTACAAGTAGAATTCTCTCGATAGTGACAATAAGTGGAAATTTCATTTTAGCGATTACACTCAAGTTTGTATCCAGTGATTTTGTACATAAGATATATAAGAACTTTAATTTAAAGTGTTTCATATTTCTCCCTTTGCCACGATCCTGATTATATTTTTGGTGGTCATAGAATAAATAAGTGAATGTTTGTCAACAACATCTTTACATTTATAATTCTTTTGTACGTGTGTATGTCACTGAAGTCTTCCTAAAAGGCTGGGCAGATTTTAATGAAATTTTTTGTGTGCATTCGAGTGGGTCCCTGGATGGTTTAGATTCACAACTGGACCCAGTAGGTGGCGCTGCAGTCGGGTTCTAGGATTTGTGCCACCCAAACCAAAAGCCAACGTTCGGGCAGTACATCGTCTGTCGGGTCCTCTAATTTTGTACAAAAGAGTGTCGTAATTTATAATATTTTGGATTTTTTTTGTTGGTGCACTATTTATTTAATTTAGTCATAAAATAAAAACTAATACACGCTACACGTGATTTTTTTATTTGTAAAAGTACAAATCATGAAATAATGCATGACAAATCACAGATCTTTCATATCTTTTTAGTGTTTTCTGCCGTTATAATTTTTACTAAATGGTACTTATCCTCTGTAGTATTTGTATTCTTCACTTTGTACGTTATGAGTATTTTCATTGTTACTAGCTTATGCTGTAGATTACTTAGTGTTCTGTGCAGTGCAAAATAAAAAAAACAAATAACACTGTTTATATGACATTGTGGCACTACGTATCGGGATGGGATTTATCCCCCTTTTCAGGAGATCCATCCATTCCTCTCTGTCTAGCATCTTGATTTACTGGTCCTCGACTTCAAAGCCTTCTGGATCCAATCTATATGATAAGTCGCAGTCTATCAATACAACGTCTCTCATCTGATGTGATCATAAAATGTCAGGTGCCCGTCGTAGTGAAGTCGTTAGATTTTAACATATTTGACCACATCAGGTCCATCGTAGAACATTCAAGACTGCTAGATTTTATATTTATTTACGAACAACCGTAAAAAAAATTCAAAAACACAAACACTCAACAAGGTCACTTGAGTACTTCAAATTAATTAGCACTATACGTTTCAACATTTCACTAAAATATTCACAAGTTTTTATAAACAAAATCTTGACAAACTACCATTTGATAGTCGGCAAGTCTGTCTGCTCCGTAAATATTATTATCATACAATCATCTTTCGTGTGTGTCGAATCATCGTTTCTCCGCGAATAATCAAATATTTATATATTTAAATTCTTACAAAATTCAACGTGAAATATGTCACGAATTTGTAGATACACTTTTTGTACCTTTTGTAAATTATCATAATACGGAGAAAGTTATTGAAAAGATGCAAAGCTCGGAGGTAAAAAATTCATCGAAAATGTAAAGAACATTGGAACCGTAAAAAATCCGCTTTGAATATCTCACAAAATTGAATAAAATAGCATTTCGAAGAGCGCGGTAATGAGGATTGAGCAGTATTGTTCTATATTATAATGGCTTTCGAAGATTTCTTGTGCCTGGCCCTGCGGCCGGTAATGACGGAGTCTTCGGAATAGATGAAATGTGCAGAAAACACAGTTAGGAATGAAAATGTTAATGAAAGTGTTAAGAAAATCATAGATTTTTAATATCTCGGACATGTGATGAGACATCCGGAGAAGGAGATTTTGCACCTCGTAATGCAGGGAAAGATTGCCGGAAGTCGGGGCCCTGGAATAAGAAGAACATCATGGTTGAAAAACCCGAGACAGTAGTCTGGCTAGTCCACTTTAAAGCTTTTCCGGGCCGCGGTAAATAAAATGATGATAGCCAACGTGATACAAGAAGAAGGATAAAGTACAAGAAGAAGAAGATACAGAAGAGCAATTGATGTTGCGCCCATTATCCCTTGTGAAACATTCAGTGATAAATGTATAACAAAATAAACCAACATTGTGTAACGAGACTAAAAAGAATCACGCACTCATGTCAAGTGATAGTTGTTTGAAATGATCACGAGACTGTCGAAGATTCCAGAACGGCCTAGCGTAATCTACGGCTTTCGGGAAGTATCGAGAAACATCTATGAAAGCCTGGAAGCCACGAGAAAATTCTTCTAAATACTGGAAACGTCTGGAGTATTCGGTATCGGCGTTAGCCGGATATAAATAAGACTCGCCCGGGAGTAGAGTTGTTGTTTTTTTAACACGCTTGACAGGGTGGCCAAGCTAGCGGTAATTCAACAGCAAATAGTCTAGAAAGTTCTACGTAGCGAAATAAATCGGAGCGAATAATACGTACGAAAATTGGTGGAATGTTCTAGTGAATAGTGAATAACGTGATAAAGCGATTATACAGTGTCTATTTACGAGTGATAGATTTACGAAATAGTTTAATTTAAATAATTGCTTAAAGTCGAATATTGGTAAGTGACTTTGTACGTTTGAGTAATCAATTAATCAGTAATTAATAAATCCTGTTTTAATTCCAGCGTATTCATTAATTCCAATTCAAGACACGTGACAACATGAAAAAAACTGTAGTTGGTTGTGTTTAGTCGGGCTAGCTTAGCCAAAAATAAAACCTACTTTTTAATCTTGATAACGCAATCTATCATCAAATAATGGGTATTGTTCTACCACATAACAATGTCATATAATCGATACCAAACAATTTCCAATTTCAGACACATTCCCAAATAACGTTCGGGTACGTCAATGATTTATTCAAATCCTCAAGTATGGTTCAGGCGTCCGTATGCCAAGGCAAACAGGCTACACTTTTCACGGCCAATGACTAACTTGCTACTGAGATGAAAATTTAATCGTACCGTATTTAACCTCGTAGCGCTGACTTTAACATCAGCGGAGTTTTAAGGCACTAAGTAGGGACATACGTTGCATTTTTTGGCTTGTTCTGATATTTCTTATTATATAAATAATAATATAGGTATAAATAAATATCTTCTTCTTCAAAAATATCAAAATAATTTTGTGATGGAATTAATAATTTTCACCACTTTTTTTATATTGAAAATAAGTTTATTTTATTAATTATAAAATTATTTATTTTTTTATTTTAAAACCTTCAAATTGCATACAATTATACTTCATAACTCCTTTTTATGGTACGTGTATTTTTTTTAGTTTGTTGTGTGGTAGATAGAATAAAGAAAGGAGTGCTGAGATGGTTTGGTCATGTGGAACGTATGAACGAGGAAAGGATGGTTAAGAAAATATATGAGGCGAATGTTGAAGGCAACAGGAATAGAGGGCGTCCGCGAAAGACCTGGCACGATCAGGTACTACAAGTATTTGAGGATGGCCCTGTTAAAAGCCGCAACAACCGTAGAACGTGTATGAGAAGATGTATGAATGTGGCCGAAGCAAAAGTGGTGTGCCTGGATAGAAGAATGTGGCGTTCAATCCTCTCTGCCTACCCCTACGTGGAAACGGCGTGATGGTTAGTTAGTTAGTTAATTTTTTATTTTCTCTATATATATCATTCTTATTTTGCTTCATATGTACAATTTTGTATGTAACAATTTAACTTTCACCAATTCATCGAAAGTATATGCAATACACAAGTTCATGAGAAAAGACTACTACAGAGGTCTCTAGTCCATTCAAATAAACGAAAGATTTTCAGATTTGGAACATATATATAGAACTGCGAATGTTCTAACGATGGAATTGGTGAACGTTGCATCGTGTAGAGTGATCACTTAAGCCAGCTCACACAGGTTGCAAGCCCTGGACCATTGTATAAAAAGACTTCCATACACCTCACATAGATAGCTTCGTCTCTGTGAGACTTTGATAAACTCCGAAATGTAAATTAATTATGTAATAATAAATATGTCCCGCTTATTTTTGAGCGTTGGTGTAGTAATCACCGAGTAAGGCGGTGGACTGTCATAAATCTACGACTTGTCTATTTTAGAGTATTTATTTATTTATTTTATTTATTTATCTTCATCTTGTTACATGACATAGGAGATGGAGCCGCTCATCTCACTATGAAGAACCTGTGCCGAGATGAGCAGCTGAACAATATATTGAGAACAAAAAATAATAAAGATATACAACAAAATACTATATAACTATAAAATTAATTAATTAATTAATTGAGTGTATAAATATAAAATGTGGATAATAAGAACAGTTTATATTGTAAAATACAAAAGCAAAAGTGAAAGTAGAGTAATATATATAAAAAATTAGTATTGCGGTAATACTCACCGAAATAAAAATATTATTTTATTCAGAATAGATCGGATTTTTTCCTATTAATTCCAGAAGATATTTGGTGCTGTTTTCTCGAATCAAAAATATTTTTAAACTTAACTTAAAAATATAAACAAGACTGATATTTGTTTCATGACATAGCCTGAATAACAATTAATATAAAAAAAGCAACATTTTTACACAAAAAAATATTTTTTATATATTATACAGAATGTAACGGAGCTAGTCCACAATACTTTACAGATGGATTCCTGTCTTGATTATGAGTCAAACATGTTCAAGTATTTATGCAGTATCAAAGTTTGAGACTATAATTTATCTTAATTACGCTCATTACTATTTGTTAACACCTATTTCACTCGAGGATTGGACGGAACCTGAAATGGACGGCGGGTGATTACACAAACACTGCCCTGTGACACCCCCTGATCCAGAAATATATTTAGATAGTAATAATGTTTTATTCAATCTGTTAAACCGATGAAACGAGTCAGCCAGGAACTGAATAAACACGAAGGCTGTATGTTGTATTAATGAGTGCAAAAGCCACCACATGATACAGCCATCAAACTGGCCGGTGAATTGTTAATGCCTCCCCGGCCCCCGATTGGTCGCCAGCGATACTCAACATAAAGGGCGGATAATTGCTTCAATTTCCAACTCCAAATGTGCTTAGTGCCGAAAAATTCAATGGTGATTCGGCCATGTCGTTTATATTTTTTACAATATCAATGTAATCGTATTTTGTTGAAATGATTTGCTATTTTAGGTCATTATTTTTATTTATTCTTAAAGCACGTAATACAATAATTTTTATATTTCCTAATATACACAGCGTAAGATATAAAGTATATTAAATTTTTAATCAAAGTTCTTAATTTTTTCTTTAAAGTCGTTATATTGTTTTCATCCCTAATATTTCCTGGTTGGTTTTACATATAATTTCATCCCACTGTACATCATAGAAGTTTCTTATTTCATATTTTATTCTTGTACAATGATCATGTTAATGTTTTTTTTCTTAATAATTCTAAGGTATTGTTGTGTCCATTAATAATTTTATATATAAATAGAAGTACATTAAATTTAATTATTTGTCTGAATGTCATTATTTGTAAGCTTTCTAACATCATGTTGATTCTTGTGTATCGATTTCTTTTTAGTATAATTCTTAATGCTTTATTTTGGAGTATTGTTAATTTTTTCAATTCTTTTTCATTAGCCAGAAATAGTATACTACTACTGCAGTAGTTTGGGGGACTATTATTGCGTTATATATATTTTAGCACGATTTTGTTTTACTATATCTTCTGAGTCTTCCCAAGAGTGAAATCAAAACTTATCAAAAAATTATCAAAACAGATCAGTTGTTATCTAGAAACAGGTTGAGTATTGGTATGCTTAATTAATTTTGATTAAACTTTGCAATGCACACACATTGAGATATATTCATCATTACTATATTTTCGAGAGGAGCTATTCCAGGAGTAGAGCTCCAAGCAGAGGGGTGAAATAACCACATTTGTGTGATTGAAATAGAGTTAGAGACCTCAAAGTTCGGACGGAAGAGTATTTTTATCCATTTGTGGGAGTATCGAGGAAGTATTCAGTGTGTTGTATTATATAAAATACCCAATTATCCATCAAAGAAAGTGTATTTTATAAGAGGATGATGTCCGATATGTTTTATCGGTTGTGCGTTCGAATGTGGCTGAAGAGCTCTATTTTCGCCGCACACACTTCACAAGTTATGGTGGGCAGGGAGGTTCTGAAAAGTGGATTTACTACGAAAGAAAGAAGGAAGTTGAAAGAGAAAATGATACGAAAACAATAAAATTTGTTCGGTAATCCTTAGATTTTCATTCTACAACATACATTATGTTAAAATAATGTTGTGGAATCGTAAACACTGCATTTGCTGCAAAAAACAATATAAGAAAACAATAAAACGTTTTATCCGGGAATCCTAAGATTTTCATTTAAGAAAATAAATTGTATTATGATAATGTTGTGGAAACGTGACACTGCATTCAATACAAGCAAAAATCAAAAGAACATATTAAAATGTCTTATCCGGGAATCCTCATACTTTTATTCTACAACATATATTATATTTATTTTCTTTCCTCTTTCTTCTTTTCTCGGAAATCGCATTAGCCCTACTCTGTTTGCTTATTTCCCCTTCGCAATGTACTTTTTGGCGCTATTGTTCCCGGTCATGGGCCGCGATTTCCCAGTTTTCAGGATCGCAGTTGGTGCTTCAGGATCGTGGTTTCGACATTGAGAATGTTTGCTTTTTCCAAATTATTAAATTTTTACAAATTATTCAGATCCTTAGAATTTTTTTCAAGCACCTGTAATAGCATATATCGAGGAACTTCAGTTTGCAGCTACATAACACCCATTTTTCACAGGAATAAAATATTGTGGGTGATACTATGGGCTCAATAGACTTTGGTACATTTGCGCACCTCGTGGTTTTCAAACCACGTGGTAGTAGTTTACCATTCACGCAACTTGCGCTTCGTAATCTGATTTTTGATTTCTACTAATACACAATACACTTTTTAAAATAGACTCGAATATTTTCTTTTTACTTTCTTCACGTTACAAATTAAAGGAGGCACGAGGCCTTATATATACGCTGAAATAAATTAATCCTGTCACCCTCCGTTCCACTGATCGACGTCTTTTTCAACTTTACCGTCCATAGAAAAAAATAATCTCCCAGCACTGCGGCCCCTAACGGCTAAAAGGCGTCGAAAAATCAATGGGCACTCCCGTTCGCTTCGAAGATGAAAAAGATACATAATAATGTATTTCCGAGCTCCTCTAAGTTGCTTTGACAGATTTGGCCAATCAGCTCTCCGCCAGTGCCATGTTTGTAAATGTCGTCCTCTTCTCCCCGAGCGGCTGTCTCTCAAATGCAATTTGTCAGACCCCAAATAGTCTAATGCCTCATTGTTCAGCAGCTTCCCACAGAGTGAAAAATTCGCCACGACTCTGCCTGCTGAATTTATTTAACACGGCGAGTGTTGTTTTTTCTCTCTCAAAGGTTACGCGGCTTCGCACTCTCTATATTTGCAGGTCATGAAATGTAAGTATCGTTTTACAACAGCATGTTGGTGTTTCAATATGATGCTCGTTTTATTTTGTGCTCAAAATAACGATATCAGTACAGATAGACGGATTATTTGAAGCCAGGGTGAATTTAGCTAGAGATGTTGTACGTATGTTAATGGTAGTTGATCCTGGTTTATCGCAGATTTTTAAATTTTGAATGTGCTTGAAATTTTTTTTTTTTGTACCATATCTTTATTTTATTAAATTTTATTACTAACTATTATTGAAGAAAACTTATTTACGTAATTTTAAATGTTAATATAAAAACAGTTAAAAAAATCATATAGCGATGACAGTGTTAACGTTGCTGTATTTTCGCTAGTTGCGCTTACGAGTCTGGCAAGTAAGCTTAAGGCTGAAAATTCACTGCAAATGCATATTTCGACTTTTTTTTTACGAAAATGTGGGTTTTTGCTATTCATTTATATCATAATGTATATTCTAGACTGCAATTTTTGTAAAACAATAACTTGGATAGAACCTTTATTCTTGTATAAAAGTAATAAACTGAACATTATTTACAATAATTTAAAAAATATAAGCAATAATCGACAGGCCGCGACCAAAAAAATCGTTTTTAGTGTCCTAGGCGGCGCAAAATTTTAATGAATATTTATATGTACGCATAACATGTTTTTTATACGTATAAAGTATCCTTCATTCATCTACAATCGGTACATAGAAAATTGAGAAATATTAAATATTAATGAAGATACAATGTTTTAAATTTGCAAGAAATTTTTACGTTTTTTGTTGATTTTAAAACGCTTTTCATTTATATAAAGAGATGATTTTAAACTCTATATTCTATTTATTCCTGTATTTTAAGGCTTTACTCACTAATTAAAATATAGTTTTATCAATAAAAATAAATAAATTATTATTTAAAAATAAAAATTCCAAAGTTTGTAATGTGCCAATAAATTACGTAATTATAATACAGAAAACCATTGGCAGCGGCGTTTCAATTTCATTTGCATTTTTTCATATTATCGAGTATGTGTATGTATTGCCCTATCCAGACTCCGAAAAGACGTATTTCTACTTCAAAATGAAATATTATATTATATGTAGTTGAAAATCAAGAACGAATAAGCTACGTTATCTCTACCGCACAATTAAAAGTGCTTGGCTTCCAAGGTCAACGTCGGAACACGTGATGCGCGACGTTGATGCGCGGCTTCGTGAGCGAAATGTGCGAACATGGCTGTATGGTAAGCATTTATTACACGCTCTAACAAATATCAGCCATGTAAATTCAATTTCGCTTTTAAACTAAGTGCATCATGAAGAGCATATCCAGGTTAGTGTTAATGGAATCCACTGAGAATGAAGCATTTAGGAGAAAAAAATAGAAAGTGCCGTCATAAACTTGAACTATTGATTCCTCCTGTTGCTGTTCTGTTGAATTAAATATGTTATTGAGCAAGCCTGAGCTGCATTTTTCCGCATGAAGAAAATACTGCAGCCATGACCTAAATTTACTTTTCCGAATGAGAACGACACATAATGTGTAATGGAATAGTGTTCCCTCACTGACGCATTGAATTGAAGTATTTAAGATGTGTATCGAGAGACGGCTTCTAAAAATAAGTTAGATGGTTTGCAGGGCTACTAATGACGATGTGACGATCAGGACGCACGGAACAACTCAGTCGAGTTACACTTATACCAGTCCCTCAAGTTACGCAAACTTGAGATGCGGCGTCTTCCTTCGCTTCTATTACCACTTATTTTCCCCTGGATGATGAGTTGATTTAGACTGTATTTTGGTCCTCTCATAATATGACAGAGATTCTCCAGCTTTCTTGTCTTGATAGTTCGCAGCACTTCTCGGTCTTTTTTCACACGCCGGAGGACTTCAAGACTTTAAAAAAAGGAAAATTATGGATGAGTCATTTCATGCATGCAAAGAAGCAAACAAAAAATTTAAATGGCTGTAATTAAAATTTAATTAAAGCATTAAAAATATCATCTCATCACTCATTGCCAGCCAAAGGGAAGGAGGACCCAGGAAGACGAAGGAATGACTATTTCTAGCTACTGCAAGTAAAATAATGATCGTTCGTCTTCCAAAACCGGACAAGGACTAGGAGAAAAAGATGTGGACCTTCTTGTATTATTAACGGCTGCATTCGCCATTCTCTTCCAAATACTTTTTTTCACTCTACACTACACCTTCTTCTCTTGGCAAGCATTGAATACAAGGTAGGTTCCTCGTAAAGGTCAACGCAATAAATAAAATACACTTTATGCATGCGCGCCCGGTATGCATGAAATAACTCTTTGATAATCTTCCTTTCTTTAACCCTTTTAGTGCCATAAATATTTTGTCAAAATATGCTAAAAATGCCAGTAAAAAGTGCATTTTCATAGATAATTTATATTATATTATTATTATATTAACACCAAAAACACTTACCATTTCTGTTACAAAACACCAATTTTCATAATTTTTTCAACATTCTCTTCAGAAGATTTCAAACTATGATAATAAAAACACAGAAATTGAATACTACGTATTTATTGACAAGAAAATTACAGAATATATATACATATATATATATATATATATATCTATATCTATATAATTATTTTATATATATATATCACTTCCGCTATCGAAGTTTTCGAATTGTTCTGTCATTTCAACATCCACATCGGAACTTTCCCTCGTGTTCGACATTTTGAAATCAAATTTAGGATTATAGAAATAAATAATAACAGTGTTTTTAGAAAAAAGTTTGATTGAAAAAAGTTAGAACGCACTGATGCACGCCAAAAGTGAACTGTCGAAACGAGCGCTACGGCGACGCTGGCATTTTTCGCACACCTACCTATGAGCTTAGAAAAAAGTGTGATTGAAGTAAGTTAGAACGCAATTTAATGAATAAAAATATGAACGCGGGAACACGACCGTCACTGACGCGCGCCAAAAGTGAGCTGTCGAAACGAGCGCTATCGCGACGCTGGCCTTTTTCGCACACCCACCTAAGCGCCATGGCGCTTTTCGGCACTATAAGGGTTAATGTCTTGATGTTTTCTTGTATTGTTAGTCCTTGACACGGTCAATAAATGCAATGGCATTTATGAAGTACGGCCATTGTGGTATTTAATGCGGCGATGTTTTGCGAGGAATGCCGCGCACTCAGTCATAAAAAGGTTTTTTTGCAGGTTGTGGTGGGCATCTCTGCGGATCTCGTATTCGATTTGCATGCTCAAAGTTCAGAGGTCATGGCGAGAATGTGTCTCTGGTGAAGGTACGATAGCCTTACGGCATCTTTGTGTTGCGTCATTCAATTACTACTAATTTGTTTACACATTATTTTTCCATTTGAATAACGATACAGCACGAAATGAAGTCTTCATTGAACATCATCGTAAACTGGGTTCTTCACTTTTTATGTTTATTTCTTCAATGCTATCCTTTTAAATTTTATAAATAAGTATTTGTCACATTTTACATATTTGTATTTGCAAGTATTCAATTTCAGATTAACGAGCATCCTTCAATTTCAGTTCTGTGTACATCTGTCAATACCTAGAGAAATACAACACCAACATTATTTGCGGAAAATCTCAGGTGTATATTGGGAAGAACACTTAACAGACTTGACTGTCTTCAAAAGGGTAAATCAACTGTCTTAAAAAGGGTAAATCAACTGTCTTAAAAAGGGTAAATCAACTGTACAAGGTACATCTGTCAACTAGCTAGAGAAATACAACAACATTATTTGAGGAAGATATCAGGTATAAATTGGAAAGAACGCTTTACAGACTTGACTGTCCTGGAAAAGGCAAATCAGTGCCTCAAAGCTTCCCATGAGTAAGTGTCCGCTAATTTCAATAAATAAATAAAAAATCACTGAATGGTAATATAAGACTTCCCCACAGGACTTCCCAAACACCTGTACGCGATGCCAGTCGTGCTCTATTTTCGCAGCTCTCTCATGACAGAAAAGGATAGGGACCAAGGAAAGGCTTCCCTGATAACTGGCACTCCGTGATCCATGATCAACGAGTGGAAGAGTACTGCTGTAATAACTGTAAATGAGAGAGAAGTAAAGAAAACGTATGAAAATCTATCTTTTAATACTCTCTTGGAAGGAACCAAAGAATAAAGGACGAAAATCTTTCGCTTACCTGCCCAGCATGTGCGCTTGCAGAATATGTAGAAGGGGTGGTTGGTTCAAGAAAAGAATATCTCCGTCGTACTTAAAAGAAAGCATATTACATTAAGCATGGTAAATGTCGTCTTAGCAACGAATTTTTACTGCCGAAGACTATTTGGGCAGAGTTTATTCAAATTATTCTGAAAATTCCCTGATAGATGATGAAAATTACTTTAGACAACATAAATTTAATACAAAACTTCACATTTGAATTGCTTCATTGTTGTTAGCTCACATTATTCATTGTTACACCAATTTATGTGAAAATTTGGAATTCACTAGTGCACAGGTTTATCCAGAATTAACACGTCATTTGAATTTTCGCGGATTATGGCTTTAAAACGGGGAATACAAAATATTTAGCATCATTATTAATATTTTTGTCTTTTTTAATATATGCAATACATTTTCAGCAACTATCTTATTTAAGTTTTTTGAGTATATTTATTCATTGTCAAGCTATATTTTCTGCTAGAAGATAAATCTTTTTTTTTTCCTAATGCATAATTTGCATTAAATCTTCGGTAAAAAAATTTTTGTTCTATGAGTCAGATGTGTTACGAAAAATCTCAATAATTGAATCCATAGGGGCAATTTCAAATTATTTATGTCGAAATTTTTTACTTTTATGTATGTCAAATGAACTTTATCAGAATTAGACAAAATTTCGAAAAACGTGTAAATGAAAATCAACTCACTGGCAATAGATAAACATTAATTTATTCAAAAATATGCGAGGTAAGTTGTACATGTGGGCCATTTAAATGTAATAAATATGAATAAAATAACAATAAAATTATACACTACATAAAAAATAATATTGCTCGAACATTATTTCAAATGACACCATTATTAATCATTGTCATCAAGCCATGCGTGTCCACTGCAGGACACAGGTTCCCCACATTTTTTTCAATTCTTTCTATGCTAAACCTTTTCCGTCTACGTGATTCCAGCATTGGTGGTCGCCACGTCATCAACCCATCTTATTTCATACTCTTTGGCCATCTTTCTAATTACACACTGGTATTTGCCCCGCCCATCTCCACTTTTGCTTATCCAGACACGGGACGACATCTGTGGTGTCTTCACCATTCCCCTTGTCGCGCTCTAACTAGCAACAGCGCATGGCAGACCTACATAAACTCGAGTGTAACTTCATCGTATTTAGCTTCGCGTACTTTGTAGCCTTTTGTGAATAAACTTTGACTAACTGGAAGCACTCTTGTGCTCATGCACTACCTCTATGTCTGCTTACTTTATTCCTGTATGTGAAATAGAGCTAAATTACTCACAACTTGATCATAACTATAGTTTGAAGACAAGTCATCATTAATCATTGTATGCTTGGCTGGCTGGCTCTCTCGACCACTTGGATTTTTATGGGCGTCAATATTGCTGTGGATCTTAAACGACAAATCATTTAACTCTACCAAAAACAATTAAAACCCAAGTGACACTATAATCACGGTTTTGTTTCATACACATATGCCATCGAATCGAATCAATCAGCCACATGATAATGAACGGCACATTGCTAAACTTGCAATCCATACAGTTCCAACCTGAAGCGTACTCTCCAGTTAACTAAATATCATTCTTTGCGAAGATCTTTTAGCCAGAAATTCAATCTTATTCGCAAAATCTGTTCGTATTTGGGCTCGAAATATCATTGGCACGCACATAACGCGACTCATGATGTTACATGATGTATGCCGCAGTTTCAGTTTTGCGCCGTAAGAACAATGAACAACTCCGAAGCATATAATAATGAACTAAAAATGTTGTATTCAAAAAGGCTCGTATTAGCGATGCGTCGATACAAAGCGAGTATTTCAATTCATTTTAGTATTTTCTCTTTGAAAACGCGAACGCGATACACTAGTAGACATTACATTTTGTGTAAATGGTTTATCATTCTAAAAGCAATATCGATGTCTTTCAATAATTCAACAGATACGGAAGCCCCATGAATAATCTACCATCACAAATCCATTACCATGTATGTACGTACCTAGTACCTAATGTCTAGTGGCTATTAGACACTGCATTTAGATCGGCGATCCTCATTTTCATGTTACATGACACGCTATTACGGTTTCAATTACGTTTCGTGTAATTGGCATATCGTTAGGCTGGCTTTTTGACAATAATTGACGAATGGCATGCGGCGTACTTCATATGAACGTAAATGTTGGCTCAATATTTATAAAAAAATATATATTACACCTACATGTTTCGTAAATACCCTTCCATCGTCAGGGTGTTATGTTATGTTATATTATGCTATGTTATGTTGCGTTATGTGTTATGTTGACGATGGAAAGGTATTTCCGAAATATGTAGGTGTAATTAATCAAATAATATAAGTAGATTTATACAAATAATGCAATAAATATTTTTAAAAATGTCAATCTACAATGTTGCTGAATCAATGGAAAAAAAAATCTATATTTATATTTATTTTAACCTATAAAAGCTGGCAGCGAAAGATAATGGATCCTTTAACACTCTTACATTAGCCAAGAGGATCATTACCGAAAGGAAGACCAAAACATAGATGTAACAAACACGACGGATTTGCAAAAGGTATGTAGTTGAGAGCCGAAATTATAATAACAAACTTAGGGGTTTGGCTGAATGCCCTCTTATATAATGACAGTGGCTGCATAGTCCTCTTCTTCTGCTTGTGTTAGGACTGTATCCTGTAGTTTTTTGGCTCCTCGGACATGGATAACTCATATCCCTCCATCGTTTTGTTGGTCTTTTTGGAGGTCTTCTGCCTGCAGGTATCTTGTTCTTTGCTATTCTTACCACTCTTTTCCAATCCGGTCTGTCTATGTGGTCTCTCCAGTATCTTCTTGTATCTCTTCCCCATCGCACGACTTCTTCGACATCGCAGATCTTCTTGAGATATAAATATTAAACATTATTTTACATTTATAAACAACAGCTTCAAGGGGAAATGCTGCATATTAGGTAGAATAAGAATTGCAAGTTTTATACAATTTTAACTAAACATTGTGGCAACACCAAGGACAACTCGATTACCAACATTTGACACTGCATCAGTAACCTAAGAGTTCTGCGATGATTTCTAGTGGAGAAGGTAAATATCCTCAATGGATATTAGTCATCTGAGGACCATAAGTACATGCATTATTCTTCTCTTGTTGTGATCTCTCACTCCTACAACAATACCGTCACAAACCGAAAAATTATGTTTTTTACCTGTGAATGCTAGATCAACTTCCTGATCAGTATTTACTACCATATCTCTAGCTAGTACTATTTGTAAGTTATACGAATTATTGCTATATCCATTTTTTTTTTAAATATTGGAACAACTGTGCTACAATTTAAATATGGCTATGAACCATATATTCAACAAGCAAATATTTTGTATACACCACCCAGGTGACTTATTTCAGTTAAGTGTTAATAAATGTTGAGACAAAGAAATAAAAAAAGTTGAAAACTTCAAACGCGATTTACTCAGAACGTGACATTTTGAATTATGGCGGTCTTGTTGTGAGGATGCAATATGTTATGTCCTTAATACTTCTTTCACTTGTCTCTGCAGACTATAGTTCGTATACCCGTTCTTTCTACCCGAGTTGGTGATCGCCCTCTTCTTTCCCGGCCTTCCACCTTTCTAATCACTACCAGCCTCCAAGGGTTGTCATCTTTTCTGTGAGCGACGTATCTGTAAATTTAAAGGATGCGTTTAAGGCAGGCAATACACATTCTGTAATGAAAATAATATTGCTTTATTATAGCAACAAGATTTAAGCGTTGCGTACAATATAGGTTATATTCTGAATAATACTTTTCGCCTCTACCGTTGAAGCGTTACCTAAAATATTTACTGGTCGGGCCAATAACCGAATTATATTATCATCAAACAATGGCGCTGAACAGATGTTACCTAGTGTGGAATTATTAGTAGTTTATGTCAAAGAAATGTGAAGTAGGTGCCTACTTAGGTTTGTTACGAAAAGCACAGCTGATTCATTTGGAAAAACGGAACGTTCGCAGAGCAACATTTTTTCGTATGCAGTCATGTCAATGTGCTAATGATTATACATTTATTTTACACCAAATACGCGCGCTTACGACTTATGTCCGTAATTAAAAGTGTGACCGATGCACAAATGACGACAATTATTTAAATGTGTTTATGGTATATTGACATAATTTAGTCAATGTCAAATAGGATTATTTTGCTTTATCTGCTATTTAGCAGTCTCCTCTTGATAGTATCAATAAGCATACAATTTGTGGATTTTATCTTCAGAGGGACATTAATCAAGATATATTATAGATGTTTCAAAGATACGAAGCTATTCTATGAGACATATATAATACATCTTCATCAATGACGATCCCTCGATCGGGGAAAAAAAATTTGAACATTCTCAATTAATCGAATACCTACTTATTCCTGGAACCGTGGAATACATATTCCTGGACTTATAGAAGCTTCGCGAACATTGTCGCATTTCCAAACAATATCTAGTTTATTATATAACTTCAGTTATGTGCAGATTTTAAACTCTCTTAACAATACCAATCCGTAAACGTTAGACAGTAATGCTGTTTGAAAAAATGATATGCATGTAAAAGAGAATTAATTAACCTGTCACGTGGAAAAATAAATGCCTGACGTTGGATCAGCGTGAACTTTTATAAAGTTCACCCGTTATTATTTTATTTTTCGGTATCCGTCAGAGCTTTGATTGGCGTAGACGTCTGCTCCGTAGACGCGTGTACCTCTAGCAGACATCACTCAAAACTTTTTATCGGAGTTTCGTTATTTACATGTACGTACAATTATGTACACAGTTATAATCGTATACTTACAATCGTATACAAACAATAGCGTGTAGTGATACGTAGTTTTCTAAAGAAGTAGGCAAATAGTAGAGTCCATTCACTTTAGGTAAGCCACTTGCATTAGTGTGACACGTAAATTGTGTAGTGGTATTTCTTTTTTAAAGCTATTCCATTCGCCAATTCAGTAACACCCTGACAGTCACGCAGAGCGGTCGTTTCTTTGTTTAATATTTTTTATTTAAAAATACGGTGACTGCAAGATCACGATACTGTGACCACAGACTTAAATCAATTTAATATAAATTTAGATGAGGATTCGAAGTCCGATACAGACGACAATAGTTTATCTTATTGATTAAAATTAATTTTAAGATTTTTAAATCATTCAACTACAATTGTACCTGCTTATATTTTATTTTAACCCATCAAAAATAAAGTGCTTTTGTTATATATTTCGGCCGCCAGTTAATGCTGAGAGAACAGCGCTACCTAGAGTAGCGTCTTTATAACGTTAGTGATGGACATTATTAAAAAGAGAATAATGCTTTTTTTGCTTCTTATACCTCATAGTTATATTATATCACATTATAATTGGAGCATTCTGGTAGCGTTGATGACGGACAGTGTTATGTAGAGAATAATATATTTGGATTAATGATTAATTCCAATGATATATGCGATATAGCAGGTAACGGATTCACTTAATAGTTTCAAATTTCAATAAAGTGAAATATTAAAAAATATATATATATTTAGAGTAGGTATATTATTTAAAAAAATAATATACTCGATGTTTTCGTATTTCGTAATAACAATTTTGAAATCATATTTATTTTGAAAATGGAATGTTTTTTTATATTACTTGTACCTATGCTTATTTTAGGTTAAGAAACTAAAATTATATTTTCTGTGTATAGTTTACTGGGATATTCTGCCGTGTCTATGTGACCTCTCCGGCCGACGTTTCAGGGTTGATGTGCTGATGGGTGATGCGAAACGTCGGCCAGAGAGGTCACATATACACGGTAGAATATCCTAGAAAACTATACACAGAAGATTCTGAACGGCCATGAAAACCTTAGAACATTATAAAAATAATATTTATATTTATTTTTTGCGTCTGTCATTTACTCAAAAAAAGAATGTTACGAGATTTTGTAAACGGACTGTTACTCACACTAATGCAAGAGGCTTTCCTAAAGTGAACGGACTCTACAACACTTCTGATTTGCATTCTGACGTACCTACTCATATAGTCCGAGATATAGTTACTAAGGTAAGTCTTAACACCATGCATGCTTGCTAAAATTTTGATCAGTGAATAAACTCAGAGATAAGCTTGAGAATGATATAAATATATTCGTTTTCAGCCTCTTGTAGGTCTCTCGATCACTTCCGTCAAAAAGACTGCATTGAGTTTCACATGATTACTTCGTCAAGCTTCACTCCACCGGTTTACGATACATGGACTGCACGGAGTCTCCAAGTACATATTGTATAATCTCCATCGCAGAGCATACTCCTGGCCGTCACAAGGTCAGCAATTAAGCTAAGCCTTACGGTAGGAAAGGGAAGGAGAGGAAGGGAAACAGAAATTATTTTTGATGTGAATTTTAGTGTGAACATAGTGGTTGGACAAAATTGTTCATTTTAATTAATAAAGAACTTTTTCGGTGTCTATTGTCAATTATTACCCCACCATAACCAAAAGTTAATTTGTCTACTAAAATTAGTAATGGATAGTTAGTGTGCGTCCGTCCTGGCGAAGATACAGTAGTATCGAAACCGTTAGACATAAAGTTACTCCAAGTAGTTTATACAAAGTTATAAATTATTTGAAATTAATAAATTCAAAACATATACAGAGACAAGTCCCAAACAGATACAAAAACTCAAACCCATGTACACGACATTCGATTAGATAGCAAAACGTCACACGTGCGTACACACATTACCTAGAACCATAGAAACCTTAAACTGTTGATTCTTAAAAATTATGTGAACGCAGAGGATAATAAATTTTTGACATTAATTAAAGCGTTTTATTTCAAATTCACACATGAAGAACGGAACATCGACATCAATGAACCGATCTTTGACATTTAAAGTTTAACGACGTGAGGTCGCCTGATCATTATCAGAGTGCAATAAATTTTCAAGATGGTGCTTCATGAAACCCACCATAGGTGCCTACGAGCTACCAAGAATTCCATTCAAAATCAAGTTATATCGAACTTAGGAATCCATTGGTTTTATTTAAGGGGGGGGTAAGGTTAATTCGTACAAAAAAAAGGCATGTTTTTGTGAATTTTTTGTGACGACACAGTTAAAATCTCTTTATTAAAACCAATAGTTCATTAAAGTATGATATTTGAAGAATATTGTGTAAAATTTTCAAGACGAAATATTAAGAAATACGGCAATGGCAGCAATTATTCGGACGTGTCTCGGAAAAAAGTAGAATTGCGGTGTCCATCATAACTTGGTGCTACCTCGTAAATTATGTACAGAAATAGTATTCAAAATTTCAAAAGGATCGGTGTAGTAGTTTTGAAGTTATGATGGACACCGACTTTGAAAACGTGAGATGTGGGGAAAACGATTTAAAGTTTTGCACACTGTAAAATTCAAAATAAAACTCAACACTTATTTTATACTTACACATAACCGTCAATGCCATGTTCACACAGCAAAGAGCTTTAATCATCAGCATCTTTTTGTCCTTGTCTACGCAAAACTCTTCCAATACAAATAGCACGTCCGGTAGTCCTCAGGTGAGCGCGTCTCTTAGCTGCCCGAGCAGGTATAGAAAATCAGTCTGAGTATCGCTCAAATGTTCATAATTCCGTCAATTTTGCTCCGATTGACTTGAAATTTTGACACAATATTCTTACGATGTTATACATTCATTTAAAAAATTAAAAATAAAATGCAAAAAAAAAAGTTAAAAACCTTACCCCCCCTTAAGATAAACCGAGATTTGTTGGGCATATCACAAAGAATGTTATTAATCTCTTTATTTTTCATTATGTTACTTACGTGTGCATTCTCTATCTCTCTCATGTTAGTGACTCCCCATTCATCCCTCACTATCCCTCACGTCTAAGGTTCCTACCACTTGTTCTTCCGCTCGCAATCAGTTGCCGATATCTGAAACGTTGTAATAAATCATTTTCGTGAAGTATTACGTCTACAACGTCTTCGCATATTTTTTCTGCGTTATCATATTTGGTTAAAAGTACTAAAATATGTAAAGAATCCCCGGCGATTTCTTTTCAGCCAATGAAATATTCATGGCTCGTTTTCGAGCGCGTATCAGATACGTACATTAGGGCGCAGGAATTTTTTTTTCTTATATTTTGTTTTTCCTGTATTATTAATTTTTACTTCCGTTTACAGGATGTGTTTTCTATAGTTGGCGTACTGGTAAAAAATAATATGTACCTAAATATATTAATTTTTTAATTGGTACACAAGGGTACACCCAGAATACGCGTCATATCAATATTATAACTAACTTGCTGATCTGAAATGAGGTTTGAATTCACAACCACTGGATTTTCAGGCATTTGTCTTCAACACTAACTAGTATCAAAATATCTTGATTTTTAATATAAATTTTTTATTTTTAAATTTTCCTTGGCACAGCAGAAAGACGAAAGGAAAGACCAGGAAAAAAACTATGATGCTCGAAGCAAAAACAACCTGAAAACGACGCAGTATAAAATTTAAAATATAATAATATTCGAGTACTGGAAATGAATAAAGCACTTAGTGCCAAAAATATATTTTTTAAGATAAGAACACAGATTAGTACTGTATGCCTTCGCCAATACATTGAAAACTGCACTGAAGTCCTATCTGAGTTAATTTTTTAGATATATAGGAATGCATATCGCATATAGAATGCATAAGTAATAAGTTCCGCGTTATTTTTTTATTGTTATTTTATAGTATTTAGTATTAAAATAACCAACTCACATGAGTTATCGGCGTTGAATATATTAATATAAAAGTGTGTAAAATAGCACATAAAGAGCAAAAAAGACTATATTATTCGCTTTTTCCCTTGTATCTCAAAGTGAACATTCTGCCATTAAGTGCTTTATTCATTTCCAGTATTCATTTGTTCAATTCTTCATAATTTATGTATATTTTTTTACCCATATTACAAATAAACATATTATGGATAAAAAACGTCTTCTATTGCCCATTTAATTTTAAAATAATTACGAAAATCATTAATTACCTCTAGATAATAATAGATTGTATAATATATAGGGTTCATCTTGGGACCCATGCGCACCACGCTTGTGCGCTAATATTGTCTATATATCATAAATATATATATATATATATATATATATATTATAATATATATATATATTTTTTTTTTTTTTTTTTTAATAATGTTCTTAATTTTATTCACACTTATATTTTATATATGTTTACCCAATTTAACAAATGAAGTAACTACTTGTTCCTTTGTATACTAGATACTTGAGAAAAAACTAAATACAATTTGTAAACAATTCCTGTCTCAACAAAGAATCATCTAGTGAGATAGACCCATTCTTACCTAAATTGTGTATCTCTGTTGAAAATAAAATAACGCTTTATTTTATTTTCAACAGTTTTACTAAAACCTATACTATTTTATAATACGTTATTTTCCTATTTTTATTTATTTTTTCTTCTAAAATGTTACACTAGATCTATCTACAAGGACATATATTATCGACCTTTTAATAATGTAGTATGCAAAAAAAGATGGCGCCCACGTTAACTGAAGACTGAATAGAAACTTTCGCTTTCATTCCACCCTAATGTACATTAGCAGGTAGCTGCCGTCTTCTCCTCCGTGCGTCTGCGGATCGATATCCTGATAAATTATTCCAACAAATAAGGGATAAGGAGGAATCCTCCTGGAACAATTCCCCGCCATTTACCGGCGAAAATATCTCCCATCACCGGAGAGCGGGAGGCTGCGGGTGTACCAATTTTATTCGTATTGATCTCGCAGTTTAATAATGTTGCACGGTGAGATATTACTCTAATTCACGCATTCCGTGTAAGACGCGTTCACGTAGGTGGTGTAGAAAGTCACGTGCCGAACGGAATAAGAGAGAGTTTGGCAGCGGGTTGAGTCTCGTCGCTTGCGCATTCCTTAAACGATGTTGATTTTAAGTATTATCGGATGTAGAAAGTATTTGCACATATGGTCGTATCGATAATTAACTGTCTTATTGGATACATAAGCTCTTTTTTGAACATTGAAGAATCTTTGCTGATGCTGATGGCTGTGAACCACATACCATTAATTTATGCTCAAAGACTCGGGTTTACCTAAGGTATTGCTTTCTCTCGGAGGAAATCGTGTCGGATAAGTAATACACTTACTTGAATGAGACTGTTGTATTTCTGGTCCAGGTTCTACATTACCATGCTTGTGAGATACTTAGGGGGAGTGGAATAATAATTCTAGATAGCAAAAATTATTTCAATTTCCAGTAAATTTACCTGAACTGCATTACGATAACCAAATACAAGGCAAACATCTTATCAACAGAACCGTACCTTATACCCAGATTAGTGAGGGAGTCCATTGAAATATACAAACATCCCAATTTCAATAGAGATGACAGTTACAAACTATCAAGTATTTGGCGCCCTGTTCTAACGACACAGATTCAACCCTTGAGAGAAGTCGCAGTAAAATCCGCCGACGTAACTAGTACATATTGCACACTGGCGACCTCTATTGTAGAAGAAGAGAACACTCCACAAAAAAGTGCATACAATTTACGCCCTAGAAAGCAGCATCTTTTATCAGTCCGACCTCCACCTCCGCGGGTAAAGGTCGTCCTCCTGATGAAGATTCGCTTCTTAGTAATACATACGGTGCGCATAAAATATCCGAAATTACAGTTAAACAAATAACCCTTTTTTTATTTTCCTGAATCCATTCATATTCACTTCTCATTATACATTTAAACATATGACATAGATCACGTCATAATGTCGGCTCTCTGCCGACAGTGTATCTTCCTGACATTGCAATTCTCAGCGCTGGTACAAAGAAAAGAGCCATACGGCTCTAGACCCATTTGATGCAGAAAGAAGATTTACATATCATGTTGCACCAAGGTGCAACATTGTGGTTGTCAATGCAACCACAATGCGGTAAGCTATACAACCATCTCATCTTACGTGATGCTCGAAGTTGTCAGAATAATTGAGATATGAAACTAAAAAGGGAATAAATAATATGTTAAAAATAAAAGTCATGAAACGGAAGTGCTTCAGAAAGCTGGAGGCAGTAGAAAGTTACTGTCGTATGTTAAAGCGAAGAAAGTATCTTAATTGGGTCACGTATTAGAAGAGAGGGCACGATAGAAGAATGATAGGAAGTTGGTAGGAGGCAATTTATTGGTAGAAGGCTGCACAAAATCAGAGAGTGGATAGGATTGAGAAAGGTGGAGGATTTGTTCCAGACAGCGCAGGACAGAAATTTTTGCATGATTGAGAACTAAATAATAATACCCAATTCGGGGGAACCCGGTAAGGTACAGATGGAAGAAAAAGAAGATGAAACAGCACTCACTTATATAAATGAGAAACCTTCATTAAAAAAAAATAGGTTTGACCTAGGATACCATGATCTGGAATGACATTTGCAGACATACCAAATTAGAATAAGTCAAATGTTCGGTCTTCTCTATAGTTTCAAGTGCTTCAAAAACCTGTACACAATACTATATATAAGCGGTAGTCTTTGGATATCTAGGAGGACGTTTAAAACACCAAAGTGTGCTGCTTTGCTGGACGCACCAGCGAGCCAGGAATTAAACAAAAAGAGCTCTCGTCAACATGCCTGCGACGTGTTTCGCAATCTTTGTACGCTGACATAGCAGGAGCGATAACACGCCGAGGCTATTGACCGGTAGAGTCGAGGGTCAAACAGGAAAATAATTACCTTCTGCCCATATGAAGGACGAAGTGAAAAGTGCGATGGGACATCTTGTGCGGGTCACAATCCTCGTTTTGCGGGAGCGGAGAATTTTTCTGTCATTTATTGACGTGAGTTTTATTTTGTGGTGGCAGTTAATTAACCAAACTTCGTATTACATAAACATCTTATTTTCTTTTTTATCCGACTGCATTTTCAAGATGTGTATGTAGTCTTTCTCTCATCGACAAGTAAATAATAACCGTTGTTATTTATTATAGACCTGGCGTGATCAGATAAACCACATATTGAAGAATGGCCCTGTTATAAGCTCCGACACTCAAAAAGCGTGCGTGAGAAGATGTATGAACGTGGTCGAAGCAAAAATGGTTTGCCGGGATAAATGAGTGTGGTGTTCTTTCCTCTCTGCCTACCCCTGCGGAGGCACTGCGTGATTGTAAGTCAGTTACATAGTCTTGATTAACATAATACTCAGTTGTGCGTGCAGTACAAACTTTTATTTATTTTAAAAATATAATAACATTAATTTAATCACCGAAATCTACGAAATGAATCTGTTCGGATTTGGTTCTATTAAGAATTCTATATTCCATATCAATAAGTCTTCAAAAATGAAAGAAGGAAAAAATTGCTTCCTTTGTAAAATATTATCTGATGTATATTTACCCTTTGACCTAAAAATCGGAGTGGTCCGTACACAGAGGTAATAAAATAATTTCAGCGAGGCAATAATACTCAATAATCCATGTATAAATACACATAGTTATGTCTTACAGTATTTTATTTTCGTATTGCCGACTAACAAAACCGATACAGCGATGCCTGGCACAATTTATGTGATCGTATGGGTAAAGGAAGATGGTCATAAAGAACATCCTCTTGGTGGATAATATTTGTGAAGATTTATTATATTTAGGTAGTGCGTGCGTTGATTTCTTCATATATAGTTGATCGCTGCGCGGTTACAATTTACGTCAAAAAAGGATAAATAATTTTTATTACTTTAGGTGAATGAGTGATAGCGTTTTTCGAGGCTATCAACATTTTAGAGATGGGAATTTTACTTCAGTAAGCTGAATTGTCGTTCATCGAGTCTTTCAGTCAAGTTCACTTTGCGTCGTTAAATATTTAATTACAATTATTGATTTGCAATAGCGAATAGCGTTTTATTTTTATGTAAATATTCGTCAAAAATAATTTCTGACGGCGGGTGGGATTCCAAAATGCTGTTTTATCTACATCAACTTCCCTAAAACAAAAGTCCGCCGGGAAGGTGGTATTTAAAAAAGTCCTTATCTAAATCAACATCAACACTCCTGTAAATTAACTGTTCATTTGTCATCCGAAAAAAAATCGATTCCTGGTGGTTTATGGGGGTTAGCCAGAGGGGTGCTTTCAGTTTCCAAGAATTTTAGCATCATCATTGAGCCATCATTCAAAAAAGAAATGGACCTAACAACTGCTAAAGATTTCCTCGATTTACGGATTTAGAATTTGATGAACGATTTGGTTTACTTTATATCCAACAAATGAATGGTAGTTCGCTAAAGTAAAATCTACCATTCGTTAGTTCAGTAAAGTGAATTGTTCTTAAAGAACACTTCGCTCATGAACGATCCATCTCTAGTATGTGTGCTCCTTATTTGCTTGCCATCCCTAAACAGCTTTTGTACATTGGTGAACGCTACCACACTTCACAAATCCTATATATTATGTTAACTAATGTTGAATGTTCATCCAATTGTGTTTTAATCACGAATATTTTTTTGTTGCAGGTGAGGGAACTTCATACATTTGTGCCTTCATTTGTGGAACAGGAAACGGTAATCATTAATAGAAATATAATTCAAATAGATATTAAATATAAAATAGTAAAACAATTCCAATCAATGGCTTACTTAGAAAAAATGTCTTTCACGGGGATTTGAACCTGGGACTTTTTCATTTCTCGTAGATTTTTGTATGCGCTGATATCTGCTCTCTTTTAATCAAAAAGATTAGCGGCCATCATAGTGCAGAGGGCATGGCAAAGGCTTCTTATTTCGGGGGTTGCGTGTACGATTCTCGTGGAGGTCGCAGCATATTTGTGTGATTTACTCTAGCCTGCATGTTTTTGTGATTTGTTTTGCTGCAGTAGATGGGTCTCACGGCCTGGTAATCTGGTAGTCATTTAAGAATATCTGTGTGTCTGTCTGTCTGTATATGACTCGATAGATGGTGATGAAGTCGTCACCCTCCCATCCCTTAGCGAGCGCGAGGGGTATGCGGTACATTTTACGGCTTATCTGGATCGGACTAATTTTGTAAATATGTATATATTAATACAGGCCTAAAATTTTTATATACTAATTATAATATCTCACAAATAAATGATCTAGAAATACTTGAAATAATCAAAAGTGTTAATATTAATTCAAATATAATAAATAATCAGACAAAATTTGTGCGCAACCCACTATTGAATATTTTTCCACTTAAGATTTCGTCCCCTTCAGATGACATATTCCATAAAGAACACCTCCGACCCCCCATCCCCTCACCCTCCCTTTCACCTCGCACACTTGCATGGTTTATCTTTTTCAATTTAAGTACAATAGCAAGAACAGCGTTCTCGAAACATGTACTAAAAATATTATCAAGTAATTAAATAAAGTAAAAACTACAGTAGGTATAACAATTTTCGCAATGTTCCAGTTTTACAATTGTTTATTGTTGTGAAGAAAAATACTGAAAACGAAATTCTGACAAATAGGTCGTACCTCCCCACACCTTACATTAATGAATGTTTTAATTTCCCTACAAATTTCACTTTATTACCAACAGAAAAGCGTTAGAATTCTATTAACATTGATAAATAGTGAAAAACTAAAATATGACACATTAACAAACAAACATTAGATTTGATTAATGCGGTTACCTTTCTATGTGTCATGAGTGTTGTTAAATGAATAATCATAATTCAGTGCCATCTTTTCACAAATTTCTCTTCTACTGATGACTAATAATAGCACAGCCTCATCACCTTGATTAATATCTACCTCATCGCGTATGAACGTATTTTATTGAATGAATGTATTTTATTAAAGTGTTTTACAAACTTGTTTCTGAATCGGCTCCGTTCGATTCTGGTAAGCACCTACCTGCGGTATCGGCCCGCCTCAAAGTTTTCCAAACATCAAGAAATATTGCTGCCATCATAATATCTGCTGAGCACACGATGCGTTTGTGTTTTGATATTGTGCTCTGTCTGTGATTTATCGAGAAAATGGGTTTACCAGAAATCCGAAGGACGAATTGGGAAAAAAAAATAAGACACAGTATAAAAATAAATATGTACAAAAAAAAAATCTACCTTTCACAAATGCTGCTGGTAGTAGTGTTAGTTCAATTCTTTTTTATTTTTAATGTGTGCGATGTTTTAAAACGGTAAAGGTGTCATCTTTGTGTCTATTGTCGTAAAATTTTGACCAATCCAATAGTAAGTTGAGACATAAAATCATAAAAGTTTACCAATTAGTAATTTACTTAAAGTTAAATATCAATAGTTTATAGATAATACGTAAAACATACTAAAATAACACACATAATACAATAATTTTTAAAAGTATGTTCAAAAAACACAATTATTGGGATGATCATCAATTTTATATAATAACATAAATAATTATATTGAAATAATTAGATAGGTAAATGACGATAGCGTAGTGATACAAAATATGTAAAATAAGTTACCTAAATAATATATACTTATAGCTTACAAAAATTGGACATATGTGTGGACATTGTTGGGTGGATCGATGAACGTTATATTGTGTAAAGTGATCACTTAAGGGGGGGTAAGGTTAATTCGTACAAAAAAAGGCATGTTTTTGTGAATTTTTTGTGACGACACAGTTAAAATCTCTTTATTAAAACCAATAGTATTAAAGTATGACATTTGAAGAATATTTTGTAAAATTTTCAAGATGAAATAATAAAAAATACGGCAATGGCAGCAATTATTCGGACGTGTCTCGGAAAAAAGTAAAATTGCGGTGTCCATCATAACTTGGTGCTAGATCATTTGAAATCAAAAAATCAGAGTTCATTCGTTAGATAATAGATTTTCCCAGGTAAAGCTGGGAGGGTTTTTTTGAAATTTCAATTTTTCAATTTTTTGGAACACTTTGAAGGGAAAAACGCGATTTTTTGCGAAAAATATCGACTAATTTGTTATTAAAAAATAAAAATTAATAATAAATTTGAAAAAAAGTCTCCAGCGTTACCTCGTAAATTATGTACAGAAATAGTGTTCAAAATTTTAAAAGGTTCGGTGCAGTAGTTTTGAAGTTATGATGGACACCGACTTTGAAAACGTGAGATGTGGGGAAAACGATTTAAAGTTTTGCACACTGTAAAATTCAAAATAAAACTCAACACTTATTTTATATTTACACATAATCATCGATGCCATGTTCACACGGCAAAGAGCTTTCATCATCAGCATCTTTTTGTCCTTGTCTACGTAAAACTCTTCTAATACAATAGCACTTCCGGTAGTCCTCAGGTGAGCGCGTCTCTTAGCTGCCCGAGCAAGTATAGAAAACAGTCTGAGTATCGCTCAAATGTTCATAATTTCGTCAATTTTACTCCGATTGGCTTGAAATTTTGACACAATATTCTTGCGATGTTATACATTCATTTGAAATTAAAAATAAAATGCAAAAAAAAAAGTTATAAACCTTACCCCCCCCTTAAGCCAGCCCAAGTGATCGCCCAACAAAGAAGCTAATTACATAATATATGCTTTTCCATATAAGTAGCTAGTTTCGTCTCTGTGAGACATCTATAATTTATGTTAACTGCTAATTAATACATTCAAATTAAAGTCATTTTCAATCTTTCGTTTCCGCATCCAACAGATTAACGCATTTTTCAAAAATTTATTTTCGATTTAATATTTAGATCCATTCATTTCGCCCACACATTAATTGGCCGCACTAATTTGGGGCAATTTTCCGCCGTAAATCATGCGCTTGTTTATTTATTCCGCGCCAGAGTGAAAAATACAACGAACTTTGACAGTTGGCCCGTAATGGCGGCCGCCAACTGTAAAATGGCCGCTCCGAATCAATTTGTTTTGATTACGGCGGTGACGGCGCGCCGGCATCGTGGCCGTAATGATTGCCATTATTTCCTGTTTATTCGTATGAGACCCCATTATATTAAATTATTCACGATAAAATGAGAGAAAAAAAGCACAAGACAAAGCGGTTCAAGTTTTTTCAATTTGTTACCTCGGATGGGGTTACATTTAAAGCGATTTACGCGACATCGGAGACGCGCGTCAAATGTTCTGCACGCGATGCAATAACTTTCTCTCGATCGAGTTATAAAGGAAAAGATATCTTTAAATAACGTTGAGTGTTATGGCGAATGTTCTGCGGGAAGATACAAATTTCTTCTTGTTATCAGATGGATAAATTGTTATTACCTACGCATTTATTATCGCATTTGCGAGAGGCCCGTTTTCAGAGGAACCCTGAAACAGGGACTGAGAAAGGGAGAAGGGGATGTTATTTGACGTGAGCAACAGAGGAGGCGAAATGGAGGCCACAAGTACTAGCAGATCCAATTGTGCTCTGGAGATTTTCCTCGCGGGGGTAAGCAAAGAGCAAAGAGTCCCGCACTCTTCATACATCTTCGCATACGATTGTTGAGAATCCTAATAGAACCACCCTCAAGTTCTGGTTAATCTGGTCATGCCACATTTTCTGCGGTCGTCCTCTCTTTACGGTGCCGTCAACATTTGCGTCATATATTTGTCTTACCATTCTATAATAGATTTTTAAGTGATGTATGTTTTTTGAAACAGTCTATTATTTTGTATTGAACATTCTATTGGACAGATTTACGAATGTAAATGTTATGGTTTGGAAGAACAAAGAAAAATAACTTGCCGGAAGTTGAAGGCGAATATCATGGCTGAAATGCCTGAGACTGTGGTTTGGCCAGTCTACTGTGGAGCGATAGGGTACGATAGAAGAAGAACACGATATCATCATCACCATACTTGCATACGACCCATTACGATTTACCTTTAAATGCGAGTTTACAACGTTCGCATATTTTTACAATCATTGAAAATATTCTTGGTCGAGTTTTCGAGCTGTTCTGGTTGTTTCTCTGGTCTCTCTGACCAGCAGATCTAATATTTTTCTGTATTTTATGACTTCTCTTATGGTGAAAATATTGCAATTTCCAAGGTTTTATAATTTAAGGATTCTTTTTTTTTGCATTCGGAAATGTCATTAGCGCGATCCTGTAGATCCAGCTTTTTTAGAAGCTATCTGTCTGTATCTCAAATTATGTCAGGGAGTGTCCAAGATTCAACTCCACATGCGGCACACTTATTTGCAAATTTAAATTTAGGTCGTGGCTTTCTTCACGCGAAAACTTCATCTCTCGCTCTACACGGCATTTGATTTCTGCAGCCCTCTCTTTTAACTAATTGATTAAAAGTATCCCACTGTCTGCTTTTTAACTAGTCCGCTTAAATTAGAAATTCTAACAGCTTTCTTGCGAACCATATTCGCCGCAACCGGGAACGTCATCAGCTGATTACATCTCATAATTTCTCGCGCAAATCGCCGGTTTTTATTTGCGTGGCGTATTGATTATTGACAACTTTCTACCTGCACATGTGTTCGTAGCGTGCGCCTGGGTCGTGCGCGACGCGTCTGTGAAGTCAGCGTCGTGTGAATCGCACATCTCGGCCGAGGCGGAATACCGCGCGCAGGTTATTACGTCAAATTGTTAAATAAGTACCGTAACGGCGTATGTTCGCCGGGTACATCACTTGGGCTGGGAGATTGCTAGGACTGTACGGGCGCGGTGCTGCCCGCGCCGAACGTACACCCTGATTATGCGCTTGTTCAGACACAGCGGGAATCGTGCCGTTTCAGAATCGCATGAGATCCGTGCGGGTCTCATTTACCTAGGTTTGTATGTAATCGTTCAGACACAACCGTGCGGTTAGTCAACCACTGCGGTGCCCGCAACCCAACCGCTAGAAAATAGACCCGCACGGCGCCCGCACGATCCTATTACTATGGGGCCTTACGAGAGCGTTCAGTCGCGTTGCGGGCACCGCACGGTTCCATGTCACAACAGGAGCACGCGTGGATTATATTCTCTTTTCTATGGTTATGGATCGCTTTGACACTAAATTTTTTATTGATGAAGTGGAGAAAAGTCCTGTAATATGGGAGAAAAGACCTGTAATATTGTGTGGATTATTCAAATATGCCAAGGACCATGCTTGGCAGGAGTTGGTGGAGATATTTGGAAATGATGGAAAAAAAGAGTATTTTAGAGAAGTAGGTATTTATTCACCGAAAATGAACTGACAGAATGATATTTATGTGTCTTGCCATGGAACACGGCCGTCGTTAACAAAGCAATGAGCGAATATATCTCTGATATTCAAAGATGGAGAACGGCACCAGAACTGTCAAACTGACGTTTATTTTCGCGCGCATAAATCGCTTATTAACCGCGGCTGTGTGAACAGATGACACAAATCGCGTGTTTTGAAACGCGATTCTGAAACTGAACGGTTCCCGCTGTGTCTGAACAAGCGCTAATAGTGCTATAGGCGAACGTTGAATAGATTTATGCGATAATCGTGGAAAAACGTGTCAGGTATTGGCTCAGTAATCGCGGGACGTCACCGTGTCACGTGGAATCACACCATTCATTAATTTTTCAAAACGATCGGATGTACGCAAACAAATAATCCATCTTCTTCAAACACAGCAAAATTATTTTTTGCTGTCATTATAATTATAACTTAGAAATTAACATTGTATACCTACACCACTTTTTTACTGAAAAAAATTCAACATGTTTCAAAGACATTGGCTTCTTCATCAGGATAACAAATGTACAATGTAAATTGGCTTTGAAACATGTTGAATTTTTTTCAATAAAAAAATGGTTTATGTAAAGTTAATTTCTATTAATTATAAATAATCCATCGATAAAATTTAGTGAAACAGACTCGTGAAACAGAGCGCGTGACAAATTTTCGTTTCCATTGATTTATCACACCATTAAAATGATATCAAACGTAAATTTCTTTCTTTCCTCGATGACAACAAAAATTATGACAAATTAAAACATAACATATATATATTCCTTCAAATGCATTATAAAATAGTATTGTTTTAGTTGGCTCCAAGAATTTTTCAGATTCTTGTATTCTACGTTTCTCTTGAGCTGTTGTCTCCCAATAAGGATACGAATATTTTCCGCCCATTTCATTGGGTATCCCAAGGGCCGAATTCTCGTAGATTTTCCCCTCATAGATTAAGGGTGGAATCATGAACGTTACATTATGTAAAGTGATCACCTAGACCAGTCAGTGATCGGTCTTTAGCTCTGTAAGCTCCAAAAAAGACTTACCTGCATTCTAGTACATACCTGTAGACGTCCGCGGTATAAATTTTAAGGGGAAGAAGATGGCAATCAGATGCGTGGTCGATCAGGCTGGAATAGTTCAATGTTACATCGTGTAAAGTGATTACTTAAGTCATCCAATGATAGGTCGTTACCCCTCTAAACGCCCAAAAAAGACTTTTATTTACAATTTTTTCCATAAATATAGCTTCGTCTCTGTGAGATATCTATTATTTATATTACTTATTAGGACAAATTTAACAATTGTGTTCTTAAAAAATAGAATGTGCTAAAAAATTTTTTTATATAAACCTCGAGACACTTATCTCATTGTACAAAGTATAAATAGCGTTTACACCAAAATTCATTTATTAAAACTCGCTCAAAACACGCCCCTAAATTTTTCATCCATAAACGCCCAGTGCACGCTCGTTCGCCGAAGTGCAAGGGGGTATAACGACTTTAATAAATTTGCAGCGCGAAGCAATTTTGCGTGTTTTGGTAATCGGTTGCATTCGAGGACGTTACGAAACGTTCGATAGATTTTAAAATAATTTCGCACGGTCAGCGACCGCTCGCGTTTCCGGCGGTCCGCCGGTGTCATCACGCGGCGGACTATCGCCGCCGGCCTTCTGCAAGGAGCGGGTTTTGTGAAGAGTGTGCACTAAATATTTGATGACTGCGTTGTGAAATAATCGGTCCGAATCGCCGGCGTGCTGATGTCGAATTAATTTATGCTGAAAGGCTCAACTTGTTATTTTAAATTGGAGTCTTCTTATCGTTGATTTGTTTAAATTACGCGTCATCTGACATCAATGAAAAATGATGCATAAATCAAATTATGGATGATGTGTGAAAAATCTTTGGTTGATAGAATGAGGAATGAACAAATTAGAAGTAAACGTAATGCTGGCTGCAGCGTGGTAGATGGAATAAAGAAAGGATCGCTGAGATGGTTTGGTCATGTGTAACGAACGAGTGAGGAAAGGATGGTAAAGAAAATATATAATAATAAGGCAGATTGAAAGACAAAAATACTCATATTGAAAGTTAGGTCAAAATGTACAAGACATGCGTGCGACCTATTATCAGCCCGCGTCTATACGCTGTATAGACACGGGCTGACACTGTTCGCACCAAAGGACTCCTCAGAATAACTAAAATGAAGATGCTGAGATCCGTTACTGGAAAAACTCTACGTTACCGTGTCCGAAATGAAGTCATAAGGAAAACTTGCAAAATACAGGACATGCAGTAGATCCAGACGGAGATTCTTTCGGAATCACGTAGCCAGAATGGACAGTGACAGAATCGTGCATACAGCAGCGAATGAAATCCTCTCTGAACGACGCCTACCGGGAAGACCACCAAAAAGATGGAGGGATAGCTGGATTTCGTCATCCCAGGAGGCGTAGTTTTCTGTAGCACAGATCAACAGATCTACTTAAAGAAGAAGAAAAAGAGAGTTGAAGGTAGCAGGAACAGAGAGGGTCCGTGAAAGACCATAAAACCATGAACCACGAAAACCATGAAAAAATTTATGAATGTAGCCGAAGCAAAAGTTGTGGTATAAATAATTATACAATTAATAATTATGAATTCGCCTATACATCATGCTATAAATAGTTTTAGGCATTGTGAAAATTAGCCGGATATGTTTTACGACAGTAAAGTACATTTCAAAAATAAAATTTTGCTTTTTTAGTTTTTTCCCACCAAGTCCAACACTTAAATCTTGCATACACCAAAATTCATCCTAACACGCTCACGAACACACATCATCCAAGCGAACTATTAATTATCTTAAATTTTAAATTTATCTTTGAAACTGTATGGTTCATGATTCCGTAATTCATTCGTTTTCTAACTAAAAAGTTTGAGCACGTGTATTGTATTGCATCAAAAAATATAAAATAATCAATTGAAATTGCTCCATTTTTGGTAGATTTACTAATTAAGTCGTTATAATATAAGCATGTGTTCCAGAATGTATGGAAGTATTTAGAAATGCTCATGTGAAATTCAATCAATGTGAAATTCCATCTTTATAATATATATTTAACAGATATTTCTTAAAATGCAGTCTGCATACAAACCGTATCATTTTATGGTAACGGGGGTTATTCGAGTACTGTATGACATTGTACAAAAAAGCGGATATTTTATATGAACCATATGAATGTGTTGAGATTCGATTCTCGATGTCTCGCTGGAATCACATCACAGTGTCTTCAGGAGAGTGCCATACGCCATACTGCCGCGGTACTAAAAGCCGAACTGATGATTTTTTTACGCGGCCGCAGATTGCATGCACTGCGCGACGTTTTATTGGTTCATTCTTCTCGCTAAGAGTCATTAGTGTGCAATTGACGCAATATGAACTCTTTTTTACAGTGCCTAGATATGTCAAACGACCGACATATAAACCTTAAATCATTAACTATAGCATTCGTTAACAGGGACTCTACATACACAGCCCTGCTTGCTCTTCTATTCACTTTCGCTGTTTGAGACATCGTCGATCACCAAATCTTGCTTATATATTGCTAAAAATCTATGGTTAAGATAGAAAAACAAGGATTGTTTTAAATTATACCTTTGTAATAGATCGTAATTGATGCGTTTTTAAAATTCAACTTCACTGGCATTCACATCTAACATCGGGGTGCCTCAAGGATCAGTTAGTAGACCACTTTTGCATATTTTATATTAAAAAATTCAATAATTAAATAAACAACTCAATGTCAGGATTATGGTGTCGATATTACGAGTATACTTATTATACTGTTTCTTCCATTTAATTTTAACATGACATTCGGTTCCATCCAAATATTTTTCTGGAGTAAACAAATAGCATAATGAAGACTATCAATTAAATTTTGTTCATGTTCAATAATAGTCAATATTCAATAAATTCCGTCTACACAAAAACGAGATGATAATTTTCTAGAAGAAGTCTAATTTTATAATACATATCTTTGAAAACGAAAATATGCGCGAGGCGACGATAACTTTGTGGTTGGTGCATATACTAATCGATGAGCTTTTGGTTCAATGCCCGCGGAAGGCCAATTCGCTACAGGCGCAATCTCCTACGTGCATTATCTATAGGCATCTGATCGATTCGATTAATATTCCGGATCGGGAAGCACAAACGCCCGCGGGAGGGAATATATGCTTCGTGTAACAAAATACCTTAACCAGATCCAATTTAAATGTGGTCATTGAAGAGGATACAATTAATCATAAATCATTTTCTGCGGAAGCATATGACTGCTGTAGCTATCGAGGTCCATCCTGTACTGGAATTTGATCTAATGAACATCCGTTCACTTCTTAATTCTCTCCAACTGTAACAGTACATAGGTCTAGATGCCATTGGCGTGTAGCGTGTCTTTTTGGTATTTTCCGGCACCACCTATCCTCGGGACATCATTGCTATTAAATCATCATTTTCTTTGATTATATTTTCTATCTACTATCGTTTCTACCATCTTCGTGATCCTGTTCGTTTGTGTAGGAAAGGTCAGGAATTTTTACATATTCTGTTCATATAAACTTCCTTAATGTATAGAAATTTTGAGAATTTCTCTATTTTATGAGACGCTTTGAGGCCAAGTCGATCCGAAGCTCGTAACTATAATTTCTCACGATTAGTGTGTAAGGTAAAATTTATCATGTGCGACCACGTGATAAGTTGCATGGTTAAATTAACCCATAACGCGTGTTCGAAAATCTGTGAATGTGAAAAAGTGTCAACGTTATGTATTTCTGATAAAACTGGGTTATGACTTGTTGATGTCCGTCATGATTTTCCTCCACCTTGGAGAGCTGTTGCAACAGCCAGGAGAATACTTAATTTGGCTGGTACATTGCTCGCACGCCAGATTACTCCCTTTCTTTTTGCCTTTTACCTTTCTAGTCATTACTCGTTGTTCCAGTTTGTCATTCTCTCGCTGGAGATTGAGGACAATCTATCTTGGGACCAAGTTCCAAAATTAATTAATGTCCAGGGATTCAAACATTGCAATTGTGAATTTATCGTCATCATCATCTTCATCCCCTTGTTCTAGTATAGGGGGGCCACAATCTTGACAAGATGCTTCCATATTCCCAGTCCAGACAGTTAGTCTTTTCACACTTTTTCGTTTTTCCTCCCAGCTTAATCTGGAATACACCTGAAACAAAGACAACCAGCTAGTCGCCTTCTTTACGGGGCTATCAAGAGGGTACTTTGTACATGTCCAATCCACCTCATTTGTGTTTAAACAATTTATTTACCAATAAAATCAATATTTAATCTATTGAAAGATAATTCATTATTTTAATTATAATTAATATAAATTAACTTTGTTTAAACCACTTATTTATTGAAAAAAAAAAAAAAATCAACATGTTTCAAAGCCAATGGCTTCTTCATAAATTTGCTACATTCGAAGAAGAAAATTCATTATTTAATTAAATGATATGGCCTACCACAGTACCTATCCTAACCTAACTCTGCCAATTAATATGATAATAAAAATACCCGACCGGACGTAATCTGGACGGTCTAACTGTAGTAGATATAAATAAACACATATTTCAATCTAAATCCATCCTCATTTATTAACTCAAGCCTAGCATTTTAATACTTTTTTGTATTTGGTAAGTAAGTGCCTACTGCTGACTGTTTTATATTAAGTAAGTTAGTTTGCTTAAAATTTGTAAACTCTCGGAGATTAATGAAATCGAACTTAACGTGAGATTTTGGATAATATTTTAAGGTTCTTTTGGACTTGATAGGCTGTTTTGTATATTCTGTTAAAATAAAAAAAATAAACGAAGATCTTTTTTACCGGATTACATTATTAGTGTTCACCTTGAGTCGGAAGGTGAGCAAGATTAAAACGTGGTGATGGTTCGTCAGAGTACATATGAGTTCGTTGAAAAAACGCAGAGTTCACCGTCGGACCAGCACTGTTTTGCCGAAGTCGACGCGCAAAAAACTGGATAAGCGTTTCCGTGTATCATTAGCGATCACAAAGGATTGCCTTTTTCAGGAGGTGTTATAAAAAAGGACGTACCAGACTTTCAAAAGGAGTTGTACAACGCCCAGCGAATTATCTGCCTGTCATTCGTGCGGTGTCGCTGCTCTGTGTCCGATGGCGCCGATGCGAAGGTACAGTTTATTGACCACAGCCAGAGGTAGCTGATGATTACTATTCCAGTAGCGAGCGGAGCAGCCGGTGAGGCTGTAAATCATCGCTGAAGGTAGATTGTGCCTATGTGATGATTGGCGATCACGGTTCAGGCAATATCTACCTGCATTGTTGGTCTAAACGACTCGAGATGAACGTGCGTTCGGTCTCGCCGTTATTTCACTATTAAATTTACGTAAATATGAATTATTTTTCACCATAATTTTATCCTACGTTTATGTCAAAACTTTAGGTATAATAAGAATTCAGGTTTAAGCATAGTAAGACCCTATCAATTGTCATAAGACGGGAATAATATTAATTAACTGTTTAAGCTGGAATACGCAAAGCTCAGTTGATTCATTAGTAAAAGTACTAGTGTGACAGGTACAAGGTGGCTGTTCTATGTTCCTAGAAAGGGGTTGAGAAAGTTCATCCATTTTAATATCATATTAAATTTAATTTATAATAAAAGATATTTAAATACACCGTTCCTTGGTATTCGGCCATATTCTGAACTAAGCTATATTGCTATTTCTGTATCTTGATATTTATAAGTTTGAGAGGTTTGAAATTAACGAATTCAATCAATCAGAAAGTTCTAAAACGTAAAAAAAAACTAATTCACAATTATGAATAGTGAGCTTTCTAATTGATTGAATTCATTAATCTCAAATCTGTCAAAATTGGCGGCATTGCAATGTTATAACTGTCAAGATACAAAAATAGAAATACTGCTTCGTTCATAAAACAGCCAATCATGTAATGTGTCCTGACATGGTAATCTTCCACCATGCTTGCTCTTAACATAATTATTTAGTAACACATCTATTTCGTCTAGAATTATTAAATCTGGGAAACATTGCAAAGCACTGGAAAAAGTTGGAAGCTTAATATATTAATTGATATGGCAGTTACTTTGTGGTGCGACATGATTCTTTTTATTTAAGCTTAATTGAACTTTGTAATGCACACACGTTTAGTTTATTTAACACGACTATAGTTTCGAGAGGAGCAGTCCCTCTCATCATCAGGTGTACTTTATAACTAACCTAAATAAACAAATTATGAAAATATTTGCGTAGAGTAACGGGTCGCGGAGCAGTGGGGATAATTTTTCTGTGTTGTCTTTAAGGGGAAGATGCTGAGCAGCGGAGACTTGTAAGGATGTGATGTTAATGAGTTATTTTTCTCAGAATTCAAGTTCTTATGAATTTCAACGGTTTCCAAACTGTTCACTATCGAAACTATAGTCGTATTAAATTAACTCAACGTGTGTGCATTACAAAGTTTAATTAAGTTAAGTTTAAATTAAAATAAGTTGGAAGCGTTTTTATTGAAACTGCAAGGAACGTTTCTTTTCTTTCTGTCAGCCAAATTAATAATCTTTACTAGATTAGACACTTACGTAATTGAGGCATCTTTAAAATATTAAATAAACGTATAGTCGTATATTTCTTGCGTATTGTACTCTTGTTCGTATCACATTTACCTTGTAAATTACATATTAATGAATTTTTTACGTTTTAAAATAATTATCTATTGTTTCCACTTTTCATTATTATTATTATTACGATCACATTATAAAATGATATACGTGTTTAAATAATTACCTATTGTTTCAATTTTCACTTGCATTTTAGTTAATTAATTTTAATTCATATCTGTATAAATTTATTTCTCTTATTTTTTTTAAATAATTCAAGGTGAATAAGACAACATGACGTTTCAATTTCGTTCTCTTTTACGACATCATAGATGAAGTATTTCTTTATTTAATAATGATTAGATGACACGGAAGTTCTTTTCATTATGTGCAAGATGTTGGTCTCTTTACAGACGCTTGCTTCATTAAATGGAATTTATTATTTCTTCTTCACCGTTAACTCATCTCAGTGAGATGGCTGGATCATTCGGATGATCTGTTGACACCTGTGCATTTCTTGTGCAGTCCAGTACATCTGTCCAAGTCGGCCTAATGTGTCTGTGACTTTCCGCGAGAATTCTTTTCTCTGATATGTAACTTTATTTATTTTCATTTTATCTTATATTTTCGTTTACTTCTGTTGTTCTACTTTTTCTTTCTGTTCTTTTATGTTTCTCATGTGCACCCGAGAGATAACAAAGTGGTTTTGTGTAGAGACAGCTTTAGCATTAAAATAATGCCAATCAGGATGGCGAAAATGTAGGGCCAGTGTAAGAGCTTTTGCTCACAGAACAGCCCTGGCTCGGGCCCTGGCCCTGGGTCCTACTTCACTGAACTTCCGAGAGATTTGATGCTTTAAATCAAAATATCTAATGACTTGGAGCCGCTTTATTTCCTCTATCGTCATAAGCACCACAGTTTTAGGTTGTTTATTCTTTTGCGTTCCCGGTGTCCCATATTCTAACTTTTACTTTTAATTGATCAAATTTATGGTAAATAAGTATATACACTTTATTTCTCGATGTAATAGCCATTTTATTCAATGATATTTTGCTGAATACGTGCATTTTTATGCCCAGTGAAGTGTTGAATATAGCTTAGGCAGATGATAATCCAACAATTCTGTACAAGCAGTTTATGTTACTTTTATGTTATTGAAATTATTGCCGCTAATAGTTTAAATCTAACATAAATGGTTAAAAATAAATGGGTTCTATCTCTCAAGATGAGTGAATGAGTTCTTGTTGTTTTTTTTGTCTTTCACTAAATCGGTGTTTACAGCATTGCGTTGGATCTCTGAGAGTTGCGTCTCCGTTCCTAAATCTTAGTTCAGAAGTGGTTCCTTCACCCTATGCTTATTTAACAATATGCGCTGTTTGAGATGAATGTCCATATTAAAATTCATGTAAAAAAAAATACACATAAATAAAGCAGATTCCTAACTGCCAAACCGAAATAAATTTAATTCGTAGCAAAGAACGTCCAAAATGATGCAATGTTAGAGTCGTCCATTATTTTCAGAATAATTTAATGGCATACATATAAAAGAGGCTTGTACAATTTAAGCTATTCTTCCCGTGGAATAAATATTATTCGGAAAACGGGAACTCCCGGAGATTCCCGGAGAAGGCTCCAGAAACCGGCGGAGCACTTTAGGACTCGGTGAATTTTTAATACGCCGACCTTTTTCACGAAATGTCGTGCGGAAGACGCCGCGGCTTCACGTGTATTTGCCGGGTCTTTTTTTTTTTTGCCGGAGATAAATTATTTTCCTCTGGACTTTGATGTATTAAACGCGAGAGAGGTGAATGATAATGCTCTCATCCGGCCGCGTCACGTGGTGTAATATCTGGGAGAATTACACTGGAAAGGGGAGGCCAATTATATTTAATTAGTTACTGGTTTATCGAAGTATATAAAAAGGCGAGCTAGATTCGGTGGAAATTGCTATAATAATATATATCAAAAATAATAATTTCGTTGTCTGTCTGTTCGTAACTTTCTGCAACGTCCGTAATTTCATTCAAAATCATGGCTAAAAAACGAAATTACAAGGCTGGAAGTAGGGCACACGCAACGCGGCACCCTATCGATATTGCTGCCATCGCCTCTCCGTGGACCGTGAAAATAAACTATATATATAAGGGCTAAGCAAAGATGCGAACCATGTCAAGTTCCGTGGTTTTTCACGCGTGTATCTCGAGTAATTAAATATTTTACAAGAATCGCGGCTCTGTTACTTCTGGTAGGTCTTAGCTTTTTTTTAAAGGCGCTTTAATAAGTCCCTTTAATGGTAATCTATTAAATGAAATTTCTCTATTCATTTCAGACAACACTGTAACAATACAACTTACATTTTTATTATTTTTATACAGTGGATACATAAAAATGTTGTTAATAATAAATTAAATTTATTTTATAACATCTTAAAAGATATTATACTCCCCATAATATGAACTAAAAGCTCGAGCTTATGGGAGGAGTATTTACAAGCCAAATTAAAGAATAAAAGCAGAAATCATTTAGAAGTATTAATTTTTAATATACAGAAACCATTTGAGACATCTGGGCAATGTTCAAAATCAAGGATATGACTTCTTTCTTAAACTGTTCGTATTTCGGAATGTTTCTTTCTTGAAATTTGTTTTGCGACAACAATGTATTGTACCATGTAACTCCCAAGTATGTATAATGATGTTGTGCCATGGTGGTTTTTAAAGTTGATATCTTTATTTGCCTCTTTATTCTACGTCTATTACTTATACAGTAAAAGGGGTGGGATTTATTTATAAAATAATCTTTATAAATTTGGCATAGGGAGCTAGTTTTGTATATTTTTGTGAGTGATGGTGCATAAAATTCTTGAAAGATATTTACAAGTCATTATTCTTCGATTCTCGATTCGATTCGATTCGAATTCTCAGATTATATCTGACTACTAGCTCGACTATCTAATGTGGTCGTCCTTCTTCTTCTGCCCGGCCCGTGCTGCTTAACCGCGGCTGCCGCCATCTGGGTGCGTGCGCAACGATCTCTCAGGAGTGAGGGAAACTGCTACTCGCTCGTCTCATAAGTATTTTGTCTGAATTGTTATAATTTTTTCTCAAATTTTAACGCTACAACAGGCCCCAAAATGTGGCCCAATTACTGTGAAACATATTACACCCGGGCTTGAGTAAATCACTTACCGGGAATCGAACCCGGAACCTTCGCTATGCGGTAAGTAAATGTCGTCCCCACAGGACTACGAGAGTTGCCCTTAACGAATCGTTAAATTTTTCCTGTACAAGCGTCCTAATCTTGAATTATTTTTGAATTGCATCTTTTGTGAACCTTTCTGATCTGGAGTTTAAACATTATTTAGCAAAAAAGTTAATTTATTTAAAAAATATATAGGTGTCAATGTATACTATGTCATTGGAATCACAAATTTTCGACCATAGTTGGCTATATCACAGTTGCTTCATATAATTATTTGAAATAACACAGATAAAGAGCATATATACAATTTAAAAAAAGTTATGTTAAATTATGTTGTATTTTGTAATTTTGATAATGGATGGTAAAAACGGATAGCATTTGAAGGGTTGTTTGATGTTCGTGTTTTAACCATTTTAAAAAGGTGTTATTCTATTAAAAATGAGTTCAGGAGGTGAAAAAATGGTTGTTAACATAACATAACCTTTTTTAAGGAAAATTAGTATATTTTTATTATTTTGTGCATAAATGCGTTTTTTTTACTTTGTAAATACTGTTTTTTTATATTTTAGTGACATAAATCAATAAAAATTAATCTTGAATTAGCAATAAAACATATTTTTTAAAGGCGAAATGCAAATGTCTAATTATCTCAAAATGACTTGAATGTTTAGTTAACAACTTGTTGCCATGGGGTCTTCATTTATCAAAATTAATTAAAATATTTCAATATTTTTTGAACGTCGCAGAACCTTGACATTCGGCGACAGAGTATTATTAAGAGCGGTTTTATTGTAAGTTTTACTTGGCAGGCGCCAAAATTCCTCTCCGATATTCCTTAATTTTATTTTCCGCGTATTTTACGGGTACCGATTCGCCTGTGCGCGTGCTAAACCTCCCAACGTTAATTTCACCTCAAGTCGTTAGCTGCGTAACGTGTTTAATTGTACGTTTTATTTGAATTTGAGCCGAGCGCGCTCCGGCGTCTCGTCGCGGGAGATTGTTTCGGCAAACACGCAAAGCCGTTCGAATCTTACCCGTCTTCGTTTACAGCTTCCGAGGCGGCTCCGATCTCCGGGCCGGGACAATGGCTCATCCCGCTCGCTGATGAAGCCGGCGGTGGAGGTTTTGCGGGTTTCCTCAGCCGGCGACAAAGCCCCGAGCGCGCTAACACAATGGACGCGTGGAGGGCCCGCCGGGATCCGCCATTGTCGGGGCAGGCGCTTGTCGGGAAATTTGAAGATGTGGAGGGTTTTTGTGTTGCCGCGTTCGGGGTAGGCGCTCCGAGGAGTCGCGAACCGCGTTGGTGCGTCGATAAGGGAATGTATCTAAAAATACAAATAATCATTTTGTGGAAAAGAAGAGGCACGTTATACGTTTAATGCATAATGATATTTTCATTTCAGTGATTATTAAAATAAAATATATCGTTTTTAAGGGCAAAGACAATTTAATTTCACTGCCCCGCTTGTTTTTAACAAGTTACCTAATGAAACTAAGGAAATAACTCTACACAAATCTTTTAAACATCATATTACTAAGTTTATAAAAATATCAGGTGGAAGGTATGCTGAAAAAGTGATTCGCCCTTGACCTCTGAATTGGCAAAAACGGATTTATATAATTTAAAGTATACTGTAATATAATATTTATTTTTGTAACTACTTTATTCTTATCTTAATTTTGTATGTGTATTTTCTTTTCTTTTTCTTTTCTTTTAGATTTAGATATTCCTATGATTTACTTTATTATTATTGATCTATTTTCATTATTACGTTTATAATTTCTTTAATTGTCATTTGTTAATATTACATAAATATCATATGAGAATAACTGTCACAGAACGGGTTTTTACCTAGTGTGGCAGTTATTAGTAACTTGTAATGACAAATGAAATAAACAATAAATAAATAAAAATAAAATAAAGAAAAGGACGCAAAATAAATAAAAATATTCTTTGGAGGCATCGGGTATCGATCTTAGTACGTCTAATATGCTAGGCGAGCGTTCTACCATCTGAGGTAAGCCCCCAGTTGATCAACACGCCAAAAATGTAATATTAGAATATTTACCTGAATTTTACCCCTGTAAAATGTTTAACGAAATAATTGTATGCAATTAAAAACAAAGTAATAAAAATGCTTTTTTATTTTATATAAGTTGGCTTAAGTGACCACTCTATGCAATGCAACGTTCACAAAGTCCATCGTAAGAACATCCACACATTATAATTTTTTTTAACGTTCTATAAGTGTTATTATTTATTATTTATTTGACCAGATTTTATGCAAGAGACATCTGTAGTATTTTATCATGAACACAGATTTCGCAGTTGGTGATGATACCATGTATGTTATATATTTAATAGCTGCGCCCGCGCGGCTTCGCACGCGTAGATTTTTAGTACACTGTTTGGATCGTCATAGAACTTTCGCGAACTTTCTAGAACATTTTCCTTCCAGAACTTTCAATTTATCGAATGTACAGAAACCTTCTAGACACACCGACACATGCCACTCAGTTTAGAAACTTATAGAACTTTCGGGAATTTTCTAGAACGTTTTCCTTCCAGAATTTTCTAGAGCAGGTTTTTCCCGAACCTTCTAGACTCAGCGACACACTCAGCGCGCTTATTTTGAAACAATCTGAAGCGTTTGCGGCCTTCCCATAACAAAAAAATGTGCTAGAAAGCACATTTTCGGCACCCACTCCCACCCACGCTCAGCCAACCCCACCAAACTCGCATATTTTCGATGTGATATCAAGGGCTATCCACCACCATAACCACCGGTGGGTGGTTTTGGCTGGTTGTGGAGAAAAATTGGCGGATAGGGAAACACGGGTTTCTTTTTATATATATATATTGATGATTTTATTTTTATATGTTGGTGTGTTTTCAGAACGTACCTCTCTTAAATGGGAGAAACTTGTGGAGACTTTCATCCAGTAGTGGATAGAAAACTGCTGCTGAAGATGATGATAAACAGTAATAAATACGTATTTTGTACACTTCTTTTCTGATTCAACTAAATGAATAAAATCGTTTATTTTACCTACTTTCCGTGTTACAATAAAAACTTTATCGCGACTAGGATAAGTTATTGTAGGTACACCCGACACCCCTGAAGGCATTAAAGTTCACTTAAAAGTTATCAGAAACTTGACTTTCTCGCTCGTGAAGAAATAAACGTCTCTCGAATTCTGCGTATAAACATTCGTCACGTTTTGACATTCATTATAAAATAATTCAAACGGACACGGGTACAGATGAAACTTTTTGTACGTGCACGATAGGGTTGACAACCCCCCGAACGTTGGTCGTGAAATTAATGTAGGGTGTTCGAGTGTATTAAACACAGTCGAAATTTTCTTACGTGTCTTTTTCGACTCGCTTAACTAATTAACTAACAAAGTAACTGAGCACCGCAGCGTTTCTGTCGGTGGCTTTTGTTTGAATATGTAGAGGAGATAGAACTCACTCTTTTGAGCTGACACAAAACTTTTTCCGTTTCCAGAAGATAATCTTATATATTTCGTTATTAGGTTATTGTAATTGGTACACACGGAGAAGAATTATTTAGTTAAGAACAAGAAAATACCATAGCATCTCAGAACGCGTGTCCACGACTAATTTAGTCTAGCTGTAACATCATTATCATTATCTTTATAGTGTACTATCTCAGTAAAGTTCCATGGAAGAACAATGCTTGGCACCTCCTCGAGAGACACATAAACCAACGAGTAGGTGAAAATAATTTCAGTCTTTGCGCTAGATCAGACAAGTACGTATTAGGAATGATGTAAATTAATCTTTGTCACAAATGCAAAGTAATGATAGTCGTTTGACTCTTGTATAGTCTAGTCTCCTGGGTGATGCCCTTCCACTTCTTCAGATCTGTCGCCTTCTGCGCCCATCCCTCCTTACCCCAGCTTCCTCGCTTCCCAAGATCGGCCAGTACATTGCCCATTAGGTAATTGTCTGGGTCTGCCCAGCGATCTTTTCCCAGTTGGTTTAGCCTCGTATATTATTTTAATGGCTCTTTCGCTGTTTTCCCGACAAACATGTCCTATCCAAGCTATTCGGCTAGACCTGTTGGTGTTAATTACGAAAGTTTGTTGATATAGCCTCCCCGGACTCAGTGGAGACTATATCTAGATAGATCGACAGTTGGAAAAATCTCTCTTATCAATTTTTGGCATTGTATGATTTTACAAATTAGTTAAGCTAGCCATCAATAGGTATTATTAGTAGTTTGTTGAATCCCAAATTTGATATTTTTTAAGAACTGTTAATTTTTTTGTTGTCAAAGATGAATTAAAGGACCGATTTTGATTATCCTTTGTAGGAGGTCTGAGGAGGATAGGGACCGAATTTCCGCATTGCTCCTGTACCTCCACGTGCCTATTGCAACACCGCGTCTAGGTTTTAGTATTTTTCTCAATTACATTATTTTTAAACCACAAATACAAAGGATCAACATAATTAGCAGTGTGAATATCTATCTCGTCCACAAGATGATCAATGGCTATTACGGCTTTGGCAAGGTCAACACGAAGATGAGAATGAAGTAACGTGTAGTAAAAAAATGTTACCTTGATATGTTAACTAAAAATAAACTATGTGCTATTTGCAACGAAATAAATTATTAACGAATCATTTCAAGATCCAAGGTTACTTCGCGAACGGGCGCACGATTTTGACATATAAATGACCCATTTGTCATACAAAAAAAAGAGGTTTCTCTTATCACTGTGTATCATTTGTTCAAAATTCTACTTGGGTACCCGGTGAGATCGCCGATTTCATCCGCCGCGCCGCTGTCGACTCCGACACACGGCATCCTGTTGACGATCACGACGTGTCAGGATTCTTGCATGATCAGTCACAGCATCTCGATGGACGGCTGGTGATATCATCGACCTTGGCGGCGTGCAGGCGCTGCGCCGAAGTGTCTCTCGATGCAAAAAGCGAAGAGTCGTGCCGCACGCTCTGTGTCGATTGGCTTATCTAGTGGTTGTACTGTTGACTCTCCAGGTCACAGGACAAATGCCGATATCCTTGAAATTAAAAAAAAAGTGGCCCACCGCGAGAGGCGAAAACTCCCACCTGACTCCCCACTGACTTCCCAAATGAGTTCGTAGGCTCTGGCACTCATAATTGTATTCTAACTTATTGCTGGGCACCTTTGTCTCATCCTTCGTGGATTTGATATTCGAATAGATCTTATATGACAAATGAATAAGGTAAATTTGCAAACACTAAGAGAGTTTTCGAATGTATAGTGTGATAAATTATACGAAAAATTAATCAGTACGCATTGCTTTTTCTTCACGATGGCTTTAATGGCTTTACAGAGTATGAAAATTTAACCTTAGATTACATTTTGTGAAAAAAAATTAATCAGAACGCATTGCTTTTTCTTCACGGTGGTTTTAATGGCTTTACAGATTATGAAAATTTAACCTTAGGTTACATTTTGTGACGTGTATGTGTTTCCAGATCTTGTGGAATTTTAGGCTACCGTGAAATTCCGAATGTGCGCGTTTTAGATATTCCAATGTCTACATTATTCTTGTTCTCTTTTAACCATCATCCCTGTTCCTCATAATCTCAAATATGCGTGCTTCCAAGTATTTATTTAACTTCTAATAGGTAGTAAAGGAAAAATTTTCATGTGTAGGGAGATAAATTAGATAGAATATGAAAGAGGGGAACTTTCGTTCTGAGAACGAAATAAGAATTACACAGTTTGTTGGGCATCATATAACACATAAAAGAGCCTGGTAATCTTAAATTTTCATTAATAACTAACCTTATTTGAACTAGTTTGGTGTAAGGCTGCGTTTGAATTCTGCTTGCATATCTCTGTTTAAAAAGTAAACAATCGTCTTGGCGATCGTTTAATCGAAAATTTAATCGAAAACATTAATCAGATCTGTCCAGTTCAGGGTGACTTACGGATCTTTTTATTTCAACTCAAATCTCCAATCTTTTTATATTATTTTTCCTCCTTTTGACGTAATAAAATTATGTTTAAAGCAATACGTCACGATTTTTCCAAACAAGCAATTTTCCAGATTTCGAATAAGATCTGATTCAAACGCTTAACCATGGGCCCAAAGCCACTCAGTCCATATTAAAGACTACTCATAAGTCCACAGTCATACGAAACAATACCAACATAGACAAATGTCGACAGAAAAATTTTCACGTATTTTGAATTTCCTTAAAAAGTGTAATGTCCTCATTTTCTTCTTTTCCACCTACTTTAGGAGTGTTACGGTTGGATACTCTTACTCTCCAGTGTAAGAATTATTTGTGTGAGTAATTTTATGATCTGTTTTCATGCAAGTTCTGTCACCGAATCGGTTCACCAGTCAATTATTTGTTGATATGTTTTACTTACATACCTGGTTCATTTGATTACGATAAACAACTGCCTAGCAACAGCATACAGTTATTATAGAATAATTTATATTTACGATCATCGCTATGTTTTATATGTTACACAGTTTTATGAAACAATTTAACGGCTTTTCAAATTTAACTCTTACATAATCCAAAATGGCACCTAGATAACACGGTCTCTCTCAATAGGCCCACTCCTATCAACCCATAGAATATAGAATTATGGACGCTACCGTAATACGGGTTGAGTCCTGTGAAATTTAGCCTAATAATGTTTTAAAAAACATGATTTACTAAAAAGTTTAACACGGGATACTTTCTTAAAATTTTCTCTGAACTATATATTTTGTCACGATATGCTCGAAACTTAAAGAACAGCACATATTCAAGAATTTTATAATACTTTGAACGTTTAAAATAAATTAAAAAAACCTGAAAGGAACTGAGACACACGAAAAGGTACCAGAACGTTAGAGAGAGGATATTTTCCATGTAATGCGTGGCAGCGGACAAGCGTGAATTTTTGTTGTGACAGCTGGCGAATGCCACAGAAAATGACAAACCGCGGGCGAGCGATTTAGTGCAAAGTATTGACAGCCAGCAATTTATGATCCAGAGTACCTACGTGCGTACGAGGAATACTAACCAGCGCGATAGAAATGGCGTAGAAACAAATGGAAGAAGAATCACGACATAGTGTTACAGTTAAGTTTTAAAAATCATCCAACTGTGTTTCACATTGCAACATCATAATAAAAATGAGTTTTCATTAAAAAATTTAATTATGTTGTTTGGTCCAACAACTCAAAACCCTAATTTAAACAACCAAGTATCTATGAATCAATAATATGACTTTTACTCACTATGAGAAAGACATAAACAATGAATTACTTAGCATTTATGTAGCACTCAACGTTTATTAGTTTCACCCTCATCTTGTTTCTGAGTCGTTAGTTTGTCAGATGGAGTATTCTCGAATTTAATATTCGGTTCAATTTGTCTACTTATCCATGCAAACAATTTGGACAATGATTTGTGTAAATATTTCTTAAACACTTCTCTAAAATTTAAACGTCTCTAAATATATATTCTTTTGAATCCTTCCGTTATTCCAAATTCACGCTCCTTGCCTTTCCTCGGTTCCTTGTAATATATTATTAACCCAGTGATCTTCTTCCACGGGTGGTTTTATCAGGAATGTAACTGCTACCCCAAACACAAATGAAACTACCCCAGACCGGACAGAAAGAATGCGAGGATTCCGCCCCGTCGGAATAAGTTACGCAGTGAGTCTGCGAATCTTATTAGCGCGAATAACGCTTTGGACGGTGGGTATTCCGTGTGAATGTTGCGGAGAACTTGTGTAGAGAAGAATTTTCAAATAATCTTACATATTAATACTCTGCCTACGTATGTTTGCGTTCGCAAAACTCGAAAAATAGTCGGGCGATTGACTTGAAATTTTGACACAAAGTTGCATTTGAATATGCGCGTGTTTGTATCTATACCTATAAAACTATGTCTGTCTGTCTGTTCTCTAAACAAATCATATTTGCATACTTATTTTTTAGGACCCGGCGGGTAACATAAGCGACATTCCCCTCCTCCCCTTCCACCTTTCTATCTCCCTCTCTCCCTGCTATATTTTCCATGCAAATAGTATTCGACCGATTTGACTAAAATTTTGCAAACTTATTCTAATATTTGTACTTATTGTATACAGAATTCATCAAAAACTTATATTTTAGACAAAATTCGTAATTAGACGCATCTTTATCAAATAAATATGTATTTTTAAGAACACCCAGACACCGTAGAGGTCCGATATTGCAATGCACGTATGCGAAACAAAATATTTTTGTACATATTTTAATTTAAAATTGTATTGGTGTTCGCCAAACTGCACAATTATTGAATGTTGAAAAGTGATACTGCAACACGGTATATGTAGACATAAAAACACATAATCTAATTTATGCTTCCTATCTTGTGTTCTTGATGATAATTTTTTTTATGAAAATATCACACTAATCATCATTTAGATCATGTAGATTCACGACTACTTTTCAAAGGTCTTGTCTAAAATTGCAAAAGTCGTAAAAGAAAATTAATTAAGTACCTAATCACACGTGCATTAAAAAATTCGTTCCGTCTGTTTGAGTGGTAACTAAACAGTGTCGTAAATCTACGTCACATTTTCGAGTGGTAACTAAACAGTCATAAAAATAATGCAATAGTCGTAAATGTAAATTGATTAAGTTATTTTACACGGGCAAAAATTAAACTCGTTGTATTTGTTACATACAGAACGCAGTCGAATCATGTTTACATTTTTCGCCAAACTGTCACCGTAGCCTGTCTAGTAGGGATGGGTCGTCGACGTATTTACCGTCGACGAAACGAGACCGTCCACGTCTATCCATCGACGAGACGATCAACTAGTTGACGCGTCAACTTCGTTACGCGGACGTCGCGGACGTTCTATCTAAACATCGGGACGATGGTCAACTGTCTACGGTTCGGCGCGACGCTGCTCGACGGCTATTTTTATTACGTTAATTTTTAAAATTTAAAGAAGTTCGTAGGAATATAGTTTCGGGGAAAGTAAAACCGCTACTAAAACAGCTACGATGTACTTATATGTAAAAAGGAATATTAAATTATTTATTTGTTTACGCACATTATATCTTTTACATATTGTTTTATATACTTCTTTCTATATATAATAAATAAAGAAGTAAGTATACACAACAATATCAGGTGTAAGCAGTAAAATATTAGTTCAATAAAAAATAAAATAATAAAACAAAATTGTTTCATTTTATACAGCGCAAAAATCACCAAAACGTCGCACGTGCACATCGCACAAATCAAGTAAAAAATAATAGATAATAGCTTATTAAGCCTATCTCGCCCTACGCATGCACTCAAATTTCAAGTCTCTGTCATAGTTCATGTACACAGATCTGCACTCTATGGTCTACAAGTCGACAGCGAGAGATGAGAGAGAAATAAACGGAGACGTTTTGTCTTGCTCTCGCTCGTTGCTTCGCATTACGTTGAATCTCGAATCGTCCACCGACCACGGCGTCCGCCGTCCACCGTCTACGAATTCAACTAGTCCATGCGATGAACGTAAACCGTCGACGCGTCGATGCAACGTCATCGGTTGATTTTAACTAGTCCGTCCATTCAACGCCCATCCCTACTGTCTAGTCTCCCCCGGGGTACATAATCCGCTACCAGGAGCGCAGGTAGACGCGCGGGTTAATTGACTTTATGAATAGCGCGGCGTCTCTTTTCGCCGGTTTCATTATTATTCGCAGTCCGCGAGGCCCGCCCCCCGCTCTCGCGCCGGGCGTAACTCATCGCCGGGCTTTGTGTCCCCCGGCCGCGATGACGTTTTTATGCGAGACGTCCGCCGCCCCGCCGCCGGGCCTCGGACGCCGGCCAGATTTTTATCGCCGCCGTTTTGCGTATTTATTTTTATGGACCTCCCCCCGCCCCCCCCCCCCGCCGCGCTGCCGGGGGATTAATACGGTTTGATTAAGAGCTCCGTGTTCCGCTGCGACCCTTGTACTCCAATTTGTATTCAGGGGCGTGGCTGCTGGTGATGTAAAATGTAAAAAAAAATCTTGAGCTACAAGCCCTCTTTAATATTGTATTACGGATCCGATGAACGTCTCCATGCATTTTTTATCACATGAAAATGAAGGGTTTGTAACTTTTTCTGTTTGTGCTTCTCAGGTCTTGTCTTTGATCGTCAATCACTAGCCATTAAAGTATGTCAGCTTGGTACCACACAAATTAATTTACTTACAATTTTGTCAGCATTCCCAAAACGATCGTATTTTCCGGAATGTATGCTTGTGTTTTTTAAATAAAAATAAAAATGTATTCAACACGCTACGAATCCATCACGGCTTAACTACACCACCAACCATTTGACCAACTCGGTCCCGGCCGCCTATAGGTAGGTACTTACAACCAATCTGTCGCCGGCCGCCGTAGCAAAAGCAAGTGATATTTATGTATTTAACACCATATCTGTAAATTGTTGTCAATAAATACCACAGTCAACCGTGAGTATCAATTTTCACACAATACATTTCACATACCGACACAGGATGATGCCTCTGGACGGATGGGCATCATCTCCCAAATGCCTACACGTCACTGGCAAATAATGAAAAGTATGTCTTAAATGTAGATTATTTTAAAAAATGTAAGAAAAGTAAGGTTTTTTGTTTATCGATATTTATGAAAGAGAATAATGAGAAGAACACCCAACATTAAAAATTTCGAAAATCAATTTTAAAATTTTCCTATCCGTATATAATATATTTAAATCAATCAAAATTGATCCAAAACACAAACCGATTGAATTTATTTAAAAGCAGGCTAGTTATAATGTTCTTCCATATCTCTCTAGGTGTATTGCGGGAATGGAAAAATTGTAACCTTATTATAAAAATCATATTTATGTTATGACAAAGTTATTAATTATTTAAAATGTTATTTCGGTATTTGTTAGCGTTAATTGGTTAAGTTAAGTCGTTCCGTGGCGAACTAATTTTTTGTTAATAAATTTTATTTTAACGTTGGAAAATAGGTTATTACGGAGGTGCACCTCGTAGTTGTGCAGCGGTAAACATTGGTCGCGAAGCCAAACACTACCTTGTAAAAGGAATCGGCAAATTAATTAAAAATCTTATTATAGATATGTCCTCATATTTACATTATTATAGTGACATATAGAGTTTGGTTCTAAGGTAGATTAAAGTGTATCTGAAACATGTAAATATGTAATATGTATGGAAATATTTTAATTTAAAACCACCCCGTTACTCATTTTATTTGCATGTATAACGAAAAACATCAATATTTTTGCTAGGGAAAAATTATACACTATTATTTCATAAAAAAATAACTACTCAGAATACAGAATAACGCCCAGCGTTGTTTATATACGTTTATTCAATCACCTTAACAAAAAAAAATCAAAACTGTAGAGATATTAAAAGACAAAAATACTATAACAAAACAATCAATATAATTTAACCTTCTTAAATAGTTTATGGCAATATAATATGTATTCCCAGAATTGACACGTCGTGCAATGAATCCAACTCACTTCGGGTTTGAAAAAGATTTCTTTTAACCGATTATAGATTACAGTTACAATTAAAGTCAGTAGTCGTTTGCAAATAAATAGAGACATACGAAAATTACAATTGACCTAATCAATCTAACCGTACCCAGCACAACCCAACTCTCATGTTGGCCGGCCAAACAAAGATAAGAACCATTAAAAATGAGAGTTACTGAGACTCTAGTACCTATGTACCTCGATGTCCATCCGAAAAACTTCCTTGACGCTTATCTCAGTTTTTTAAATTAAAATAATCGCAGTGAATGCAAGGCTGTTACGTATCATCAACATGATTTTGAAAGATCAATTTATTATTAGACATGTAGAACGTAGAACGTATGTATGAGCGAAGGTAATAGAAAAAAATTTTCACGAACGTTGAAGACAACACTGATAAGTGTGGTATCCAAAAACTCAGCGTAATCACGATGTATTCGATTGGAAGACAGGCAGAATCTTCACCATCAATAGTGGGCAACATTTGTATCTAGCAGAAATAACTGGCCTTCGTCTTGGAATCAACTAGGCACTTAATTATCTATCATTCGCTTGTCGTGAAAATCATGGATGCAATTTAATACTTGTACTCCAGTAAAAAAAGAAGCAGAATTGATTTTAGGTTTAATTTTACTACGTCTATCTCACTAGAAAACTCTGTGTTGAGACAGGTAAAGCTTACAATCAGAATTTGATACGATGCACGTACGCAAAATACGAATTGATTAATAAAACAATTATTCGTTAAATTTTGCCACAAATAAACATAGTATACTTGGATTCTAGATTATTTTAATATACTTGGCAAATGACATTCAAGTTGTCACTTTGTTTTGATGAGTGGCCCAATAAATTGTTCTCCCATCTCTTGAATCCAAATTTTAGTCGTTAAAACTCTTATTAAAATAAAATATTTTACACTTTGTACTTTTTAAATTGTTAATGCAATTATCGATAGTTATGTCGGTACGGTATGGCACAATATGATATAAATATTAAGGCAGTCAATTTTCCGAAAAAAAAAATCCTGACTTTATGAACATCCATATGTTTGTATATTCTATTCCCTGCTCTTTGTGTGTAGATGTATTAACTAACATAATTTCAGCTTAGGTTTTTAATGATAAAATATATGCACACATCTTAATTATCGCAGTATTATGTAGAATAGATTTTTGGCTAATTTAATTTTTCACACTCTTCCACAGGGCGGATTCACTGTCGGCGCAACACTCGCTCAAAGGTTGAATGTCATCTAAATTTATACACGCTTTTGTAGTACCTTTTGTACTTGTCCTACGAACTAAAAATATCGTGGATCATCTACAGATAATTCACGATTGTGGCTGTTAACGAAAATGTCAACAGGAGATTCTAGTTTATATGGTTCGTTGAAAATGTTTCCGAAGGTCCCTAAGTCAAAGACCTTTGTCTCTGCGCGTCTCCGCAGGAACAATTGCGTCGCGATCTGAACCCCAAACCTCAGCGATGAGCCATTTGGGCGGTGACCTTCAAATGCCATCCTCTGCCTCAGCAGGTGCTTCCTGCGCGGCCGCCGACTGTGGCGAGGTTTCCCAACCTGCGTTGCGTGAATTTGTTTATCGTTTTCTTTCAAGGCGCGCCATTTTCTAATCGCGCCGATTCTGGCGATTTCGAAACGTCTTTTGAATACGGCGAATTGCCTAATTCCCGCTCTCTCGGGTTGAAACGGTTGCGTGTTCTGGATTGATGGCGATCGAGATCCCGGCAACAGGTGGGTAAGGTACCTATTGCAATATTTATTTCGAAATAGCCAAATTTGTTTCTTGTGGTGCGCAATGATCGGTACATGTCTAAATAATGTAACTGCGTTATCTGTTAGCTTCGAGCATAAAATCTGATCAATGCAAAATACACAATGGACTTGCTTCCTGTTTGGATCGATAAATGAAAAAAAACTTTTTAAAATTATATATTTTTTAAAATTACGATTGATCGTCATCAAAGTCGTAATTTTGAATTTGTGGCGTAAAGGTGGCATGAAAGCACCACTATCTATATGAGATCCATTTGGATAGTGGCGCTTTTGCCACATTTAATGAATTGTTTATATTTAAAAAACTGAACGTTTAGGTGTATCAATATGCGATACAGTGAAAAACCAATAAAAAAAGAGCGATTGTAGAGTCAATTGTAGTATAGTTGATAGAATAAAGAAATATATATATTTTTTTTACAATATGAATGGTCGTTAAATATATTTAAGTATGATAATAAATGCATATTATATACGAACTGTATAGGTGTATTGAGATTCGATTCTTGACGTTACGTACGTACGTCCTTGTTCCCCTTGGCGATAGGGCACTCTCCTGAAGATACTGCGATATAACTCCAGCGAAACGTCGAGAATCGAATCTTAATACGTCCATACCGTTCGTATAAATTATTAAGTAATTTTGTTCTATGACGCATTGTTGAACTGAGTATCTGAAAGGCGGTATATGAAATATGCCCTGCAGACAACAGAATCAGAATTCTTCAGCGAAAGACCTGGTACGATCAGATAAACCATGCATATTGAAGAGCGCTTCAAACAACCGAATAGTAAATTTAGTGAAGTTGAAGTGGTATGACAGAAAAATGTATTGTAATATCCTCTATGTCTACACCTACGAGGTATAGACATAAACATCTTCTTCTTCTTTTTAATCAGCCTTCGTCTTTCCACTGCTGGATATAAGCCTCTTCCCTATTTTTTCATTTTTTCCTATTGTTTATAACATAAACATTAAATTAAACATAAAGCTTTTAAAATAATGCGCAGACATTTACTGTAGTTAATAAAAAGAAAACACTATGCATAAAACCACTATTTATTGAATGAGTAATGATCAATATGTTTCGGGGCCAATGGCCAATTTAAATAAAAACATTTATTTATTTATTTTACTATAAAAGAGTTACGGACGTTACACGAAGTAACTGGGACAGACAGACAGAGAAACGAACGGACGGACGAAAAGACAAAGTAATTATTATAATTGGGATTAAATATTATAAATCACCGAATACCTTTGCCAATAATTACCTTTTATAATTTTTTTCACATTAGTTCTTAATTATTTATTCAAAATGTATTTATTTTTGTCTATATTTCTCATTTTATTCTTTTGTTCACGTTGTATCCTGATGAAGGGACCATTGCCCCCAAAACATGTTGATAATTCAATAAATAGCGGTTTTGTATTAATTGTTTTAGTTTTATTAATAAATAATAATGCGACCACAAAGTTATTGTGCTGTCATCGAAGAATTTACTTTAATATTTCATATACAATACATATTTGATTGCCATAAACATAATTCGTATACGCTTTAGTATATATACGCAATCTACGGTGCGTAGTCACATTATAGTGAATACTTGTGACGTGCATTTTTAAGAGATTCCATTGTGATATTTTTATTATAACTACCTATGTATTTATTATAAACCAGTATTCTTTTAACAAATTGCCAATGATCTATATAATATAAATAATATTCAATAAAATAAATAATACGAAAACTATTCCTCGGGTCTCTAAGAAATGTACAAAACTTACCCTTTTTTAATTAGCAGGCCTGTCCACTACAGGGTGTGTCACTTTAACTACAAGGGCTAATCAATTACCTTCCCTCACCGGTGATTTATTAAGGCGTATAACTTTTATCCATTTTTCTATTTCACTTCCTGTCGGCCAACCAGCCTTCCAGCCAGGCTGTGGAGCAACACTAATTAATCTATTGCTTTTCGTCCTTTGCGTTCAATTTTATGATAAATTATGTATTTGATTAATTAACTACAAATGCAGCAAAAGGAGTTTTAGTTTTTGAAATAATTAATTGATGTTTTCTCGATTATGTTGAAAAAAGTGGACCAGTTTATTTTTCCAATTCATTGTGTGTAGCGAAACCTTAGCTTAGATATCACAAAATCCTCAAATGAAATACAGATGATGATAGTCACCAATATGAAGTATGAGGAAATACTCTGACCGTGCTAACGGATCTTCCTGTGCGTGTATGTGTGCGATGTATGTTGTAGTATAGTGTAAAATGTGGCAAGGGAGTAAGAAAGGTACTCGATCGCAGTAAAAGATACACACGGTTGTAAATTTATTTTAGAGATTTATAGAATGCTATTGCAGTGTAAATATTACAATTTAGTTAAGGTTACAAAGATAAACGCGTATTAATGGATAACGGTCAAAGATGGAATGAAAGAATGGGGAAACGGTGCGTGACACGCTTTACGTTCTTTCCTCGACAAGCAACTTTGTTCTTTGGGGCATGTCCACACTTTAGACTCAGATCACCTTTACAGTATGGAATGAAGCTACATTGTCACTACGGAAATAACAGAAAAATTAATTTTCAAAAAGCGTTAATGGTAATAGGCAATTTCAAGGCTGATGGAAAAAAATATTCTTAAATTTTATGAACTCATAGACGCGACAAAAATACAAAAATGAAGCCTAAAGGCTCGATGGATAAACGAAAGTGAGGATAACTGAAACAGTGGGAGTAGCATTGCTAGCTAGAGACGCGAATAGTAACTAACAATGACGACGAGATGAACACCCCCGGACGATATATATATATATAAATATATATATATATGTATAAATATATATATATATGTATAAAGATATATTATCTATATATATATTATTATTATATATATATATATATCTATTATATATATATATATATATAAATAGATGGAAATTAATTCCTCAGAAGTTAAGTTATATTTATTTACTTCAATTCTTTTGCTTTCCGAAAAATTTTCTGCGTTTACATATTTTCAAATGACAAGCAAAAAATATGTTTAGATCAATTTAGAGAAATTTATCAATTTAGAGAAGTTTATAAATTTAACAATTAATTTAAAATTTAATTTAATTTAAAAAGTCTCGATAAGCCGTGTCATTTAATATGACCCAGTTATTTCAGCCTCTAAGTTTGGAGTTTGAATAATAAAACGTAAGAATTTATTCGAAGGAGTTTCATATTAAGTTTTATCATTTTTCAATAGACGAATCTCGCGTTGCAGAATCGTTGATTTGGAGTGTTTTTACATGTTTTACGGTAGCTACCATATTGCTTAATATGTGTAAGCAAAACCTGTTAGTTTATTTTAAAAGTGGAGCAAGCAACTTGCGTTTTGAATGAATTATTTCAATTATTGAATGGCTCGCTCTTCAAGGTGAACTGTGTTTTGTTATCTAATAGCATTAATGGACTTCAATGAAATATTTTGTTTATAATAATTGATAATTAATAACAAGTGATTTTTACGGATGATGTTTTATTCTTAAAAAACATGTATGTGAACCAAAAAATCATCATTATCACCACTAGTTGCTTTACAACTCCTAGAAGGTCTTGGCCACCTCAAGAATTTTATTCTAGTGGTCTTGAGCTGTTTCTCTCCGATTTAACATTCTCATTGTCGGTCAATCTTAGTTTAGGACTTCAAAAGTTGCTGCGTCCTGTTGTTTCTTCGTTGTGACCTCGCAAGCACGCTGTTGGTCAACCTCTCCACATGGCTGTTGAGAGGATGACCAAGTCTTCTTATTTTTGTGATTTTTTTAAATATATGTGTGGTATTAAATCAAAGACAGAAATATCCAAAATTAATTTAATGCAGTCATCGAGGATTACTAATTTTATGATTTTATATGAAACATAGTCTATAAATTTATAGAAAACATAATTTTTGAAGGGATAGATACATTAAATCGAGAATTCAGTACATTTCAAATTATTATTCATTGGTGACTGCATTCAAAACATTTTTTTAAATTTTTAGGTTATTGCTGTCTTTGCTTTTATACCCCACATATGATGAGTGGTGTAAAAGCAAAGGCAGCAATAGTTATCCGAAAAAAAATTGATTCTAGTCACCGAGGATTACTAATTTAGAATGTACAGAAATCGAGATTTTATAGGAAATATAGCTCTATCCCTTCCAAATCCATGTTAACAAATCACTAATAAAAGCAAGGTCGGCAATACCCACTTCAATCAATCAATCCCAGCGGGCATGACGCCGACTTCTCATACTGGGGGTTCCGGGTTCGATTCCCGGTGAGGTCAAAATTAATCTACGTGATTTACTCAAGCCTGTGTGTACTGGTATTCATTGCACGTAAAATAGAGATCATAACCAGCTGCAAAAAATTTAAATTAATTTTCAATACCTCCCCAAAGATACGCCTTCTATTTTTTATTTCAAAAACGTCCAGTACACGTTCGGTCTTCTCAGTCAGTGTGTCCACGTCTTAGGGCCGTTTGTATCAACTTGGATCACTGTAATATTTCGTTTAAACCATCGATTGTTGCGTTTTCCACCGACCAAGTAAAAATTTATTTTCGTAATAATCTATGGTTTTACAAAAGATAACTATGATCCAAGTTGACGCAAGCGGCCCTTAGACGCTTAATAAATACTGACCCGGTATGCACTTCGTTATTTATGAACGGCATTCGGGAATCGGAAAATAAATTCGCGTTTACTTTTAGGATCTCTTCTGTAATATATCCACTATTGTGACTCGTTATTGGAGATTCAGGGCACGTGAGAATCTTTATGCCGTTTCGAAGTTTAAGCTCCCACGTGAGAATATCGGCTTTCTTGGATGCAACCTACCGTCATAATATATGGGATCTTGTCCTGATTTACTACCAAACCCACGCTTTTGACAGATATTTCAAGGAATACGGATGCATTTCATAATCATCATGATTCTTTGCGATGTTGTCGAAGATATCCGACAGAACCTAAGTATCATTGTTATCATCAGTGAAAAATTTCAAAGGAAAAATCCTTGATCATAACTGGGACTTGAAGCTGAGAAAAAGGACATCTTATCACTTTATAGACAAAAGTTAGTAATAATAAATAAAAAATACAGATTTTTGAAGGAAGCAAACACTTGGTGGTGATACATTATAATTTATATAAATAAAACTATTATTAATATTATTAGTATTTAAAGCATTAACTTTGTGGTTAGACATAATAACAGAATATTAGTAAACTTAGTAAAACCACTACCAGATTTACGGTCTACCGGTTTCGAGACGTACCCATCTCTTCGTCAGGACCAACACTACACTACTATATTCACAACACTCTACACCCTAACCATAGTATTGTTAAACTATCACCACTATTGATCAGTAGGCTATAATCAGTGCATGCTTGTCTCTGACAAGATTAACACGCATGTGATCAATAGTGGTGATAGTTTAACAATACTATGATTGGGGTGTATAGTGTTGTGAATATAGTAGTGTAGTGTTGGTCCTGACGAATAGACGGGTACGTCTCGAAACCGGTAGACCGTAAATCTGGTAGAGGTTTTTACTAAGTTTATACTAACATTCTGTTAAATAAAACTAACTTTAACTAACTAAAACTAATGTTAAACACCAATAATATAAGTGGTGTTTAACTAAGATAGTTTTATTTGTATAAAAAATACAATACAAGTTTACTGTTATTTATATATCCATCCCTCGTCACTCCCACACAGCATCACTTCTCATAAGCAAGATACAAAGAGAGCAACGCGTGGGTATAACATTAACGTACGAATTTTGTATAAAATTAGATAGGTTTGTAGAAAAGAAATCATAATAGTGTATATGTAGCTGAATGTTTATTACCTACAAAAAATGATAACGGTTTTGATATTAAATTTAACTTTTAATAATACCGCCGAAGATCCTCGCTGTCAAATTACAGTCGAAGACGTCACATCGCTGTAGCCATGGCGATGAAGTAATAAATGATAACATAAAAAGGTACGCAATAATCTTCCATTAATCACTTGGTAAAATGTCAGTTTTGATTTTTTCGATTAGTAGTTTTATATACACAAACAAATGTTTGCTATGTACATACATTAATTTCAATAAAAAATCACTGAATGACTGATTTTTCAAACAATTGTTGCAATTTAATTTTTTCGGCGTATTACTAACTTCTCATCAAACGTTTATTTTCTGCGCAACATACATTTTTCTATGCCCCTTTGCGTTGCTGCATGTCTTGAAATAACCAATCATGTACTGTTTTTTAATTCTTTTCATATTGTATTATACTTTTTTATGAATTTTAACTACGCAACACATACAATAATTCTTTTCATATTGTATTATACTTTTTTATGAATTTTAGCTACGCAACACACCTATATTTAAGGAATACATCTATTTTTTTATGTGGGATGCAATAGGTGTCATCAGTTGGTCCTGGATTATTTGCTAGACTTTTTTTTTCTTAAAGTAGACAAGTTTTTCTTGCTGTTTAAATTATTTTTTAAAGTTTGTTAAAAGTCGTTCAACAATAAATACATTGTTGCAGCACCATCTATTGGATGGATTCGAATAATTTATGGAATCATGGGAGGGTTGTGTCCTCTAACATAGCCCTGTTGAGGACATAGCCCGATAGTCTAGATCCATAAGGAGATTCTGCAAGGATCACGTATCCAGAAAGGAAAGTGATAGACTCGTGCATACGACAGCGTATGAATCCCCTCTGGACTACGCCCACCGGGAAAATGGAGGGATAGCTGGACCTCGTCATCCCAGAAAGCATAGTTTTCTGTACCACAGATCAACTAGATCTACAAAAAAAAGATGAAGAAGTGGGAGGGCGTTATTGAGTGCTCTTAAACATTTTTTTTGTGTCAGAATCAATTAAGGCTTGAAAGGGGAAACATCTGTTTTTTTTACCTTTTTTATTACTCTCTTTAGACTAGGTGTGACAAAGAAAAGAATCTTCGGATCCGAGCAAGGGATCAAACTATGAATCATTTTTTATGAAAGTGTGACAAGGAGAAGTATAATACCTCTCTTCAGATCCGAACACAGGATCAATGTGATCAAGCAAAAACATCTCCTACATTTGTAGCTACTTAAACTTGATCTGTTCAAGGATAAAAAAAAAACAGTATATAAGGCGTATTGTAAATCTGAATATGGATTGCTTATATTTTTTTTATGTTTGATGCAAGTGGGACAGCATTTCTTACTATAGATCACATGTAAGAACTATTTAAAATATATTTTTTTACTATCAGACTATTGGATGAAAGAAAAATCTCCGGGACTAAGTGATGGTAGATAAGCGTGTAAACAAAACTTTTTTGTTTTTTCTTTTAAATTCGGCCAGCTCGTGTTATCTCGGCCTTGTTATCGCCTTTCTAAGCACACAAAAACATGGTCGTGTAGCAGAAGAGATAGATCGTATGACGTCACTGCGGCGCGACGCGCTATCCTCGTGGGCTGGCATGTGACAAGCGGCGGGCCAGACGGGAGACACATTCGGCGATCACTCTCGCCGCGTCTGCCCGGCGTCACAATCTGCGAGCAGCGAGATAAGCCCGATGCTGATTCTGGGAAGCGTATCATCTTTGTAAGCTGCTGATAAAGCGAGGAACGCGAACGGATGTCCGACGTTTTATACAGCTAAATTGCTGTAATGAATCATTTTACACCGAAGAGTCTGAACAAGCACAAAAATAGTTACACAATCCAAAATTTTAGCTTTTCCATTGTTTTTTATGTTTTTATGCTGAGTGGTCAGGCGAACCTCTCTTTCTGGCGCCGCCGCCGTCAACACTTTTGTCGTATATCTTCTTTCTTACCATTCTCTCCTCGTTAATTCGCTTAACATGTCCATACCACCTAAGTGACTCTTTTTCTATTCTTTTCACTATGCTAAAATCTGTTTCACATTCTTTCCTAATTTTTTAATTATTTATTGTTTCACAAATAGATTAAAACATAATAATAAAAGTAATTATTAAGACAATTTTACAAAAACGAGGTGATCGTTCGACGCCTGTTTCGTGCTCACTACCGATTACACAGTGGGAATCAATGTTCGAATATTAATAAAAAAAAACTCAGAGGGGACTGGTTTTATGCTAAATAAGAAGAAAAACAGGCGGCCACGGAGCAAGAGAAGCAAAGATACACAGCTACGAAGATCGACTTACCTTTTTCAAGATGCACAAACTTGAGTCCCGCCGGAAAATATCCGATCTCGTTGTGCTACACAAGATTCTCAGCGGAGCTATTGAATCCCTTTCTCTATCTGATATAAATTTGCAGGTTAAACCCCGTGGAAGAAATCCGGAGTTTAGAATAAGCCTGCACACTAATAATTTTACTTTTCTCCCATCACAAGGTTGTGTAGCACATATAATATGTATTGTGCTGAGCCTAACATTGATGCTGATATTCTTGCAGATACCTTATCATCGTTCAAAAACTCACTCATACATAACATCCATTTTCTAAACGATGACCTGAACCTATAGATCCATTAAATCAATTCTGTATTAAATACTAATGCACTACATTCAAATACTAAAAAATATACAATACAAATAAATGTACATGTAAAATATACTTAAATGCAAAAATACATGTTACTAGAGCGTGCCAAAGACACTTGTAATAGGGATAATGGGCATAGTCTTCATTTATAATGTTTTATTATTAGAGTATCATGTACATATTATCCTGTTAGTGTCTCTAATAAAAAAAAAAAATAATAAAGAAAGAGAATGTCGCGCAAGCTAAAGAATCTGTAAAAGAAGATCCAAGCTTACCGACTCGCAAGCGTTCTACTGCTATGGCGATACCAAGATCATCTTCCCGTCGAATTTTGATACTGGACTTGAAACAACACCCATACAAGACACAACTGGCCCAAGATTTAAAACCCGATTATTGGATTTTACGAAAAAGATTTGTTGAGACAATGCTCGAGCGGTTTAATAATTTCAACATCTTTTTTTTATCTCCGACGAATCACATATTCATTTGAACGGGCATGTAAATGAGTAGATTTGCAGGTCCTGGAGAAGGAAGAATGCTAAATTCAAATATCAAATTCCTCTGCATTATCCAAAAGTGACAAGATTTGAGTGGCTACGTCACCAAAGGGTATTATCGGTCCTTGTTAATTAGGTTTCTACCTACTTAGATGTCAAATTCGATGAATGCCAGCGTCGGGATTTAGACTCCACTATTTTCAAGACATGATTTTCCCAATTAGCTCTTTCAGTGCAATGAACATTCATAATCATACGACATGTAGTTTTTTTTGTTGAATTATCAAAATTTTCTCTATTTACAAGACATTTCATTTACCAAATTAACTTACTGTATTTTAGAAGGTTGTAACTTATTTTAAATTTTGTCTCTGTTCCTTTTAAAACGATGCAAGGTTGCTGACAAAAAAAATTGATTCACGAAAAAAATTGAACTCAAAGTCTGGTAAGTGTAATTAGGCCCGGACAGCTGGTGAAAATTCCAGCCAAGATATTATATCTTATTATCCGAATGCCTCAGAAAACTTTGTCTTCAAGTTTTTACATCTGTGAACAAATAATTTAAAAAAAAAGTTTTTTCATTTAAATACAATTTTGTTAAAATTAACCAAATTCTATGATAAACTTAATTCTTGGATCTTTTTAATTCGTCAATCCACGATTTTAAAACTTTTAGATACTCACCTGGCATTAGTCTTTTTTTTATATATAATGCAGCTCTTTATATATAGTGCAAGTGCGAGGGCGGATCGGAAGATGTTTTATTTTTAAATTTTGAGGGCTGTTTAAGGGGGGGTAAGGTTTTTAACTTTTTTTTTTGCATTTTATTTTTAATTTTTTTAATGAATGTATAACATCGCAAGAATATTGTGTCAAAATTTCAAGTGAATCGGAGCAAAATTGACGAAATTATGAACATTTGAGCGATGCTCAGACTGATTTTCTATACCTGCTCGGGCAACTGTGAGACGCGCTCACCTGAGGACTACCGGACGTGCTATTGTATTGGAAGAGTTTTGCGTAGACAAGGACAAAAAGATGCTGATGATGAAAGCTCTTTGCTGTGTGAACATGGCATCGACGATTATGTGTAAATATAAAATAAGTGTTGAGTTTTATTTTGAATTTTACAGTGTGCAAAACTTTAAAGCGTTTTCCCCACATCTCACGTTTTCAAAGTCGGTGTCCATCATAACTTCAAAACTACTGCACCGATCCTTTTCAAATTTTGAACACTATTTCTGTACATAATTTACGAGGTAACGCAGGAGACTTTTTTTCAAATTTGTTAATAATTTTTATTTTTTAAAAACAAATTAGTCGATTTTTTCCGCAAAAAATCGCGTTTTTCCCTTCAAAGTGTTTCAAAAAATTGAAATATTGAAATTTCAAAAAACCCTCCCAGAATTACCTGGAAAGATCTATTATCTAACGAATGAACTTTGATTTTTTGATTTCAGATAATCTAGCACCAAGTTATGATGGACACCGCAATTCTACCTTTTTCCGAGACACGTCCGAATAATTGCTGCCATTGCCGTATTTTTTAATATTTCTTCTTGAAAATTTAACACAATATTCTTCAAATATTGTGCTTTAATGTACTATTGGTTTTAATAAAGAGGTTTTAAGTGTGTCGTCACAAAAAATTCACAAAAACATGCCTTTTTTTGTACAAATTAACCTTACCCCCCCCTTAAGCTAAACCAAGGATTTTCCTTAAAAAATGATAATCCCGCCATTCAAACAAAATGTATGCAAAAAGTTAATAAATAAATACGTTAAAAATAGTTTAACGTTGGCCGCGACCATCGCACACATACATCGTTTATTCCGCAGAAACTCGCAAATCTGCATATTATTTAAATATCCGCGATGAGAACTGCAAAATGATGCTCTTCACAAATAATTACACTCGTCTGCTCCCACAAAAGTGCTGAGAAATTCTGCAATTAAATGTAAACATCGCATAGTTAAAGAGATAACGCAGAACGTAGGTACACATAAATTACTACGTATCGTCAAAACAAAATAGCGGTCACCACGGCTTTTCTGCTATTTTTAGATTTCCTGTTGTATAAAAGCAAAGGCAGCAAAAGTGTTTATGCATCTCACTCATTTTATTTAATACAACCGCGGTATAGCTTTAAGGAATATGCCATTAATAATAATTTCGTTTTCTCTCTGTCCCGTGAGTTCCTGTAACGTCCAAATAGTACACATACAAGTTTACATTTAAGATTGATTTTAGAATACGCTTTTTTATTCTGACTAATTAATATACAATTTATAATTAATCAAAACTTAATTTCTAAAATGAAAAGTCCGTCATTGCTGACGTCATTGCGACGAACTTTTAATTTTTCGTCACATTCTTGTCAAAAAAATAGAAGTATCATTTACTAGCGGCGACATATACAGGGTTATTTGGAAAACATTAATAACCTCGCAGGACTATATTCCTGCCTTGATTATGAGACGAAAATGTTCAAGTTATTTTGACCTAATATCAATAGTTAAGGAGATATGCGACATCAAAGTTTGCATTTTTTTTCCCATATTTCTGACTTATTTATTGTATTACGTTGGACTATCATTACAGTAACTCATATCGAAAATGAAATATTCATTCCGTTTAATACAAGTCAAATAAAAAATAAAATCCTTCGAATTCCAATTGGAAAACATTCCAATTGGAATTTATTTCACGGTTTTTATCATTTTATTTAACTTGTATTGAAACGAATGAATTTTTCGTAATCTATATGAGTTGCTGTAATGATAGTCCAACGTTTTACAAAAAATAAGTTAGAAATATTGAAAAAAAAATGCAAACTTTGATGTCGCATATCTCCTTAACTATTTATATTAGGTCATAATAGCTTGAACATTTTCGACTCATAATCAAGGCAGGAATATAGTCCTGCGAGGTTATTAATGTTTTACAAATAACCCTGTATACATATACTGTTTCATGAGAATGACGAATTTCAACCATTGTTTCGAGAAAAAAGCAGAGTTTACGAAATTCCATGCATAGATTGCAACAACACGTGCATCGTGAAAACTTCTATAAATCTCAATATTAGAACCGCATCGTGGCTAATAATCATTTGTGTACCATTAATCATCTTCATCCCGTAGCGGTAGTTTAAGGAACAATTTTAAAAGTCTAAAAATTAAAAGTAAATTTGAACCCGGGTATTAAGTTGCTTAACAATATGACTTTCACTAACGCTTATCCTCTCCTCTCAATATTTCCGTTACACCTACCTTTACATCAGTCACTCCAGCTCATTTTGTCAGAAAATCAATTAATTATTTGTAGGTATTTCTACGAATTTCATGTATTTTTCCTCCCTTTCTTTTAACTCGTAGCGTCTGCTTGCTTGTCTGACGAAAAAACAATGGATCGATTTTCAACCCTTTTACCTTGATCCAACCGAGCTGAAACTTTGCAAGAGACTCGTGGTGACGATAAAAATGGTCTTACAAATATTCGTTAAAAAAATTAAAAATTATAGTATAATTTTGGAATTTTCGAAATTATTTATTACTCCCTTTTATAGCGTCGCCCGACTGGAGCTCAACGCGTAGGGTAAGCGCTAAACCTGTTTTAACTAGGAAATGAGAAAGAAAGTATAATAAAAACTTTTTTTTATGGGTTATTTTTTTTTCTATATTTTCAATTCAATTCAATTCAATTTTTATTTATTACATACTATATACATACATACACATATACATATACATACATATATACATACCCATATACATATTGTATATTAAAATAACAATTTATTATTAACTAATTAAAAGTGACCTGCACAATCTGGTCAGAGGTGTAGGAGAATCCTGCTTCGGAAAACCCCCTCAGACACATGGAATATATCAATATCCAAAGCGATTTTGTTCAGCATAGCTGTAGCTTTTCCAACAGGCATAACCATCGGCAGGTTGGTCCTGTATATTGGAATGTGAAACAATCTATGCTGACGATGTCTAAGGTAATTATCAGGAACATACAAACCAATGCTCTGCATAATTTCAGTATTGTCGATCGTACCGCGCAACAATCGATAAAAATGTGTAATCAAATACACATTCCTTCTAGTCTCTAAACTATTGTAGCCAAGCATACCCTGGAGAAACTCGGTTGGGTAAAGCCAAGGATAATGCCCGTACTCTCTCATGTAGAGATATCTCAGAAACTTCTTTTGGACTTTCTCCACCATAAGAGAGTACTTGCTCTCATGTGGCCCCCAGATCATCGAGCCACTCTCGAGTCTACTCCGCACCAAGGAGTTGTAAAGAGTTCTCAGTACGCGGGTATTCTCGAAAACCCTGGCAGTACGCAGAACAAATCCTAACATTCTTAGAGCATTACCACTGATCGTCTCTATGTGATCGTGAAATGTCAGGTTGCTTACAAATCTAACACCTAGATCTTTAATATTCGATTTTCTTGTCAGATTTTGGTCGTTCATTTTGTAGCGAAAAAATAGAGTTTTTTGGGCCCTAGTGAAGGATGTAACCGAACACTTGGAAACATTAAACAAAAGTTTATTTCTTTTCCCCATTCACATATATTTGATATATCTGTTTGGAGAAGACGAAAATCGTCCAAAGTTGACACCTTTAAGAAAAGCTTTAAGTCATCCGCAAATAACAGAAAGCGCGAGTTTAAAATTACATTTTTAATTTGAATGTATGTAGTCAGTTTAATGCTTCACCTGTCGAAGAGAAATTCTGATACCATCGAAACTTGAGTAGTAAAATATAAAATATTATTTAACTCACGTAAAAATAATATAGTTAATGTTTTTCACTCAATTTTCAGCAATAATCATCATCTACAACGATAATGCCAAATCCATCAATAGTATAATTTCCTTCGATCGTACATAGAAAATATACTTTTTCCAATAGAAGTTAACAAGTTTTTGAATGAATAGGAACTTGACCTGATTGTTTTGATATCGCGCCATATCCGTACACGAAGTGCTTTGTGTGTAGTTGGAGCTGTTTCATATAAATATGTCGAAAACAAATTATTACGTTATCGCGTCTGTAGAGTTCGCAGTCACGGAGACATTGTGTGTGACAAGTTTTCCGGATACGCAACTTAAATTAATGAAAAATTAAAAATTCACCGATCAACCGGTTTCGGATAAAACAGGTTAGAAAACCCGACACCCAACAATGACGGGCCAAAGCCGAAGAAACTTCTCTAAACTGTCAAAACTTTGCTGCAATAGTTTGTACACGGGCGGCTTCTATTCGTGTGTTGCCAACCCGATGTCCGTAATTCATTCAATTGCTTTCAAATTACACGCATGTGTACGTCCGCACTTATTAATTTATTGCCCACCACGTACGAAATGTGGGCCACACCGTACTTGCAGTGCGGCGTAATGGATAGGACAGTTTTTAAAGTGTCTAGTGGATACGACGGTTTCGAAAGAGTTGGAGTACAACAGGGTATAATTGATCAAAAGGTGAGCGTAAGTTATGAATTTCGGGAGCTGTACAAGTTTAGCAGAATGTAAGTTAAATTAGTATAAACCAGTTTTTTTGACACCACAAACCACCAGATTTTAAGTCTACCGGTTTTGAGACGTACCCGTCTCTTCGTCAGGACCAACACTACACTACTACATTCACAACACTTTACTCCACTACCATTGTATAGTAGTATTGTTAAACTTTTACCAATATTTATCCCATGCATGTTAATCTTATCAAGGACTAACATGCACTTACTCATGTTCGTCCTTAAGCTAGCTAGTAAAGATAGAATCTGTGAAGGAGATGAAAGAGTTAAAGAGGTTCGATATGGATTCTTTTCAGGTAATTACTGGTAAGGAACCATACCGAAAATTGTCTATCTCTGTCGAAAACTGTGTATATCTGCTGGGGATTACTTTTAAAACCAAGTTTTTATTATATTACCTATCTCATTGAATCAGATTTTGTGCCTACTGCACGCGTCGGGGTCTTTACTCATTTGTATTGGTTCCAATTTGAAAAAAACATTAAAGTTTCAAAAAATCGTAAAGTATACTAAAATTATTACATTCTTTTAAACGAATTTTTTTTAAATCATTTTCATCATCGCTACAAGTCTGCCTGCAAAGTTTCAGCTCGATTGGATTACGCATAAAAGATTAAAAATCGATCCAAAGTTTTTCCGGCAGATAAATTCCAGACGCTACGAGTTAAAAGAAAGGAAGTAAAAACGATCCATGTGGTTTATAAAAAGTTCATCAGTTTTTAATTCATAAACCAACATTCCCTTTTTATAATATATTGATAATATGCAGATACGCTTGTGTGTTAGTAAGCCATCAAATTAGATGCTGGGAGAATGATGAACTTACTCACTTTTGCGATAAACATCCTGCAATTTTATAATATTTTGAATTATTAAAGAATCAACATTTCGAGAGTTATAAATAAATCAATTCAGGCTCCTTAAAGTGGACCAGGCGTAGTTTTACTAAGTCATATTAGTAAAATTATATTAGTTTTTTTAAATGTAGGTATAGCTTCTCTGTTCCAAAAAAGAAATTTTATCGTCGCCATGAGTCTGCCTGCAAAGTTTAAGCTCGATTGGATCACGGGAAAAGGGTTAAAAATCGATCAAAAGTGTTTCCGGCAGACAACAAACCGCAGACGCTACGAGTTAAAAGAAAGGAAGTAATAATATTGATGAATAAGTAAAATAAAAATTGTATACTTAAATGAAAATTCCACGTACTTTTTGACCTAATCTCGAGCATGTCATGTGTTGCGCTATTTTTTGCGCGGAAGTTACATATTTGGTGTGTACATTTTGAACATTGATAAGTAGTGAATTTCCGGTGGATTTGTTATTGCGGTCACTGAAGTGGTGATCATTATTTTGAATGGAGATTAAAGTGCTCCCACATACAATTAAAATTACGAGTGTAATCGACATCATGCATTTTTTAAATTGGCGGAAACGTGAAAAATTACTGCAATCTGTTGATTCATTTATTTTATAGGTATATGTATATATGTGACAGTGAATCTGTATTTCTAGTGAGTATGTTTTCACTGGTATTTTAGTTAAATTATATTCTAGGTCATTCTTATCATATCCAAGCAGATTTTCATCAATAGAAATTAATACAAACTAGTGAAAATATTTTGACTGATATCATTCTAGTGAAATTATATCGGTTTCCGAACTGTCATTAAAGTTAAATTTGACAAATCATGACAGATGTCTATTTCCGGATTGAGTTTGACCTCTTAAAATAACAATTTAATATTTAATTTATTGCGTGAAAAAACGTCTTCCTGCATTATTAATTTCTTCTGTGCATATCAACATTATATACCAGATATTATTAACCTAACCTAAACTAACCTAACCTAATCTAACCTAAGCTTTGAGGAATGCGTGCATTCAGATAGTTTCACCGACAATGCGCAGTGGATCTGTAAATTCATTGACTGACATGTTTTCACTCCCCGACCGAGTAAAATATACTTCTACTGGTCAAAATAAAGACTCACTAGAAATACAAATTCACTGTAACATATGTAAATCATAATTAATTTCATTATGATAAAACATCAAGCAAATCAGATCTATATTCTTCCCCATAAAGAAGGTACTTACTGTACAGTCATGAACTAAATATAAATTTGCGAATGAGAATGATTCGATGCTACTTTTATATGAAATGTAATCATGAACACTGACTGAAACAATTATAAATCTACTTTTAGATCTACAGAAAAAAACCGGATTCAATAGTTACAACTGACAACTTTATAATCCGTTGTGAAAGAAAAAAGTTAACGGAAGGTTCCGCGGGTAAAGGTCGTTATCCTGATGACGTTGCATAAGAATTCAACGAAACGTCGAGAATCGCTTCTCGGAAAAACATACGGTTCATATAAAATATCCTCAACCAGTTAGAGTTAATATGTCTTACGACCGTAATAACAACCATAACTCTTTAATGTATTTAGGTTAGTTATTATTTGCACATGATGACGCATGCGACTGCTTCTCTCGAAACTATAGCTGTTACAAAATAACTTAACGCATTCGTTAAAAGTTTAATCAATATATATATATATAGATATATATATATATATATATATAATATATATCTATATATAGCCCATGTTTCCCTACCCGCCAAGTTTTCTCCACAACCAGCCACAACCACCCACCAGTGCAAATACTTCAGATTGTTTCAAAATAGTTGCGCCGACTGTGTCGGTGAGTCTAAAAGGTTCCGAAAAAACTGCTCTAGAAAGTTCTGGAAGGAGAAGGTTCTAGAACATTCCTGAAAGTTCTTATAAGATTCTAAACTGAGTTGCGGAATGTGTCAATGTGTCTAGAAGGTTCCTGTACATTCGATAAATTTCTTGAAAGTTCTGGAAGGAGAATGTTCTAGAAGGTTCGCGAAAGTTCTATGACGATCCAAACAGTGTACTAAAAATCTACGCGTGCGAAGCCGCGCGGGCACAGCTAGTTTAGTGTAGATACAAATAGTGTTGAAATGTGTTTCACTTAAGCTTTGATCGTATGTTCGATATTATATTTAATTTCATTTTAATCCGGTGACGCGTATTCAGAGGGCGACACGTCTTGTCCTGTCGCCGAAAAGTCGCCGTCGTGTCGCCGTAATTGCGAACCGTGTCGACCATTGCCGCCCCCCGCCGGCCGTGTTGACATTAATTCCAACAATGTCATCGCGTCGCGTCGTGCTACCCTGGTCGCTTGTGTCGCCTTCCAAGGAGATTTTTTTTTCAGTTCAGCCAATTTGTGAGGATTACTTGTATCTTGTTTTATTTTTCTCATGTCTCTCACGTCTTTCTACTCATATTTCTTTATATTTTCCTTCTTATTTAATAAATTACTTTATTTCTTGTTTAGATTATATTATTGCTTGAAGCGACTCTTATTTCAGTAATGTATTTTGTATTATAGAAATATTACAAAAACCTTAATTTTGTTTTAAAAACATATATGTAAAATATCTTTAGATCCTGCATTTTTTCACTTAAACCTTACATTTTATTTGTTACAAGCCTGGAGGAGCTTTCTCGTAATCGTCCCAATCGGACTTAGGTTCACAAACAACGGCATTCCGAAATTGACTGAGCGCGTTAGCTTGCAAAGCAGATGCTGTAAAGAAATCCTACATCTGTTCTCAATATCATACTACCAAAATCCGCCTACATCGTACCTATATTTTCTGAGATGTAAGAGTTTAAAATCAGGTCTATTTTTATTATATGTGTTATTATTGATTAAACATATTTTAATTAACAACAACAAGGTATATTCATGTTATTTAAAGTAATAATATAACCGAAAAATCATTTTGCATTTATTGAAGAAGTTAATTTTAACTGAAGTTGTGTCTAGATAACGTAGTACGTTTTTTGCATCAGCAGCATATATAAATTTATATCTTAAAAGCGAATATTTATCACAATACTTACGCCTCTGTTTTCATTTAAAAAAGCAGTATGTCACACTAAGTAATTGTGCGCATGGAGAAAGAAGTGAAAAATTGCTTCTGAAAGAAATTTAGTATATTTAGTAACAAAAGGTACGTGTGCATTTAAGTTTAATTAAACTTTATTATTTACAATAAGAAGCATTATCATTAGTATAATTTTCTTCCCTTTATATAGGTAAAGACCCGATTCACCAGGTGCGTCTCTCAAGCCCAAACTCTATTTATAAAATACTGTTTTTTTCAGCTTAATCTACAGTGACCCACCGGTCGCCAATCTTCGTGAGTTGTCAATAAGATACATCTTGGTAATCATTTCTCTGATATTCGATGGACATGTCCAAGCTGCCACAGTTGAGATATTTCTGCATGTGGAAGTAGGGGCTCTCTGCCGAGGGTCTCCCCAATCGCGGCATTTCTTTTTTATGCTAAAAAAATCTTTAATATCGAACCATTGATTCAGAAAATAATATTGCAGAATTTCATATGTTACTGCTTACAGAGCAATCACCGTAGTCTTTGCGGGCAGATTCTTTTGGCCGAGCTTCAATACTCAAGTTCCTGTAAAGAGATGAAATCGAATTGAGACAAACAAACGTAGACAGCACTTAAATGTCTCAGTTTAATGCAATGAAGTTACACTTAAATGGGAATGTAAAATTTCACCAATTGGTGACGATGGCGTAGTTTTATTAAATAAAGTAATTGACATGCGTAAATACCACACATATACAATTTACCGTACACACTTTTCCATAAAGATAGCTTCGTCTCTGTGAGACATCTATAATTTATCTTAATTGAAGATAAACAAGTTTACGATTATCATCCATTTATAATAAACCACTTACTTACTTACCATCATGCCGTTTGCCCGTGGGGGTAGGCAGAGAATATAGAGCGCCACACTCTTCTGTAATGACATACAACTCTCGCCTCATCCACATTCATACACCTTCGCAAGCAAGCTCGCCGGTTGTTGAGGCTTCTAACGGGACCATCTTTCAGTATCTGGTTGATCTGGTCATGCCACGTCTTCCGCGGTCGTCCTCTCTTTCTGGCGCCATTAACACTTGCATTATATATCTTTCTTACCATTCTTTCCTCATTCATTCGCTCAACACGCCCAAATCTGAGCGACCCTTTTTTAATTCTATTAATTATGCTAAGATCAGCTTTACATTCATTCCTAATATCTGCATTATTTACTCTATCATAACTTAATTTGCCACACATACGTCTGAGGGATCTCATCTCCACTGCATTCAATCTACTTTCGTTCCTCTTCTGTCAGCTCCAGGCATCGCTTCCATACATCAGTATTGGTTCCAGAGTTCCATTACGTACCTCTAGTTTTGCCTCGGTAGACAAATTTCTATTAGAAACTATTGGGTTCAAAGCACCGTTCACCCTAAACCACACCAGCTTGAAAAATTCCTCATAGACATACAAAAGAAAATAATTCTATTTCCCAGTCACCTACGTATGTTGCGATAGTCGACAGAGCCCAGATGTCTGACCTTTATAATATAATAATCTCGTGTGGTTGTTGCACTCTCTCCGTTCAGCTATCTGCGTTAATATCAATGTGCAATAAACTACACATCACATGTACCGCTCCACTCTTGCGAGCCACATCGAGTTGCATCACAACTTGTTTCGGCGTATCTATCACTCTTTAATTAGCGTGTGAATAATAATCGCGCTGCTCTATTAAAAGGAGAGCTCATCATTCGGAAAGGCAGTAATTATGTCATCATTATATCAATCCGTGCGATTTCAAACTGGTTCCAACATCGTTTCGCTATCCTAAGATAATAATTAATTTTCCTATGCAAGTCGTTCTGTTTGCGAAACACTCAAATTCTTGGCTGATAATTAGGACCCAGCATGGACTTCAGACCAAATTTAGTATTTTTTTGAGGTAATGAAATTTATTGTAGCACAAGAGCGATAGTCATAAGATAAACATGTACAGAATGTAGAATATTGCAGAAAGTAATCGAAATGGTGACCAATGCGTGGGTATGGCCAGTGCTTCCATGGGTACGGCCAGTGTTTATAAAAGAGTACTTAAAAGTTGGTTCTTTAAAATAAAGTATCTTACAATTTTAAAGAAATGGTGACTCAAAAAAATGACAAAACTGTAAAAAAATCTATTTTCAATTTTTGCAAGGTTTTTATCATTTTATTCGACTTGTATTAAAGCGAATGAATTTTTCATTATCGAAATAAGTTACTGTAATGATAGTTCTACTTTTTACAAAAAATATGTCAGAAATATTTTTTAAAAATGCAAACTTTGATATTGCATATCTCTATAACTATTGATACTAGGTCAGCTTAGGTTGCTGGAACATTTTCAACTCATTATCAAGGCAGGAATACACCTACAAAGTTTTTGCTAGTGATGGTCAAACCTTTGTTTTATCCGGTTATTCATGGTACAGTTATTTGAGATTTGCATCTGATTGTGCCTGTGGTTGGCAACTGAGATCTAACTGTTGGCTAGTAACGGTGGTTGTCAGTAGAATTACGAAAAATCAGTTAATAATCATCGATAAATCAGAAAAACAAATCACAAATAAAAGTTAGCGTGTCACTGGTTAAAATAGCATCACTAGTTTTTGCCACTGGCTACGAGACACCCTGCATGACAGAGGTTCAAGTGTTTTAAAATCGTAGATTGACGAATTGAAGAGGTCCGAGTCGCCGAATATAGAGTTGAGCAAATTAGACGATATGTAAAACAATGTCGCCTGATGGTTTCTCCCAGTCGCTGTCTGCACTCACCGAGTGCCCGTTCCCATCTCGAATCAATGTTTCTTCTGCAGTCTGACCCAAATGGGTTTCAATTGTGTTTGAGTGTCGCGTGCTACTTCGCTGCATGATGCGGCGCGGGGACAATTCTCGTGTGCTGCAACAGTTAATGCTCACCGACAGCTTGAAACATTGCCCCGGCAATGGCGGACGATTCGTTTTCATATTTTTAAATAATTTTTCTCTCTCTTTAAATTTCTATTTTCTCGTCCGCGGATAAAGCGCACCGTTTCATTAGTCACCCGGTCGCGTGTTTGGTGCCGAAGCGTGTACCGTGCGCTGTGTAGATTTTATCCGTTGTTTTTGATCGCGAGCGATGATATTTAGAATTGTGCACTTCAAATGATGTACTTCATTGATTCGGTCGGTTACGCGATTGATGACAAACAGAGGGCCCTCTGAAATCGAAAACTAGACAAGTTTATTTTTTCAAATTAAAATAAAACACAGATCATTATGTTTTCACCAAATTACTAGATTATATAATTTCTTATATATTTATTATTTCTTATTTATTATTTCTTTACATTCATATACAATTATTATGAATGTAAAGAAGTCAAAAGTAATGGTATTCGAGAAGGAGGAAAGTAAGACAACGTGTGAAATACTAGTAGGCAATGAATGTTTGGAACAAGTAGATGAGTTTGTGTACTTGGGAAGTATGTTCGATAGAAGAGGGAATGTTGAGAAAGATATAGAGAGGAGAGTGACTGCCGGGAATAGGGTGAACGGTGCTTTGAATGCAATAATTTCTAATAGAAATATGTCTACCGAGGCAAAACTGGCGGTACATAATGGAGTTCTGGTACCGACACTAATGTATGGAAGTGAAGCCTGGAGCTGGCAGAAGAGGAACGAAAGTAGATTGAATGCAGTGGAGATGAGGTCCCTTAGACGTATGTGTGGTAAATCCATGTATGATAGAGTAAAGAATGAAGATATTAGGAATGAATGTAAAGATGATCGTAGCATAATACAGAGAATAAAAATAGGGTCGCTCAGGTGGTTTGGGCATGTTGAGCGAATGAATGAGTAAAGAATGGTAAGAAAGATATATGATGCAAGTGTTGACGGGCGCCAGAAAAAAGGGCGACCAACGGAAACGTGGCATGACCAGATTACCCCGATATGGAAGAGGTCCTGTTAGAATCTGAACAACCGTCGAGCTTGCATGCGAAGATGTATGAATGTAGACGAAGCGAAAGTTGTATGTCAGGACAGAAGAGTATGGCGCTCTATCCTCTCTGCCTACCCCCTCGGGGAAACGGCGTGATGGTAAGTAAGTAAGTAAGTATATAATTTCGAGAACAACGTTCTCTTCTTCAGGATTATTTGTGTACTAAAGTTGAAAAAGACCATGCAAGTGTGTTGCGGCGAAGGGTTGGGCGAGGATTGGGGGGGGGGGTTGTCGGATGTGTTAATTATTATGAAATGTCATCTGAAGAGGATGGAATGATATTTTTTATTTAAAAATGTAATGGAAACCCGAAAAGGTTTATGGGTAACATTTTTTACATGATTCTATACAGGAATATAATAATGTAATTTAGATGCAAAATCTGTTTTTTAGAATTTTTGTCACATCTGCTTTGAATTTGTCGGTAGTCAGTTGTTTGGTCTGTTGCGGTAGGTTGTTGTATAGTTTTAATCCGTTGCAAATTAGTCGTGCTTGTCCTATTTTTGTTTTGGCGTGTGTTATGTGATAGTTTTAAGCCATTCTAGTGCTGTATATTTATGTTGTATATTCTAATATAGTGGTGAAAACAAAGTGATTTGTGTTTTATTTTAATAATAATGTCACCACAAAGTTCAAGCCTTCATTCAGAAGAAAAAATATTCTTCGAACGACTAATTTTTTCTGTACATTTTTACAAGTTATACAAAAAAATTCTAAGGTATTTTAAATTAGAATTGCTTTATTCAATAACTTTGTCTCTCGCAGATGAACTTTACTATGTTATGAGATGGGCTATAGATGTCTCTAGCATATTCCTTTCAAATACTTGAAAGGTATTAGATTTTTAACATAAATATAACTTTGAAAAAATTGATAATGTATAGATGTTCTTACAGTGGATCTGGTGAACGCTGCATTATGTAAAATTATCACTTAAGTCAGCTCATACAGGTCGTAAATCCTGGGCCAATTTTAGAATACTTCCATACACGTTTCCCATATAAATAGCTTCGTCTCTGTGAGAATCATATCAATTGTGTGGTGGAGGCATGGGCACTTAACTAAGAACTAATCCGCGAAGTCGGGGCTTTTAAGATGTTGATATACAGACGTATATTGAAAGTTTCCTGGATAGAGTGACGAATGATGAAGTACGCCGGCGTATGGAAAATGACCGAGAAGTGCTGCGAATTATCAAGATAAGAATGCTGGAGTATCTTTGACATATTATGAGAGGACCAAAATATAGTCTAAGCCAACTCATCATCCAGGGGAAAATGAGTGGTAAAAGAAGCGTAGGAAGACACCGCATCTCATGTCTGCGTAACTTGAGGGACTTGTATAAGTGTTACTTGAGTTGTTCCGTGCTCTGGTAAATAAAATCGCGATCGTTAGAATGATCGGCGACCTTTGATTCGATAGGAGATGGCACCACAAGAAGAAGAATAAGTATCCCTCTGTGGACAAAATTCTGTAATTGTGTTCTCAGAACATGGGTACATATAAAAATCATCTTGAACATTCTTATACACATAAAAATATTATTAGAAATAATTTTCGTTGCAAACACCTAAATAATATTATTTTATATCTTAAGTAATATTGACGCAATCGACTATAAATCATATATCCCAACAGCGGTCTAGTTAAGTCTGATGGGTTGACAAGCATTATGTGTGGCGTCTGGCTGCAAAACCGCCACGTTGCATATATATGAAATGTTCAGTAATCAAAAAAAACGTTTTAAGTATTTCCCTTACACATTTTCCTGTTTTTTATTATTTTACTTGATACATATTAAGAATGTGTTAAAATCTACATACCAATTTTAAAGATTTTCTTTGTTGTTTCCGCAATATAAAGATATATTGATTGCAAAGTGGCGGTTTTGTTACCCACCGCCGGTCGATTTTGTCGATAGAGTCGATTTTGCTACCGAACGATCGCGAGAGGCGCGCTCGCGGACGATCACGTGTCGACTTGCCGACTTAACTCATTGCGAACAATACTGCGATTGAAAATTAAACAATGAAATATATTATTTTATAAATATTTTATTTGTGATTAACAATAGATGCAAAAATATTTTAAGAATTAAAATTTAGTGCATGTTTTGAGTAAGGAATATGGATTAAATATATTTTAGAAAATATGTAAATAATGAACCAATAATCATGGAAACAAAAATATTTTTAGATTTAACAATAATTCCGTATCACTTCTCGAGACCTTTACTACGATACCAAATTTAACAATAGATATAATATGTTTTTAAATAGACAATTATTTCATCGGCGATTAACGGAGTTTATAAAAATATTTTAATGATTAAAAATTGATCTTCGAGTACAAAAATTTAATAACTTAGGCACATACTTTTAATTATTTTAAATACTAAAAACAATAATCTTAAGAATTAAATAAGAGTATGGAAATAAAAAAATATAATATATGATCATACCTATATGCCTATATAAGCTGTCTTATAGTAAGTAGTAAAAATTTTACAAGTGGGTTTCTGTCTTAATAAAGAGTCGAAAATGCTCAAGCAACCATGACCTAATATCAAAAGTTATGGAGATATGCAATATCAAAGTTTGCATTTTTTTTTCAATATTTCCGACTTAGTTTAGGCAAAAAGTTAAACTATCATCACAGGAACTTAAATTGATTATGAAAAATTGATACAAAAATCGAAAATACATTTTTTTACGAGGTGTACATCTTATATACACTATGTAACAGAGCTAGTCCACAATACCTGATAGGTAGATTTCTACTTTAATTATGATTCGAAAATTTTTAAGCAACCGTGACCTAATATCAATAGATAAGGAAATATGTGACATTAAAATATGCATTTTTTTTTCAATATTTCGGACTTATTTTTTTAAAACGTTGTACTTTTACTACAGTAACTTATATCAAATATAAGCAAATTATTCCCTTTTACCCAAGTTAAACAAAATAATAAATACCCTGCAATTCTAATAGGGAAAAATAAAATTGGAACTTTTGCAAGATTTTTATAATCTTATTTTACTTGTACTGAAACAAATTAATTTTTCGTAATTAATATAAATAACTGTAAATATAGTTCAACTTTTTGTAGAAAATAAGTCGAAAATATTTAAAAAAAAATGCAAACTATTATTGTTAGCTCATGATTGCTTGAAAAATTTCGACTCATTATCAAGACAGGGAATTAATATCGTTTATAAAAAATTCATGCACTGCAATACAAATGAAATAAAATAATAAAAACCCTGTGAAAATTTCTATTCTCAATTTTTGCAAGGTTTTTATCATATTATTCGACTTGTATTAAAGCGTAGTTCAACTTTTTCACTAATTTAGTCCCAAAAAATTACAAAAACGTTTATATAAAAATTTCATCCTTTTCATATCATAAATCTGTTTAGATCTTATTAGATTATCTTATTTCACCCAGAGTGTAAAGTCTCGTACTTCTAGCTACGAGACACCTTGATAATATTAGGTAACATTTGCCGCGCAACGGCTAGTACAGACGATAGCCAATTGCAGATGCCAATGGCCGCGCAGCAGCCACTTGCGGCCTCGCGGTCGCCAGTATAACCGTTTGCAGGGCCTAGCAGCAAGCAATCGGTGAATAAATTTAAAAATTATTTAAATTTACTCACTTCAATACAAATCAAATAAAATGATGAAATATTTACAGAAACTGAAACTGAAGGCGATAATGATAATGATGATGATGAAGATTTTATGCTGATGGTGTATGTTATGATAGATACAATAAATACTTATTTTTGTAAGTTAACTTTATTTTACATATAATAAAATAAATTTATAGTAAATCCAATCGCACGGTCTTTAAAGTGTCAACAAAAATATTCAAAAATGTGCACAAAGCGGACTTTTTAATGTGATAAATCTTTCCTATTTCGCTTTTGAAAGTTACATTTATATCCATCCTTGTTTACTTCATGCTTTAGTACACTGTCTTTTGGTAATAAAAGATGTCTACTTCTAGTTTTTATGTAAATATTTAAGGTAATCAATACACGCGTTATCTGCGACAGACGACGTTTCTCCATATTAAATCTCGTAGCGGGGCTCCATTCTGATTGGTCCAAGTGAATAGTGTCGGTTCTGCATCCCACTTTGCGGCAACGTGGCGGTTTTGCTACTCACCGTTATATTTACGGACGATTTTGAAGGGCATGGAAGCATATTTTCTTGTATTGGAAACTTGCAGAATGTGCAGAATAGGATACAGATCATTAATCAATCAAAACATGAAAAATGGTTTTGTATGAATAGTGGCGGTTTTGCATCCAGACGCCACATGTACTGTCCTTGATGTTACTGTCCGTCTTATTTCAGTTTTTTCAGGATTCAGCGTCAACTATTCGAAGACATCCACCTTCTAATATCCTCAATATGCAGGATTATTTGTAAAACATTATCAATCTCGCAGTATTATATTCCTGCCTTGATTATGATTCGAAAATGTTCGAGCAATATTATCCGTGACCTAATATCAATAGTTATGGAGGTATCCGACATCATATTTTGCATTTTTTTTTTCAATATTTCTGACTTATTTTTTGTAAAAAGTTGGCATTTTATTACAGTAACTTATATCGAATATGAAAAATTCATTTCCTTTAATACAAGTCGAATAAAATAATGAAAACCTTCAAATTCCTATGGGAAAACATTCCAATTGGAATTTCTGCAGGTTTTTTATCACGTTTTTAAACTTGTATTGAAAAAAATGAATTTTTCGTAATTGATATAAGTTACTGGTATATGATATTTCAACGTTTTGTAAAAAAAATATGTCAGAAATAATGAAAAAAAAAATGCAAACCTTCTTATTTTTATTTTTATTTTATTTTATCTTGGGAAACATACAATGTTATAAAATTTTTATATAATATCAAAAAAATATCCGTTTATTATGACCAGTGGAGTTTTCTCGAAGCTGGTAAGAAAAATTAAGTATAATATGATAACGAATATGTGATAATTAATAAATATTTCAAAGATTTAAATTATAATAATGCATAAAATGGGAGGGGTTGGAAGAAGGAGGGAATGGGATTTAATTAAGTATCAAATTTATTTCAATAATCATATTGCATAACTCCATAACTGATCATGGCTGCTTGAAAATTTTCGACTCATAATCAAAGCAGGAATATAGTCCTGGGAACTTATACATGTTTTACAAATAACCATGTGTATTGTCATTTTGAGCTTCAGGGCATTAGCTTCGCGTGTGTCATCTTTCTTTATAGTAATCCAATATAATCATTTTTTTTGCTCACTTACTCAATACTTTTTTGACTCACTTAGAAAGATGCGTGGATGAAATTTGACAACTTTCTCCATGGTCATTTATTATTGATGGCAACTGGCAACACAATGTTTCGGAAGCGACAGCACGATTATGAATCATATTCGATAGATTTTTTCCGTCTTTTCCGAGTGATTTATCTGAAATTTCCTTTAAAATAAAACACAAATGATTTAGATCCTGTTCTCCCATTGTCGGACTCGCGTATTCATTATGTGCTTCGGCTGTTTCCCTCACAATAATGCGAACCTCCATGACCGATTTCATCTTTTCGCGTATGCGATCGTTCGAATCAGCCGTCATTTGCAAATATGAATAAATCATGCCGGCCGTATTGTTTTCCTGTGCCATGTTCATCACTGAAACACGTGACGTGAGGCTGCGAAGAGCTGATTCAGATTGCAAAGTCGCCCGTTTCGTGATGGATATCGGATGTGAAAAAAAAATCATATAACCCCCTCCCCCCGCTTCTCTTCCACGCGAATTTGAAATATCGTCATGATCGCAGAACAACGTATTATATAAAAAATATTTATTTAGAATATTTTGAGTTTGTTCAAATCTTTCAGAACAGTGCTGGATTTATGTCACAGAGACATTATAAGCTTTCCACGCAATTTGAACATATGTACAACTTCCAAAAAAAATGAATAAGCATGGTATATTCTATCATGGGTGGAAATGGCGAATGTTACAATTGTGTAAAGTGATCACTTAAGCCAACCATAAAGATAGGTCATAAGTCCTATGTACACCCAAATGACTTCTATACTTACTTTCCCATAATAAATACAGTTTCGTCTGTGTGAGATATCTATAATATACATTAATATTTATTTATTTAGAAAATCCTTGTTTACAATACTTCTTTTATGGCGCAGTTATTTTCGTGGATTAAAGCTACTCAGAACAGTTCATTATATATACAGTTAAAAAAAATACAAAATATTTATATACCCATATAATAATATGCATATGTATTTTTTTTTCAAATATGATACATATATGTTGTCGGTCACAGCATAATCTAAGTTTAAACCCACTGCACGCCAGTAAATTGTGGACTTATCCGCTTTTTGCCCATCACACACACACACCATCCTCAACCTCCCGATAATTATTTATTTCAATCATTTAAATGATACAACATTTAGGTATGATGATGATATCGTAGGGGATGTTGATAGCTTCTTGAAAGGGACAAACAATTTTATACCAAGGGTGTTTGCTACCTCAAAGACAGAAAAAAGAAATATGTAACACTGGAAAAATACATTGGAGACAATAATAAATAAACATGCAAAAATAATCATTAAAATCTGAATTAACATTTTTTTACAGCATAACTATTCAGAAGACCAGGATGAATATGGATCAAAATAGATATAGTGTGATTTTTCTCCAGTTTGCAGGGGAGCAGTTTGAAGTCTTCTACACTAATATTATAAAGAGCAAAGATTTGATAGCGTGTTTGAATTGAATAGGCTCCGAAACTACTGGACCGATTTGAAAAATTCTTTCGCATTCAGAATCCTACATTATCCCTGATGAACATAGGCTATAGAATATTTTCAAAAATGTTAGGGATCCATATGAAAACTTCGATAATGTAACCCAACGTGTGAAAAAATTACGAAAAAAAACCTTATATTGCGTACGCTGCGGAAATTATTGCCAATATAGCAAAGTAATGTACTACAGTTTTATAGAGGACATTAATATCTACAAAAAAGTCTGCGATACCATATATCTAAGTATTACAGTTATGTTATAATAACTTATGTTAACATTAGATGGAAACATTGTTTTTTAGAGAACAGCGGACCCTTTGTTTTCCCTCACAAACTTATTTTTTACTTAATCCTTAACCCGTGCAACGCCGGATACGACCAGCTAGTATTTACATGAAGACACTTTATGTCATAGCTCGATAACTACAAAAGATTTTACTTTCAAAATTTGGTTAGTTATTTAAAGTGAATACCTTTAAAACCTCAAACATAGTCAGCGCAGTACAGCGACGTTTTTACACATGCTGCATTGTTCTACGATCGCAAATCAGAACCGTCGTTTTACCAACTTCGTATAACGACGGTTAAATTAATGAGAAAAAATGCACTTTTTATATACCATTAGATGACTTCTTTTTTTCACTTTTAACGATCCAAAAAAATCAATACGGAATTTTTTGCACATCCGTCATAGTTCTACGATCATGACGATATTACTGAAATTGATTTTTATTTATCGACAAAAATAATCAAATTTTCAAACCGTGCCCAAAAAATAATTGCAATCGATACCGAAAATATATACATGTTCGTTTCATAGGCAAGTTAGTGCATGCTAGTCTTTGACAAGGTTTACACGCATGTGATAAATATTGGTGAAAGGTTAACAATATAATGATTGTGGTGTATAGTGTTGCTAACAAAGTAGTGTAGTGTTAGTCCTGACGAAGAGACGGGTACATCTCGAGATTTATACTAATTTAACTAACACTCTGTTATGCATACATTCGTCCGTTTTGTTACTTTTATACAAATGTTACAATTTGTTACATTACTTATTAACATTAACATGTTAGCTTTATGAGCTATGCAGATCCAAATTTATTAATTATTTAAGGTACGTTCAAAATTATCACCACCAACTTATTGACACTGTTCAATATTATTGTTGATGCACGATTTCTGAACACGTTGGAGCATTTCTTCTGTATTGTGCTACAAAGCGGAATGTTTCTCTTTGAGTTCTTGAACATACGGCGGGCGCCTTTGTCAGGTAAAATACTTCTTAAGACCCCATAGGAAGATGGTGTGAATCGAGAGGTGCAAGGTTTTTCCTTGTACTTTTTTCTTTCTGAAATTTCAACTTATTAGTTTTACTTATTAGGGTTGAATATATACACTAGTATTATTCAACCCTGATGAAGGCTCAGGTGTAAGCCGAAACTAGTTGGTTATAACTCAATAAAGTGGCATCAAACAAAGTGATATTCTATTTAAAAGTATTATGTCTCACCACAATGGGTTTGCTTCGTGTAAAAGTTTTATTTATTTGTATTTAATTTTTTTATTAACTATTGCTTAAGCGATGATAACGTATTTATCTAATCGGTTGCAATACTGCGATGAGGAAAGCAATGGGAAACTACCTCACTATATCTCCCCAGGAAAAATCATGGTACATGTGATGAGACATCCAGAGAAATACCAGATCTTGCATCTCATAATGCAGGGAAAGATTGTTGGAAGTCGGGGCCCTGCAAAAAGGAGGACTTCATGGCTGAAAAACTTGAGACAGTCTACTAGTAGTCCGGGCCGCAGTAAACTAAATCCGCATAGCCAACGTCCGGTAAACGGACAGGGCACGAGAAGAAGAAGAAGACTACTTATTATTATTCAATTTATTATGAGTCGAAAATGTTCTATCCACAATCTCCCAATATCAATAGTTATGAAAATAACCGACTTCAAAATTTGCATTTTTAAAAATATTTCTGATTTATTTTCTGTAAAACGTTGGACATCATTACATCCTTCAATATCATTGTTTTTCAGTGAAATTATATATATAGATAATATGAATGACCGTAGCGTAGCAGGGTAGAGGAATTAAGATATTTATAATAAACAATAGAATGTTTGCTTCGCGTAACAATCAGCAACAAGACAGAGCTGAATCCACCCGCACGCTTGTCTTGTACGTCAGCCCCGACAATGCCGGCGAGCACCTGAAGCGATTGTCTGCACGTCATGTCAGACGCACGGACGACTGTGCCTGGTGTACGCCGCTCCACAGAATTCCATTTGCGGCTTCCAGTCTACCGGGCTGCCATCATTAAATTATCGCAGATCCTCCCTTTGTGCGCCCGCAGCCGCGGCCTACCCCTACGGCCTACTGCGCGCAGCACTGCACCCCGCGCACCTGGGGGCTGGGGGTATCGTCCCCTTTGACTTGGAGGTAGGTGCCTGCATATTGTATGCAAACACAGATCGGAATGCTAACGCCCGATATTCATCAGCGTTTCAAATAATTACACAATCAAGCAGATATCACACACTTTATCATCAATTTCATTGATATTGATGTTATTAAAGAGCTGAGGTTGTTATTACGGTCGTCAGACGTTAGACGTTGAATAAGAATTCAACGAAACGTCGAGGATCGTTTCTCGGAAAAACGTTCGTATAAACCGTAAAATATCCGCAACCAGTTACAGTTAGATGTTGATGTTCTGATACGTTCAAGATTTTTGATTTATCCTCTTGTAATCGATGATGATGATGTGAGCTTGCCACTCTATTTGTGGATTCGTGTGAAAGGCGCTGTTTTGATAATAAATATAAAACTACTGTTTACATTTTTTTCTTGCATCTCGTATGATTCTTTTATTTTTTATTCTTAATTTTCACTGTGTCTACTTTCTTTCGAAATAATTATTAGATATCGGTATAACAAGGTAAAACGATAAAAAAAGGCTACCGTCGGACAGAACCTCAGAATAGGTATTTCTATGTATGTAGCGAGGTAGGTAGTGGCTGAGAGGCTTGCTAAATTTTATTCTATATTTATATGTATTAGTTGTATGTGTGTAGATACGTATCGAGCAATTAAATATCTTTTGTTCAGTAAACGCCGAAATAATTGAAATGAAAAAAATCATTGTGTAGAATCAATTTGTAAAAAACATAAACAATATTTAATCTTTTCCTGAGATTTAATTTTAACTCCGGCTCATTTTGTCAGTAGGTACTGTATCAGTTAATTATATGTATTTCTACCTAATCCATGTAATTTTTTCTACATTTGTCATTTCAATACTTTGCTTATCGATGAGAAATTCAAATACTCTTGAAACTCGAATGGTAAGATGTAAAATTATAATTCAGCATACGTACACAAAGCTAACATGTTTTACGTTTTTCACCCAATTTAATGATCATTACGAATTATCTCTAAAATTTTAACGCCAAATCCATCAATAATATTATTCTGTTATTATTTAAGTTTCAAATATTAGATGAGATGTGATTGATGCAGAAGTATTAAGCCATGTATTCACTAGGGGACAAATCGCGAAACATTCCGCTCGGCATGTCGCATCAACATCTACGCTCATGTTTCGGGGACAATGATGCGGTCATTTGACGTGTACACACCGGGACTCGCATATCTTGTAGCGGAAATGTCACCCGATGAGGTTATGTTGACAGCTGCGGTATCTCATTTGGCGAAAACGGGGTTCCGCGCAATTCGAAATGTTTTTTTGGGTCGCAATTTCAAATTAACGAGGTTTTACTGTAGTAAATTGAATATTATTAAAAACAAGGTCCTTTTTGCAAATAATTATTGTTTTCCACACGTCGCGGAAATGTCACCCTATGAGGTTATGATGACATCTGCGTATCTGCGTAATGAGTTTATCGAAACGTAAGAGGAGAAAAAAGAGGAGAATACGAAATGGTTTACTGCAAAGAGAAAGAAGGACGGATATTCTATGCGATCTTCGATCGATACAGCTCGATGAGTTCAAGAACAATTTTGTTTCCCCACACTGTCATCTTGACAGATACAGCGCATGCGTATTCACCTGTAAACATACCACGTGGTACTGACGCTCCGCGTAATGTTGCACTGAGCTCGCTTGGGCACCGTGCGCATGGCAACGTTGCCACGGCACGTAGAAATGCCGCGCTATGTTGTGCGCGATGTCGCGGAACAGTGCACGACGTTGCAACGTTACGTAGACTCTATGCCGCGCGTGCTGTTGAGGGACAATTTGTCCCCTAGTGAATACATGGCTTTAATCAGTGGAGTACGACAAATTGGTGCTGGTGTATTCAAGTTTTTACTAGAAGTGGCACCAGAACAAGAAAAACGATTTTATTGCAAATGTGCACGAGTCTGTGATGCGAAAACAAGTACAGACCTCAAGTTTTTGAAGAAGAGTTTAAAGGGAAACGCTGGTCACGCACAATTCAGTTTAAAATTAGTTAAAACGTGATTTTCTCCTGCGATTGTAACGTGTGACAACTGCCTCTCTTGCTGGAGGCTTTGTTCGGCCATCGGCTAGGCAATTTGGCGGCTGGCTCGCGAAAATCTCACGAAAATCATTTTTACGACAGATAATTTGGTCTTTCCTCTAATCTTATTCTGTCTTTAGCTATTATCTCTTTTCTAATTTTCCCGTGGCAATTTGCCAGAAATGGAAAATTACCGTGCGGTATTATATTTTTTGTATTATTAAAAATTATGTTTTCAACAACAATCATCATTTGTATTGCATAAGGATTAATTGCGTTATTTTTACAATACTATTTAATATCAGTTAAGAAGAGTTTAAGACAAGTAAAAAACTTTTAAATAGTGGCACGTTATCTTAATTACGAAGTGTATGGTTTAAACATTGTAAAAGATAATAACATATGCCTAATAACAGTGATTTTCGTTACACCCACAAAGCCCTTAACCACAAGCCAACAAAACCGAGAACGAAAGAAAGACCAAAAAAGATGGGCGAATTATTTCAATTCAGACCTGCAAGAGGTTGACAAAGAGGCTGGCCGTCGCCTCTCGCGTACTTCGCAACGAACGAACTGTCAAAAACAGAACTTCCGCACCGCGGCGTAGTCCCGGTATTTACAATGTTGTACAACAATACAATACAATCAAACGCTGTTTTTTTCGAACTCTCGAGAAGATTATTTTGCTTTCTAGTATTTAGGATAAGGTTCTCGTCGTTCTAGGACGTTTCACGTTTCACGAATATTGTAGATAACTCTAGATTGCTAAAGGCTATTCTAGATCTTTCGATAGTGTTAGGAAACATTACATGGGATTCAGACAGTTCCTTATTTCTTCTGCTTTCCATTTCTTTACAAGACTATGACAAATACGTCTACCTTGATTGAGTCATCACAAAGACATATAGTTGTTAGAGGGCAAGAGGTGAATAATATTTGACTAATCTTATTTCAGACGACTCCAGGTAGCCTTCAAATCAAACATGCCCTGTCACTTTGAGGAAAAACTTTCAGACAAATACACTACCTGCTCTGACGTACTTATATCTGGGAAACATGGTCACTATGAATGCGCTGATGGCAATACTCAACAAAGCTCAAAGAGGCATGGTGTGATCTGTATTGGGGAATTCACTACGTGGACAAAGAAGACCTGTTCGCAATTCAGTGAGTGGATAGGTAGGCAAACCCAGGTCAATGACGTAGGATACAGGGTGACAAAGCTAAAATGGATGTGCAACTGGCATAAGAAAAGGGCCTTGGACTGGAAGATAAAATGTGCGTAACAGAAAGACAGTGGACCCGCGATAACAGCAAAAGCTTAAAAAAGGATCGAATGGGGGTATTTGATCTCTACTAGACGCAACGATGCTAAAAGTATAAAGAATGAAGTAGTTGATGTCTGTCTTGATTGGTAAATTATTAAAGGAAACACAAATTCATGTTTTTGGTAACACTAACCGGTTTCGAAATCAACATTCCTCTTTCAGGGTAAGCTAAAAACCAAACATTATAAAATATGGGCGATTATATTTTGTCAATGGTTATGTCAAGTCTTCAATTAAGGGAGTTTACAGCGTGCACTTACTTATGTTAAGAAAACATTAAATTTAAAATATTTTCAAAAATAGAAATTCTTTAGTAAACACTCAAAACAATGTTGAACGTTCAAAATAATTCGATATACGTCGTACAATAGGTAGGTTTATACATAAAAAAGTTGCTAAAAAGTGAAATTTCCTGTATTTGGTAACGTTTAGTTTGTGGTTTACCCTGAAGAAGGAACGGTGGTTCCGAAACCGCATTACTAAAAATATACAGGCTTAAACCAAGTGAATTTATGTTAAATTTAAAGTGCAATGAAAGAACAGAAAGGATTAACTTATCGCAAGGGTAAATCATTATTTTGTTTTTGTTAAATTTCGGTAAAGACCATCATTAACCGTTTTTTCTGCACTACGGGATGAAGGCATCCCCAATAGTCTCCCATTTTTCTCCGTCTATTGTTATTTTCTGCTACAGAGTTTAATAATTTCTAGACTTTCGCGGGTTTTAGGACGGCCTCTTGATTGTTCTTCGTATAATGCTCAACAAATGTCTTTCCATTATTTTTGCGCTACTCTTATCGGCAAATATACGCACTTATTTTATTTCCTAGATTAATCCTAGATATTTAGTTTAAACAATTAATAAAACATTTGTGTCACGTGGTTCTATGTAATCCTAAGGATTTAATTGGTGCCTCTCGGGAGGAAACAGCTTATTGTGATAGCGTCACTACTATGTGATGCAATTAGTGAAATGTTGATTTTTATTTACAATTATACAAAATGTGGTCATTAAGAATTTTCTTGTATTTTTGACAAAATTAACTCACACTGTTTACATTGTCACATCAGCGTCCTCGTATACTATGCCGGAAGTGTTTGTTATTCATCTTCGATATCCTTTTGCTTTACAAGAGGTTCATTTCAATATAACATCTTGCGTGCTTTTATATTATCAGTCAGGAAAAGTTATTAGATTAACATATACATAAACATATGTCTGTGTTATATATTTGAAATATTTTTTTACAAAAACCTTGATAATAGCCTGTATGTATAGTCTTGAGTAATTTGACGATAAATTTCTGATTATCCAATCAAAATGATGCAACTGTTGTACTTATTTCAGAAAGCAATAATTTATAAATTATTATTTAATCCTGGATTTTCTTTTGTTACAGGTGAGGAAACTTCATTCGGTTGAGCTCCTTTTGATGAAAAAGAAAACGGTAAATAAAAATATGATATACAATAATATCAATCAACAAAAATGTATAATTGATGAAAATACCTACATGCGGACTTTCACAGGGATCTGAACCTGGGACATTTTTATTGCTTGTTGATTTTTGTATCTTTGAGTCATAATGTTGGCGGCCCTTAAAGTCCTGTGGAATGGCACTGCCTTCTCATTCCGAGAGTTTCTGGTTCGATTCCCAGAGACTTCATAGCGCATCCATGTGATTTTCTCATCCTGGGTGTTTTTAGTGGTGTGTTTCGCTACAGGGCCCAAATTAAATTAAAATAAAAAGTTTACTCAAAATTTCATGAATGAATGAAAAAAATGACTATGAATCTTACCAATGTTACCAGTTAAGTATGACAGAACCTCTGAAAAATACCTTTGTTTATGTAAGATTTTTACAACATTTTTTTAATGCTGAAGGTAAAACTACTACATAATTTCAATGTGAGTTTTATGTGTATATCGCTTTTTTATATTTCTCGAGGCTTGCGGCATAAAACCAACTATTTTATAGCCGTACGTGACGGGATATCGATAAGTCCAGACATACGTCGTTAAACTTATTTCACCCATCTATTTATGTAAATGACCTCCCTTCCCTTCCCCCCTACACTCGACCAACGGCCCTTGTCAATGCGAGTGCAGTCTGTGATTAGTAACACTAGAGGTGCTACTGTAATTGGAGATTACGATGTAATGAGAACATTTAACATAATAATACACAATGGTATACCTTATTCATAATAGTTTTATGAATGATTCACGATGAGGAATCTGTCTGCCGTCAAAACGGTCGACATAAAGTTTGTACAAGTACTTTAATAAATCTGGAAAAGACTTGTTGTTTTAAACTGCCTTCATCTTGCTACAAATTCAACCTCAACAAGCTACATTTATGTAAAAGATTCTTCCAATTTTCCGACCGTATTATGGGTCAAAGTGACTGCATAGAAATGATAAATATATATAAATATTTACTTTTTCCAAGGTAAGTTTTCAACGGAAAATACTTATTTATTTATTTATTTCAAAATAGGCACAAAAGTACCTTTTACATAATAATATATACAAAAAATACAAAGGGTAGAATAGCAAAAGATTACAGAATTGACATATGTTTGGTTCCAATTGTTTTGGGTATTATCAATCTACTAATTTAACCCGACACCTGTTGATCGTTTAAATGTATGGAAAACAAAAAAAACATCTTTTAAACATTAAAAACTTTTAATTAATGTCAAACTTCTAACGCGTTAAACTAATAATATGAATAATTTTGAATGTTAAGAATTTCAAAGAAATTTGAAGTCGGGTGTTATCATCATCATCATCTTTATCCCCTTGTCCTAGTAGGGTCGGGGGCCCAAAGACTAAAGACTCGACAAGGTACTTCCATATTCCCCTGTCTTGCGCTGCTTATGCATGAGTCAACCAGTCTAGACTCATTCTGTTTTCGTATACATTTTTTGTCGCTTGTCCCAGCTTAATCTGGATCGACCCACCGGCCGTCTTCCTTCTACTCTATTTGTGATTTTTATGTGTATAGGAGTAGGGGCTCCATGATGAGTGTGTGTCTTATGTCAGCATTTCTCACTCTGTCCATCACAGTGACACCCGCTACCCATCTTAGAAAACTCAACTCGGCAGCCTGGATCTTTGCTCTCAATCTCTCCGCCAGGTAGTCGGGTATTAATTTTCTAATGAAAAATATAATTTTTATCAACTATTCGCCCCTACTCCCAATATTTCCGTTTCTACCACCCTTACAAAAATAATTTCAGCTCTTTTTGCGAGTACAGGATTAATTATATTTGTATTTCCAACTATTTTTTTTAGTATTTAAATGTAGTCAGTTTAATATGCTGCGGACCGTCGAGATAGGAAAGCTTGAGTATCTCGGATATATTACGGGAGAACCAAGTGGAAAAATAAACGTAGGAAGATGCCGCATCTCATGGTTGCGTAACTTGAGGGGCTGGTACAAGCGTAATTCGGTTGAGTTGTTCCGTGCAGCGGGTCATTGAGTCGTAATTGCCAATATGACCGCCGTTCTCCAATAGAGATGGCACTACAAGAAGAAGAAGTCAGTTTACTTATACTTCACCTGTCGTTGAGAGAATCTGATACTCTCGAAACATGAGTAGTAAAATATAAAATTAATTAAACTCAAATATAGGTAACATGGTTTCCAATTTATTTTAATGATTATCCCGAAAAATGTATAATTTTAACGCTAAATCCATCAATAATATAAATTAGTTGTATTTGTACTCAAAACAATCAATATAGTTGTAATTTAAAAAATGTTTTACTTTACCTACTTTATAATACACACACACTATATGAGTTATTAAACTACAACTATAGTTTCGAGCAGTCCCTCTCATCATCAGGTATAGATAATAATCGGTTATTATCTATACCTGATGATGAGAGGGACTGCTCTTCTCGAAATTATAGTTGTAATTTAACTCATATTGTGTGTGTAAGAAAAGTAAAACATATTTTAAATTATAATGTTGCACCACAAGTATCTGCCAAATCTTTCAATGATATTAATATAGTTGTATTTTATAATAGAGTAACGTTGCTATACATACAAGTTGCTGCGTTAAATTGTTACATAAAGTCAATCACAATAAATGTAGAAGATCCATTACAAACGCATACAAACATATAAACGTTTGTTTTTACTCACTAGAAATTCAAAACACGTTTGATATAAGAAGATTTAAACGGGAGTGCAAAACTTTTATTGTATAAACTTTTAAATGACTAGATGGAATGCAATGTGTTTGAATGAAATCATGTTTTAGCCCGCACAACATTATGTGTGGAACTAAATAATTAAGATAAATAAGTAAACAAATAAAAGCCAGTAAAGCCAGCACACTAATAATGTTGGTTGCTTTTCTCCCATCACAAGGTTGTGTCGCACATATACGGCCCGATTCTGAAAATAACAATGTCTGGATCTTTAAGATCTTTACCCCAACACTTAATAGACGATAATAAAAATTAAAAATGTCCAGAGCGGATTTTGGAATTCTATGGCTCAAATACACTGTATTAAAAGATGATATAAGTAAGATTGTTTCTTACAAACGTATTCATTTCTTCATCCACAGCGTCCTGATGAAATATTCGGCGTTACCGCGATTCAAATCTTCCCATCTTGACATTTGACAGATAACAATTTACATCTTTCTCCCTCCCTCTATATCTATCTCATGTAGAAACTTACAGAAACAAACACCGACGTAAAGCTGTCTCGTTTATTTTTAATTTTTATTATCGTCTATTAAGTGTTGGAATAAAGATCTTAAAGACTGTCAAATGTCAAGATGGGAAGATTTGAATACGCGGTAATGCCGAATATTTCATCAGGACGCTGTGGATGAAGAAATGAATACGTTTGTAAGAAATAATCTTATTTATATCATCTTTCAATACGTGTATTTGAGCCGTAGAATTACAAAATCCGCTCTGGACATTTTTAATTTTTATTATCGTCTATTAAGTGTTGAGATAAAGATCTTAAAGATCCAGACATTGCTATTTTCAGAATACGGATGATAATATGTATTGTGCTGATCCTAATATTGATGGTAATATTCTTGCACATACATTATCATCGTTCAAAAACTCACTCATACACAACATCCATTTTCTACACGATGACCTGAACCCTGTAGATCCATTGAATAAATTATTTATTAAATACTAATCGCACTACATTCAAACACTAAATATACAATACATAAATGTACATATAAAATACACTTAAACTCGTGTTACTAGAGCGTGCCGAAGATACTTGTAATCGGGATAATGGGCAGAGTCTTCATTTATAATGTTTTATTATTAGAGTATCCTGTACCTATTATCCTGTTAGTGTCTCTAATAAATAAAGAAAATAAAAAAAATAAACAAAAGTTAAATTCTTACATAGAGTCAAACTCGATAAATGTAGAGGATCTATTACACACGTACACACATCCACGCGAACGTTCGCTTTTATACATTGGATTATACGGCAACGAAGGCTCTTCATCTTTTAAGTAGGTTCAGTTTATTGGTATTAAAGCGTGTCTGAAGTACCGAGTCACATATTCCGCCACCGGATACGGCTTCTGTCCCGCGGCAAAGTTCAAAAGACACGTGACTTGCTTGTCCGCGGGTGGGAGGCACATAAGCGAGCAATGCACTCGCGCGCAAAAAATAAGTGAAAACATATTTTCTTTCTTTCCAGCTTGCGGTAACAGTTTATGTGCGGCAGTTTGTCACGACACTTTCTCGTGTGAATTTGGCTTAAATTCTCAGGCTTTTTGCGGACGACGGTAATGCGGTGTTAAAACAATACACGAAACTGATTTCGAAAATAATGAAAACCGTTTTTCGCCAGAAAGTGTGTTTTACGTGGATTTCGATACAAGTGCTAGTTAAAATAGAACGCCATTTTATATGTTTGACAGAGTTGTGTGGCGTTGTCAGATAAAATTGCGCGCAAGACAACTGCTCCTGACAAATGAAAATGAGGACATTAATTCCCATGTATTTCATTTTAAAGTAAATAATAACTAAAGGTAACTTTGTGAATTTAACGGATATAAAAAAAAACTATAATTTCATTTCTATAATATTAGAATCAATTATTTTAGCACAATGAGGGAGTATATTGACAGGGAAAAAAATAAATTAGGTATCTTGATGAAATTCTACGTTTTCCAACATTTTTTTTGTGTGTTTCATTGCTGAAGATGAACTTTTTATGAATTATTAAATTCGATGAAAAACATTATCTTTGTTACCCCTAGGTGAATTAGATAATATTTTTATATTTTACCACCTATCAGTGAGAGATTCTGTAATCTCTGCAATGTTAACCCCAAATCCAACAATAATATAAATGTTATGGAGGTTAGGTTCGGTTAACAAATCTATTTATTTAATTTTTTAATTTTTCTGTTGTCTTGTCTGCGCGTTTGTGTTGTCTTGTTGTCGGAGTTGCTAAAGCGCGCAGTTGTCAAGAATAAATATTCAATGTTGGTTCGTTATTTAAAGTTTATTGCGGATGCAAGATTTACATGAATACCATTAAATTATAAATTGATTGTTAAGGGTTACAAACCTAAACGCGTGTCAACAGTTTTACGGTCGAAGAAGGAATGCGGGCGGAAGGCACTTGAGCCGTGCAAGACGACCGTTCTGTGTGCTACTTACATCGATCTTTGTATCACCATACTTCTAACAGGGTTTCATTATGTCATAACCTATTTGCAATTTTCGTAAGATTTTTGGAATGCATCATCGTCATATATTTTTAGCATTTCTTCCTGTAGATAGGTTCCCACCCTTCGTGCATTTTTTAAAGTTATTTTGTTTTGCCGAATTAGTGGTAAATTTTTTTTCGTAATGGAAGTTGCCCACTGTAACGGAAATGCACGTAGCGGTTAACAACATGTAGCGAAAATGCGCTTGAAATTAGTGTTCGGTAATATATAAATGTAATTATTTCGTTCGAAATCATTTCTCAAAAAAAAAAAAAAAACAAATTCCACATCTAGAGAAAGACTCAAACCTCGGACGCGCAGACGGTAACGCGGTAACTACATTGACATAGCTACCACTGGTTCACTCCTGTCAGTCAAAAATATACTATAAGAGCAGGGCTTATTATAGATGCGAACTATTAGTTTAAGAAAGGTTTTATTTAAATATTTGATGTTACATTTCTGTAAGTGTGAGTTTTAATTATTTTCATGAAACTCGATAGAATAATCGACAATGATCAGTGTAGATTTTTACAACTCAATACTTTGAGCGTCATTAGTATATAATTTTGTTAAAGAAATAAAACTAACTTGGTTAAACACCACTTATATCTATTTTCAAATCCAACCAGGTTTCGCTACGACCGTAGCTTCTTCAGGGAGAATCTCAACTGAAATTCTTAATTTGAAAATAAATATAAGTGGTGTTAAACTAAGTTAGTTTTATTTATTTAATTATAATGTCTCACCACCAAGTGTTTGCTTCCTTCGAGAATATAATTTTGTCTTTATTTTAGTTTTCAAGTATAACTTCTACCTCGCATACGTGAGTACACGCTTGAATTTTTTCGTACTTTCCATCGTGTTGCGTCTTTTAGATGGACTTTGATAGCCCGTATTCTTTCTGCTTTTTTTTTTCTTTTTTTCTTCTACTTTTATGTGTACTTGTACAATTAAAAAAAATCTGTTATTTGTATTGCTTTATGAACCGCGTGGCGTAGGTAGGTACGTACTTTGCCCTTTCCGAAATAAAATAATTTGATCGATTACTTTTTATAGATTCGGTGACAGCTAGATTCCAACAATCACATTGTTATGTAGTTTTCTATATGCCGATGTGGTATCGCATAGAATGTTAAAGTACCTTCCTCTACCACCCTGTACCTTTCGGGCGAACGGCATAACAAGGCTTTTTTATTGCTTAACCAATCAAAATTGACTTACTTATGTATTGATTCTTTTTTAGTCGCGAACAAAGCTAATACCTATTTTTATTTTCAAGTATATAATTTATTACATTAAAACTCTGGCTGTTTGCCGTTTTGTCGCTTGTCAGTTTTTCGAAAGAGTAAAGCGCCATTCTTAAGAATGGCGCTTTACTTTTATGAAACCATGTCAATATTGAAATTTCTGCTTTTCATTACTTTACCAAAAATATATTAATAAATCTTTATGAACAACATTATTTTATTCCAGAATGTGTGTGTGAAATAACTATATATTTAAGTTTATTCCACACTTAACAGCGATTCTCGTTACGCCAGTGATAAAATACTTTTTAATGACGGAGTTGTAAAAATATCCCACAAAATTGTTCTACGCGAGTTCAGATTTACCACGTGTTATAAATTATTTTTACAAAAATTAATTTAGGTTTCTGCACGTAAAAATATAATGATGACATTCGACTAAAATCGTGAAGTATATTAAAACTAGAAATTTTATACATTTTGGAGAGAAAGGGAAAAAACTTTTGAATATTATTTCATTCTTTTTTATGAGATATTAGCCGTACACCCGTGAAAAATCAGGGGAAATAATTAAATTAATAGATATAAATGTCAAGATGCATGTAGCCTGAGCCGCGCTCTGATTGACGCGTCGCACTCTCTGCCCGCGCCTCATTAGCTAGTCAGTGTTGTTGTTGTAATTTTAACAAGTTACGGATCGAAATTCGAAATTTGGATCGTTGGTGATGAATCCCTTAACGTAGGTAATATGTTTTTGTAAATATTTCAGTCTACGGGGTGTTATTTTATATATACATTCAACATTATGTAAAAAGAAAACCATGTTACAATTTTTCATTGAACTGTTGAAGGTTATGTTTTCGAACTCGTATCAACCAAGTAGATATTTTACAATTAGAATTTTTACAATACGGCGACCCTGTGTCATGAACAATATGTAAAAAGATATATCAGGAGCACTAGTGGGCGCCCCGCTCGTTACGTGTTAGATTGCAATTCGCCATATGTTAAATAAGTAATTCACGTTTGCGTAAATGCTCCTGGAAAATGGATGACTGAGTCAGACTGGCTCTTCACAGTAAACGCGTCATTCGAAGAATATACCGTCACGAGATGCATACACATGTAAACAAAAGGAACTGCAAACAATCGATAATTTCCCAAAATTCTGGAAATTTTAGAATAAATTTTAGAATTCATTTCTTATCACTATTTAATATACATAAACATTCATTTAATTTTCTCATATAGGTACATACCTAAATATACTTTTAACTGTGCTATTATTATATATACATTTTGTTACTATCCATGCATATGATTTTTATATATATTACTCTACTTTCACTATTGCTTTTGTATTTTACAGTATATACTGTTCTTATTATCCACATTTTATATTTATATACTCAATTAATTAATTAATTAATTTTATAGTTAGATAGTATTTTGTTGTATATCTTTATTATTTTTTGTTCTAACTATATTGTTCAGCTGCTCATCTCGGCACAGGTTCTTCCTAGTGAGATGAGCGGCTCCATCTCCTATGTCATGTAACAAGATGAAGATAAATAAATAAAAAAATAAATAAAATAAAAAAATTGGAAATAGCTAGAAGAAATAAAAAGTACTAAGACACACGGAAACATAACTACAGCGTTCGAGAGTTAACATTTTCTATAAAATGCGTTGCAGTGCGTGCGTGCGCGCGGCCAATCTGACCACGAATGCCATACGGAGCGAATGGGTGCGAATTTTATTTCAGGAATCTGTATAATGCAATTGATATATATCGAAACAATATATTAAACAGTTGTTAGAACAATCATAGAGATCCACGGGGTAATATAAAATATTAGAACCAAAGAAAAAAACAATAAAAATTACGGAATAGTATTCCAGATAAAATCTGTGCCCAGTGACTTTGTGAATAAATATAATAATACGTAAAATAAGTGTTCATTTTGTCTCCCGTCGCCGCGTACGCCGTATTATATCAAAACATTCAAACAAAATATAAAAAGCCTTTTCCGAAACAACTTAAAAACAAACGAACACAGTCACTGTTGATGAATATTTATTTATGTTAATTTATATATTTTATCTCTCGTTGTATTCATAATTTTACCATCCGCAAAATTTAATGCCATTTAACATAATTTAAACATATTTTTGAATTGAATTAAAGTAGTGGAATCATCAACCTCACGTGAAAAGCTTACAAGAATGTATCGATCAAACTTAGCACCTGCCTGCCCGCTTTGTTTAGTCTTGGACAGTGGCGGCTCCTTCAACAATGATAATATTATTTAAAAATGCAATTGCATTTAAAATATGTATTTTTCAAAGCAGGATCATTTCACAAAACATACATAGGTGAAGATGCATCTTCCGCTTGAAATCGTTTTTCCTAATAATTATAAAATAGGCAGGTAGAAGCCTGGATATGGCCAACAGAAGAAGACATTATTGTGACAGGGATATTATGTGATGTTGTAAACACACAACACTATGTATCTTGAATGACGTCATCATTTACAACCATTATATAATGGCCTTCCGTAATTCGCGCTCTCCGATCCCATGTCAATGTCTTTCTTGTCACTCTTAATCCTGCGATTATTTTTTATGATATTGAGACGTCCTCTAAGCATTTTTTTTTGTCATTTCATGCCATAAAGAAATATTTATCCATCGAGTAGCTTTCTGATTTCGTCTTGAAATACTGCACATTATAATTTGCGTTTTTAGCAGTGACAATGAGATTCTTTATGCTTCATCCCACGTCTCTTTTTCTGTCTATTTTCATATACAGTAGACCCCAATATTCGTCATTAATCTATTTTCAAGGAAAGGATGATTGTAAAAATGATGAGTATCAAACGATTTTTTCCGTAAGAACTAACAGCAAATGGGTCAATCGGTTTCCAGATATGAACTTTGACGATAAATAAAAAAAACTTTTTATGATTTATCTCGGAAATACATATTATTATGGAATAACTACTAATTATTAATGTTTAATCGTTATGATAGAAATTTACTCGTAGAAATGCCTTTAATATACTGTAGGCCAGCATAAATAAATAAACAAAAATTTAATCGGAAATTTACCTTTGGATGAAAAAAACAATGATTTGTGTAGACTTTTTATTTTATGAAGGTTAGGCTGTTGTTTCGAAGAGAAGAGGGATCCACCACGCACCCAAGGCCGTTCTTTGAGCAATAGCTCCCATATCGGCCCTACACTTTCGCCACCCGTGTTCGGCATTTTTAAAATGCTAAAGTGGCCGTGCTCACCGCCCTGCTGACACTGATGGGAATGCGAGCGGGATGGGGAGTTGTCCACACAAATCTGACTGCAAGGCGCAAGGACAAATAACAATCGGAATGTACTTATTATCCGTTATTGTTTGAAAGAGTAGTCATTATGACAACAGGTAATGAAAATTCTGATAATTGTTGTCCTGGTGGTTCACTAGCATTTCCAGACGATTCGTCAAAGAATTTATCAGTTTTGTTTGTGTGTTCTCTTTTTGAAATTTGAATTATTAATTATTATTATTAATAAATTAAAAAATTAAAATTAAAATTCGATAAAATAAAATTTTAATAAAAAATAAAGCGTCTGAGACTGATATCAAACAAAAATTTCAAAGAAAAAAACAGGACCAATACTGAAGGTCCAGTGTATTTCTTTCCATACTACGGTTTATCCTTTGTACTGTTAAAATAACTTCTTTTAACTCCTTTCTAATGTAATGCACCATTATCTCACTGAATAATTTTAGCTCGAAGCGCTTGTAGGTCTTGTAATTGAAAAAAACTCGCCTAGAGATCCGGTCATCGGAGATTTTAGCCTCTTCATAGGAAACCAACAAGTTTTTGCTTTGTTTGCCGCGAGCTTTGTTTGCAAATAGTTATAATACCGATGTGGCACGTATTTCGTGTAAGTTAAAAAAAATGTTGCCTTCTTAAATTTAATCATTACGTTCTATCCGGCTGCCGCCACTGGTTTCGCATTGTTCTTTACTCGGTAAAATAGTGCTATATTTTTATCCGAGATTTTAGCACATTTAATGGACGTTTTATCGCCTGCGTACTTTTAACGCCTGAGGTTATTTATTTCGCACAGCTTTGATATAAATAACAGAACCGCCATCGCCCGCCCCGCTCTCAGGCAGACTTTTCTGCATGAAGACATTATGCAGTGAGTGACTGTTGATATATTCAAACATAAATAAATTTCTTTTGTTCAAAGTTTGCGACATTCCTTTGTGTTTGAGATATTTTATAACATATCTCTTGTGTGTACGTTTGCAAGCATTATATTTTGTTGTATTATGCAAAGTCATTATACAGACATTTTTTTTTCTCAAACAAATGCGACGACGTTACGTGGAATACGAGAATTGTAATTAACTGGATTCGCCAGTTTTCGCGAATGTTATTTGCATTTTGTTTTGATAATTTGTGTGCAGGATTAACGATAGATAATTTTAATTTTAAATGTAATGTCAAGTCAAGGGTAATAATTATTTATGTTACCAACCGTACTTTTTTCACAGCCAACTTGTATTTTGATCAATTTAAGCAATCTATCTACCACCAGCCTAAACTATGATCTGTAGTGGGCCTACGTACGTACCTACTAAATGCTGATAGCAACAATGTCACGCAACGGCGCCCAGTCAACCGGAACCGCAAACTATTACGCACGCAATTCAAGATCACTCCTTCGTGACGACGTAATCTCTCTAGAGAATTCTACAACATTCCATTCCATAGTAAAATACTAGAATCGTCTAGAACGTTCCACAGGCTTCTCGATACCTCTAGAATAAACCTTTCGAGGGAATTGAGCTATAAAAGGAGTCACGTGATGCAGGCTCAGACAATTAAATTTGTGACGATAACAGTGCGACATATATAGCGTAAAACAGTGCGATAAGTGATTTGTGATATTACAACATGCGATATTAGTAACCACAAACACAATGTGACTACCAGTGAAACCAGCGCAAGCGAAAGAAAGAATAAACCGGGGCGAGTAGTTTCTACACGCGGAATATTGAACGGAATTTGCGAGAAGTGATATAAGCGATAAAGACAGCGTTAATTGGTGCGAATTAAGAAACATTTCAATAATAAGTTGATAATTATTTGGGAGACATTATAGCGATTATGAAATAATGAACGGTACTACAATTTAACTCGTGTTCAGTGACTTTCTTTAGTAATAAATTAAACTAAATTAATTTCCTCTATTTTCTTTTGCTCCCCAAAGCCACGTCCCGTGACAATACATTAAACGTGTTTTATTCATCAAGGGTTCGTTTTTACTCCTCTCCCGAAAGAGAATTAATTATTCAAATAATTAATGCTATCATATTTAATTCTTATAAAAATATGCTTGTTAAAATTTGTTTGCCCTGTTTCAAGGCAAATACATTTATAATATTCGGTATAAGTTACTTCCATGATACTCCAACGTTTTACATAAATATATTAGCCGAAATGTAAAGAATTTTTTATATTCAAAATTGATTGAAAAAGACCCCCGAATATTAGGTCCTTACATACGAAATTGGCGTTTTGCCGTACTGGCAAATTTGATCTCAAATATCTTCTCTTTATATTTGTGTTTTGAAAATTATAATTCATTTGTTTTTTCCTCAATTGTTTTTTTCTTTGCGTCACTCAGTTTACAAAATGAAAAACTTGAAATATCGCGTTATTTACGAGTACGAGTTCCACCGTGGCACCAGTGCTGCAGAAACGGCTCGAAGGATTAATGATGTGTATGGCGACGGTGCCGCAAAAGAAAACACAGTGCGTTTTTGGTTCCAACGTTTTTCGTTCTGAAAATTTCCACACACTGCACAACAGACGGCTACCAAATTAGAGGAGCTTCAATTGGAATGTCTAAGACATCCACCGTACTCTCCGGACCTTGCCCCAACAGATTACCATTTTTTTCGAAATTTGGATAACTTCTTGCAAAGGAAAAAATTCATCTCTGATGGGGCAGTCCAACCCTTCAAAGATTTTATTGATTCCCGTCCGAATGGTTTTTTTAGTAAAGGGATCGATGAATTACCTATGAGATGGCAAAAGTGCATAGATAGCAATGGTACATACTTTGATTAAATAAATATATTATAATAAAAAAAAATCGGCTTTATGTTCCTCCCATACTAAACGCCAATTTCATATGTAAGGACCTAATATTTGCTATTAGCTATGAGACACTCTGTACTCTGTATAAGCCAAAATTATTGGAATAACCAACACGAAGGAGAAATGATATTTTAATATAAATATCCAGTGTTTCGATATTATACGTGTTTATCCCGGGATTCACGAATAATGTTCACTATTTCTTAATTACAGGCAGAAAACTACAACAGTATGATATTTATGTACAGGTTTGGGTACTTGGCCAATTCCGAATTACCAATAAATTGGAATAGTTATAAAATACCGTTTCGTAATCAAGCGCCGTATCTAAAATGATTGAACATTAACGTTGCTCGGGCACGGCTATTAAATTATAAATACACACTTACAAAATATATAATTTAGTGTTTGCACATTCGTTGAGCGAGCGGCTTACCGACCGGCGATCAGGATCGCAGAGCGAATTGAGGCATTATCAAGTCCAAGTGCAAATTGAATTAGTGTTCCCTGAGGTCAGCGGCAAGGTCGACATTGGTGACCTCGCAGACAGCGCCAGACGGATCACGTACCGCGCCGTGTGATTGGTCGCGTCTCGCTGTTGGTGTTTTGTCGCTGCTTTGGGGATTACGAACCCGTCGACTACGTGCAGAGGCGAGATATTGGGAGCAATGGATCCATGAACACCCGCCGCAAACAAAGTTTTCTCGTCGGTCCTACTCATCCGTCGCCAGGATAATATTTCTTACTCCAGGCCATACAGTGCTGTATCGTGTAAGGAGCGACATGATCTTTTTTTTATTTTTATTTTTTTTATTTTTTTTATTTTGGGAATCTCAACAGTATACAATTTATTATAATAATACATAACGTATTGGGTAATTCGTAGACCAATTATAGAGATCCACGGCATAAAATGTTAAATCAAGCAATAAAGAGAACATATATTAAATAGAGGGATAGGAGTGGGAGTTAGAGGGGGAAGTGGAGTGAGGTGTATGGGATTGTGGCTGAGTGGAGTGCGTATGTATTCTGTGCGTGACGTTGTATACAGATATGGGGGTATGTGTAAAGAGTGATGAGAGTTTGGATGTGGTGTGTGTATGATGATGGTCAGTCTCAGTTAATCCGGTGAAGATATAGAAACTAGTAATCTTCATCAATCTTTCATCGAATCGCAGTATAACTAACTGAGACCTCATAGGGCGGGTTGTTTGATCCGTAGCGATAATAAAAATGATTATAAAACATACATTTTTGTGAAAACAAGCTGTTTCATTGGTGAAAAATGCAAACATCTAGTGCTTTTTTATAAATTTTTACTACTACTACTGATCAAACCTGCCAAAAAAAAAGCCATAGGGACCCATTCTAAAGGGTTGTTCTCCAATATGCAATTCTGCAGTGCATTATTGACCTCTCTGGCTGAACATTCTGATCCCATTGCAGGAAGATTCAAGTGACATAAGCCCCAATGATGGACTCTGCAATGTCAGAGAAACAAGGCAAAATAGCCCAAATAAATATACACATAACATTTTACAGAAAACATGATAACATACTATTTCTGTTGTTTTCAATACTCGCCTTGTAATACATATATTTTCTTTATAACCCTCTCCTTGCTTTTATAATTCTATCAACTATGCTTTAATCTTTTTAATCAGATCTATATAAATTCACACGTTTCATTAATTTCTATACATTAGTACATTATCATGACACAGTGAGTACTAAACACCTTCTTAGAACTACCGAGATGAAGACCCTAAGACCCATTGCGGGCAAGACCCTCAGAGACAGAGTATCCAATGCGGAAATCCTCAGAACTTGCGACATGCAAGACATTCTACGATGGAACAGGCAGAGAAGGCGTTTCTGGAGGGACCGCGTTGTGTGAATGGACCAGACAAGACTTCCCAGAGCCGTGATGCGTGGGATTCCAGAGGGGCGCCGACCGCCAGCGAAACCAGATGAAGAGATGGAGAGACAGCTAGACGTCCTCGTCCCAAGACCAGGACTGACCTGAAGAAGAAGAAGACATTAGTACAGTGAAAGATTAGTGTTGCAACCTAAACACCATCATGAATTACTAGTCTTGCTTCGGACGGTATATTTATATTGGCAAAAGTTCCGATCAGAACACCGTCTTCTTTATTACCATAATCACCTTTCTTTGGATATCTCTCTCATCGAGTTATACAAAAATTACTATTTTAATTTATGGATGTTTCTTAATGGTTTTTGGTTTATCTCTTTGGTTAACTAGGCGTGAGAGAACATAGCGATGCAACACCAAAATAACGATCAGAATTAATTGTTTTTTTTTTCATAAATCATCTCAATTGTTTGTATTGTACCGGCATCTTGGGTCCGGGTGGAGTCGCTTCACTTTTTGTGCCCGTTTTCACTTATTTCCGTATATTTTTACTAACTTAAGCGGACGGGCAGCCGGTCGTGGCTCCGGCCGAGTGGATGCTGTTGCGCCATGTCGTCTCCACACCGCTGAAGATGGGTGGTGGGATTACAAAACAGTCACGCCGCGTGACTTTTACCCACCTCTGTCAGATCGAGGAAGCTTGAACCACGAACTTGAAAGACTCACAGAAGTTTTTGCTACTAGCTACGAGGCACCGTGTATAAACCAAATTCGTTATATATTTTGTACCTTCCTTAATATGTTAAAAATTACATTTTACACATTTTATATATTGATAAAATCATGGGAGCCGAACTATTCTTTCACGTGAAATGAATGTCACGTTAAAAAAATTGGTGTGTTTATGTATAAGTATATATTATGGTGATGGTACTTGAAAAAAAATTTTTTCTGAAAGGTTTTGATCGATATATATATATATATATAATATATAATATATATTATATATATATATATATATATATATATATAAAGAAACCCGTGTTTCCCTACCCGCCAAGTTTTCTCCCCAACCAGTCACAACTACCCACCGGTGGTTATGGTGGTGGATAGCCCTTGGTATCACATCGAAAATATGCGAGTTTGGTGGAGGTGACTGTGCGTGGCTGGTGTGCGCGGGCACAGCTAGTAGACTTATAAGAGCGAATAAAACTTGAATATTCGATATCCGTAACATTCAAGATGGCCAACATTTAACAGAAGATAAGGCAGAAAAATTAAAACAATTTTGACTCATAATTTAATCAGGAATATGTCTATAAAGTATTTAAAAAAGTGTGTAAAACATATTACGGAAGTGTGTGCGCTGTATACATATTATATACTAGCTATTCATACCCGGCGTTGCACGGATTAAGGATTAAGTTTAAAACAAATTTGTGGGGGAAACAAGGTTTGATTTGAACGGTATAGAAAAGGTAAAAGGGGAGAGAGAAAATATAATCTATGTTACCTGCCGAGTTCTAAAGAATAAGTTTCCAAATTTTGAGTCCGATCTGGCGAACGGTATAGATTTGCATCGAAAATATATCAGTGGGAGGGGAAAGGTTATGAGAATAGGGGGTTAATATCGCCTATGTTACTCGCCGAGTCCTAAAGAATAATTTTCTAAATTTTGAGTCGATCGGTCAAACGGTTCAGATTTCCATCGAAAATATGTCAGGGTGAGAGGAAGGGGTATGAGAATACTGGAGAAATGTTGCTTACGTTACCCGCCGGGTTCCAAAGCATAAATATGCAAAATTTGAATCGAATCGGACAAACGGTGTGGATTTGTATATAGAACAGACAGACAGATATTGAGTTTTATAGGTATAGATATGTACCTACACATAAATATTATACAAAAATGAATGTATTCATTATTCTGCTTAACATTTTATTCTGTACTATAAACAAGTTTGCACGAACACTCAGGATCGTGCTAACGTATAGAGCTAATTGCCGTATCCAACAATATGTAATATTGTATCTTAATTAAAGCTGTTATTCAATGTTAATCATAGATTTCTTCAGCTAAAATAAGTAATCATCGCTATTTACGATTTAGTAATAATGCAGATGAGCAAGAGCAATTGCATTTTATATACACAGCTAACCATCTAACTATACAAATACAATCTGTTAACGACAATAGTGCATAGAAATTCTTCGTCTTGTACCCTATCCGCTCAACGGAAATTGACTCAATTTATTCACTGCGGCCCAGAATAGCTTTACAGCAGACTGGCTGAACCACTGTCTCAGGTTCTTCAGCCATGATATTCTCCTTATTCCAGAGCTCCGACTTCCAGCAATCCTTCCCTGAGTTATGATGTGCAAGATCTCGCACATCTCTTGATTTCCCATCACATGTCTGAGATATTGAAGGTTTTTTTTTGTTCTACTTACTTCATTCTCTTTATTCATACAACCTTAATTCGCAACTCTGTCCGTGCGACTAATTTTTGGTATTTTTTATTATATTATTATATTAGATCCTCATCTCAAATGCTTTAAGCTACCTTAGCATCTGACCATTCGCATTTGTGATCCGAGGTTGGATCACGACTACAGAATTTTTATGCGGATAAAGGTTGCAGGTGCGAGTTTGATTTCAACAGAAGGATACCGTCTTACATTTACATTGCAATCCAAGTATATAATACTTTGTACCTTCTCTAATTTCGTTTATCTTAAAAAGACTTGCTAATGAGCACGTATTTTGTTTTAGCTCTATTAAGTTCTAACCCAAAAATTTTTCATGAATTCAATAAATACTGATCATTGATCGACAATGCTTCTTCTCCTTTGTTGTGTATCTAATGGAGCTTTCACTAAACCTTTCACTGACGTTTGACCCGTTTCGTATTTGTGATTTCTTCCGTTGGCCACTTTTTTTCCACATAACTTCGAGGCAACAAAGTCTGTCACAGACCGCGTTTTCTCGTGCTTGCGTCTTCTTCGTGAATTTGAGTTAGCTAATAGAGAAACAGTATTTTCGCTCGCGCGCTCGAGTTCCTTCCCTACGTCTTGCTCCTGTTCGAAGTATTTCGGTGTATTTGTGATTGTGGATCACGAGGCTAGATTTTATAGACGAAGGCACGGATGATCTGTTTTTATACGTAATGACAGATCACTTAATCATCTTGCAAAGGTCCGAAATGTATAGGTCAATATTTCGGAATTTATATCACAGTCTAGGAGCGGGATACTTATAACAGTCAATATCAGGTCTTATCAAGTCCGTTGTCTCGCTGTGTAAGAAATTTCCTTAAATATCTGATTTGACTAGCGATTCGCTTGTACATACGACAGGAGATTTTAATGCTTTTACTTAATTCTACTATGCGCCAGGCTTTCTCACGATAGACGTCGTCGTCCTAGAAACTCACGCACTGCGTATTTCAACAACAATATTCATAACTCTTTATTTTAATATTAGGTCCTAACATATGAAATTAGCGTTTAGTATGGGAGGAACATAAAGCCGATTTTTTTTATTATAATATATTTATTTAACCAAAGTATGTACCATTGCTATCTATGCACTTTTGCCATCTCATAGGTAGTTCATCGATCACTTTACTAAAAAAACCATTCAGACGGGAATCAATAAAATCTTTGAAGGCGGTTTGGACTGCCCCATCGGAGTTGAATTTTTACCTTTGCAAGAAGTTATCCAAATTTTGAAAAAAATTGTAATCTGTTGGGGCAAGGTCCGGAGAGTACGGTGGATGTCTTAGACATTCCAATTGAAGCTCCTCTAATTTGGTAGCCGTCTGTTGTGCAGTGTGTGGTCTAGCGTTATCATGAAGCAGCAGTGGCCTAGAGCGATTAACCAGCCTCGGTTGTTTAGCAGCTATCTTTTCCATCATGGTTTGCAGTTGCTGACAATAGACATCTGCCGTAATCGTCTGGCCAGATTTAAGAAAGCTGTAGTGAACGACACCAGCACTAGTCCACCAAACGCTCACAAGTAACTCGCGTTTGTTGATTTGCTTCACTCAATTCGTGAGGTACCCACCTTTCAAGCTTTTTCACCTTACCAATTGCTTCAAGTGGATTAAAACAGTTTTATCACTAACACCGCAGCCTGCAGCTAACTCGGATGTGGTTTGCGATGGATCCGCTTCCACAATAGCCTTCAATTCTTCATTATCAACTTTGGTCTCCGGCCGTCACGGGGCTTGTTCTGCAGGTCGAAATTTCCAGAACGAAAACGTTGGAACCAAAAACGCACTGTGTTTTCTTTTGCGGCACCGTCGCCATACACATCATTAATCCTTCGAGCCGTTTCTGCAGCACTGGTGCCACGGTGGAACTCGTACTCGTAAATAACGCGATATTTCAAGTTTTTCATTTTGTAAACTGAGTGACGCAAAGAAAAAAACAATTGAGGAAAAAAAAAATGAATTATAATTTTCAAAACACAAATACATGAGTAAATAGCTGTATAAATTTGGATTTGGAATTCCTTACCAAAGAGAAGATATTTGAGATCAAATTTGCCAGTACGGCAAAACGTCAATTTCATATGTAAGGACCTAATATCTCAACTATAAAAATTATACCTTTCATTACACCTTCATTTTCCAATAGCGTACAAATTGTTTTTATACACGAATATATTAGCGGGTTATATTACAGGTATCAATTTACCCTCCATTGATAGAATCCATTCTGTACCTCCATTAATAAAACTATTTGGGAAAGCGGAAAGTGAGTAGTTGGGAAATTTCTTTTCGCTTCAATTGCAAAAACCTTCCTCAATAAATGCTTTATTACTTCAAATTCAAAGTGTTTTAATTAATTAAAAATTTATATAATAAGTCACAAACTGAGAAATTTAACGAAAGATTATCATTTTTTAAATATCTTACCATAGAAAGTACCATAAATACCACAGAAATATGCAACTGATATCGGCACTTATAAACGGTCGAATTTTCAAGATATATTTTTCTTTCTTCTTCTTATTCTTCTACTGTTTGTTCGGTTATCGAACGTTAGCGATCTTGTGATCGTTCATTATCTTGCTAGCTGCCCCAAATAGTTGGACCGCGGATTTTCCGAACTATTGCCTCAGATTCTTCAGCAAGGGTGTCCTTTGTTTTCCAGGCCCCTTGTGCTCACGATTCTATGTAGAATTATAAGATCCACGATCGGGTACTTCTCTCTATGTATTTCATGATATTGTCAAAATTATGTAATTTCCGAGTTCAAGGATTTTATTTTTCCTTACGCATTCGGATCACTATATTGTCATTTGCTACCCTATCAATCCGGCTTATTCTTAAAAGCCATCTGTAAATCCACATCTAAACTGTTACAAATCGCTTCAGCATCGTTTCAATGATTCCATTATTATATTCCATATAAAAATATATACAGCATCGTAGATTTCAAATTTTTATGTGAAGGAAAAACGTAAAGGTTTATTTTCATATTTTTAATGTTTATAGCGTTAATTTTGTGGTTGAACATAATTATTCATTTTAATTAATTAAAAAACTTTGTATTAACAACTCAACGAGTAACTCTTAAGCCTACCGGTTTCGATACCACTGTATATCCATCAGGACGGACGCAAACTAACTATCCATTACTTATTCTAGCAAACAAATCAATTTTTGAACGGGAGCGCAGCTACAGTTATGGTGGGGGCAATTGAGAAGCGGACGCCGAAATGGGGAATATATCAAGTAACGGGCTATTCGTAAAATTTATTTGGTTATTAATTATATGGGCCTTAGTGTTAAGGCATTTTTTTATTTCTAAGTAATCTAATACAAAGTTGTTTAATTAATTAAAATTAACGTTTATTCTTGTTTTATCGTAGTTGTGTTTATTGTATTCAGTAGTTATATATTTTTTCGAATCACTACTTTTTCTAATACCAATTTTTAATTCTTTCACACCTTCCATTTTAAGATAATAAGGTAGTGTATCAAGCTGGCATATGGACTTAGCCGAAATATTTATAAGGTCAATTTTTTAGAAAAATGTAATCGAAATCTGATAAAAATTATGGGAAATATTGTGTGTACAAAATCTGTCTTATATTAGAGAAATATTTTTTAATGGGGGTGATTTTGAGGTCGTCTGGTCATAGTCGAACAAAATACTTTGAATTTCTCAGAAAATCGCGTCCCTTGAGATCTTCTGATATAGCTGGTATTTTTCTGTAGAAATTTGCTTCAGATTAGCGGAGATAAAAATTTTGTTTTTCAAACGTATAAAAAAATATATTCTATGATTTTTTTTCATCAGCTAGTGAAGTCAAGTACCTACTCGTAAAGCTGAGATTAAGAAACAGACATAATTTTTACTGTTTCTTATAAATAGGGTCTAGTCGTAGATAAATGCGGCTCTATACATTAAGATGACTCTATAACTGAGATTAAGAAACGGACATCATTTTTGCTGCATAAATAGAGTGTATAGCCAGACCGCATTTAAAAGAATGTGCACAAAAATATGTGTTACGATGCAAAAAATGAACACAAAATAAGTTTTTCCAGTAAGCAAGTAACCTTTTTTAAACAAAAAAAACATATATTTATTTGGTATATCATATCGAGGCTTGTAATACGGGCTTGCCAGGCAACTTTTCTCCCGCTTTCTTCTTACTGGACAAAGCTAGGAATGGTCTTTCGATTGCGGTCGACCTATAGTTATAAATGCGACTCTATACATACCTGACATTCGAAGAGTAGCCACGATCTTGAATGACGCACGACTGCAGCTGCTGTATTTCGTTCCGCTATTAATCCTCAAAACTGATCTAACGGCCGCAACGAGAGGTTCTTCTTCTTCTTCTTTTCTTGGCTTTTCACCATTGCCAGTGATCTCGCCAAACGAGAGGTTATCTACCGCTAAGCGATATCGAGTGTACTTTGTTTTATAAACATTATTTAATGCGCACTTTGGAAGGTTCGATAAAAGTTTAAACAATTATGTTATGGGTTTTGCCACAGCGCTGCCTTGTTTAAAAAACAAGCGAACGCGAACTCAGAACGCGAAGATGCATGTTATTTCATGCTCGATTATAAAATTACGCAACTTACTCGTGATTTTGATAAAAATATTTTTTAAATAGAGAATCGAACACGGAATAATTACTATTCTCAAGATAAACTAAACGGTTGTGCTATGAAAATAGGACTATCTTGCTCTGGCACTCGAACCACCGACCACCAGATCACTAGGCGAGCGTCATTACCACTGCCACCACCAACAAGCTACTCTTCTGTTTATTGATTTCATATTCATTTTAATTTTTCTGAATAAAATTGATGCTCTTAAGAATGAAAATAGTTAGAAAGTAATCAAGACATCATAATTTACTCATTAAGAGCGAGCCTCAACAAGTCCAAATAAATTTTCTCTATATTTTCCATAAAAACACTATTTTTTTCAAAAAAAAATATTTCAAACATTTCGAACAAACAAACAAACAAACAAAATAAAACAATTTATATAAATTAACTTTGTAAACACCACTTATTTTTAAATAAGTGGTGTTTACAAAGTTAATTTCTATAAATCATAATTATGTCACCACAAAATAAATTTGCTATATTTGAAGAAAAAGTTGTAAAACAATATGGCGTCTAATTTTCTAATTTGATGGCTCTGTAGTCTGAGGCTTGGATCGATATTTTTCGATATGCTCATCGAAAGATATCGATCATGTCGGAAGCCGCAGACAGCACAGCCCTATACCTTTTTTTGGGAGAATATTCTGGAAGCATTCACAAATGTGTATAAATAGAGGGAAAGACGCGATTTCTAACACTCTCCTCGTAGACCCCGTTCATCCAGTGTTTTATAACTAGTCTTAAGTTTTTATTAAAAAGTATTGTTAAAAATCGGTGTATTCAAAAATTAAATAAATCTTGTAAGTATATTCCAAATTCTTCTTTTTATTCTCTGCTTCCCGAAATATATGTATATTCCAATATTTAGATACCCCAGTATTTAAATATTGTGGTGACCCCTTAAATAAAAATAAAGCCATAAAAAACAAAAAATACCAGAGAACAAATAATATCCCCTCGCGCCCCTACCACAGCTACATAAGGACTGTGGTAATAATTTTTAAAGATTTGCCATCTATCAATTTTTATTTATCGCGTGTACCTACCGATACCGTCCTTTTATCTTAGAACGTTCATAAGTCACAATAGATAATTTTGTTTATTAATTACCTTTTCAAGTATGATAATCGAACTTCGCGGCTCTCCGATAAAGTATCGATTAGCGAGCCGTCTCCGATTCGAGATGCCGCGTTTATTAGGCGGAACGAGTCATTTGTTGGCGGCGCCCTTCTCCGCCTCCTCTTCCCCGTCTTTTGTTCCCCTCTCGGATGCTGGGCTCTTTCTTCTCATTTCAGACGATTGGGAACTAATCACGGCGGAAGATCGGGCGGTGCGTCGAGACCGGCAACAAAGGAGAAGGACCGCCAATTATTTACTCTTAATAAATGATGCCACATCTTCGGGAAGATGCCAATGCTCTATTTCTTTATAAGCTTCATTTATATTTTTTCAATTATGCTGATTGAAGAGACTCGAACGTTTGAATTGAAACTTCTGCGGACACGGAAAAGGGCAAGTCTAGCCTGTTGATTTGTTTACGGTAGATTGATATTATTTTTTGCCAAAAGCTTGGCGATGCCCGAGTGGGAATCGTTAGCGAGATCCAAAAGGTTTTCGGGGACTATGCTACGATGCATCACGTACCGGAGACTCCAGGTTCCATACCTGGTCCATATTATATCTATGTGATTTTTCCAGCCTGAGTGTTTCTGTGATGTATTTCGCTACATTAATTGGGCCTCATGGCCTATTGTAGCGTTCAAAATTAAAATTTAAAAATAAAATGTACGTGTACTCATGTACGCGCGGTAGAAGTTACACCTACTTAAAAACTAAAATAAAGACAATTATATATTAATAACGCTCAAAGTATTGAGTTGTAAAAAAGTAACCCTTAAAAACCATGTTTTTATTATACTCCCTTTCTTTGTAAAATATAACAACAATTAAAGACGAATTAAAACATATAACATAACACTAAACTTACAGTAATGTAATTTATTTCTAAAATGTCAGATGTTTTAAGCTTTGATAAAAAACTTCATGCTTTGAAGATTAAATTCTAAAAACTTTTGTCAGTCAATTTAGATTTTAGAAATTCGTAGTGAAGTACCTATTATGTATACCAACGGAGTAATTCAAATTTAGAAAATATTCCTCGACGTTATCGGGCCGCCGTTGCTAATAATCAAACTTTTGTAATGATTCCAATTTGAAAAAAACATTAAAATTTCTAAAAATCCGAAATTATACTATAATTATTAATTTTTTTTAACGAAAATTTGATAGATCTTTGTGACTGTCGCCACGAGTCTGCTTGCAAAATTTCAGCTCGATTGGATCACGGGAAAAGGGTAAAAATTCGATCCAAAGTTTTTTCGACGGCAAGCCGGCAAGCAAGCAAGCAGACGCCACAAGTTAATATAAAGGAAGTAAAAATTTACACTGATCATTGTTGATTATTCTATTCAATTTTATGAAAAGAATTTAAACTCTTACTTACAGAAATGTAACCTCGAATATTTAAAATAAATGGGACAAACAAAAAATTTCTCACAAAACGTGTGTTTTCAAAAAAAGTCCAAGTATCCACCCACTTTCAGGTTTATCGATTTTCGGTTTTGAAAACGGTACCGTATTCAAAAGTTTCGAAACTATACAACTTTGACAGCCGCATTGAATGTCGAATGAATTTGTTTTGAAAACGAATATCTGACAATTAAATCTCTTTTGCAATAATTTCTCCAATATCACTTTTAATCGTTTTTGATATTGTGACAAACAAAAACTTTCTCGAAAAACAATCGAAACATTCGTGAACTCGCATACAACCAGAATCTGACAGCTGACAATAAATTAATTTGGCATTTCCGCTACATGCTGCGTGCGCAACTTCTGTTACTCAAATAATTTATCCTGAATGCGTCAAAAGACGTATAACTTCAATAATATTACCCTTACGAATAATTTTACCAATACGAATTACACGACAGAATTTTAGTAAAAGTACCCCGCTCATATAGATCACACACTAACAGTAATCGCATGGCAAACTGGTGGAACTTTCTATCTTTACAATTGTCACTTTCCTCATTCAATACATTTACCTCCAAAATAAATGATTACCTTTATATATTATGTACAAAAACGTTTGGACCAGCCTAAAACTCTTTTTTTATCATTTTTATACGTGAAAGCCCGGTTGGAACTGACGCACCATTCTGACGAGACCATCAGGAGACTCGAGTGTTCCTCGCATTCAAAATCCGCTTTGACTTTGGTCCTTCAAATTTTCCCCTCTTACCACCTTTCTACATTAAATTCCAATTCAAATTCCTTCTCCCTCGTCTCTTACTATTCATAGTTTTAAACTTAAGCCTTATTATAATATAAAACATCCCTTGATAAAGTAATATTTTACCATAATTTAAATGCTGGTGTAATGCATATGCATACATAATAATCAAATTCATTAATTTTAATTTCATAACGTTGTTAAATAATACTTAGTTGTTTCTATCAAGCATTTCGTTTTCATTTCCCTAGTTCCATTTTACTACAAGTGAATACAAGTACAAGAGTAATCTACCAGTACTACTAGTGTATTCACTTTGACACTTTTACTAACCATCTTGTAACTAACATCATAAGTTTTGTATATTAATATATGAAATGAAAGGTATGAAGTTCTAATATAAAACCTCTAGATATGTTACTGCAATATAAAAAAGGGGGAATAAACAAACTAACTAATCATCAGCTGCTTCTTAGAGGGTTAGACAGAGAAGATAGAACGCCACACTCTACTGTCTTGGCACACCGCCTTTGTCCACTTTTGTACACCTTCCATTGCACGCTCTTCGGTTGTTGAAGCTTCTTCCAACTTTCGATTTATCTAGTCATGCTAGATCTCGCGGACACCCTCTGTTTCTGCTGACTTCAACACTCGCCTCATAGAATTTCTTTACCATCCTTTCCTCGCTCATCCTTTCCGTACGGCACAAATAAACTACACCTTATCTATAGTGCCGCCTTATTCTAGAGCAAATAAAAGTAGCTATAATAATTTGCTTATTATCACTTGTTACCAAGGTTATTTAATTAATTAAGTTTAACTTAGTAAAGTATTTTGATCCCGACGCCGACGGTCGACATAGCAATCTGAATGGAGCGTTCGGTGGGCATGAGTACCGACCATTCCTGTCTCGGCCGTGGTATCGCTTAGCTATGTATCGATTTAACCGAACTATGTAATTTCGAATCATATATAATATACCCTGTGAGTATTTATTCCTATTTATGAGTTGCTTGACTCACTTTATATAGCACTTTAAATAGTAACTTTTTTCGCAAGTGGATCATTCTGTTATCACTAAATCTAACATATTACTATAACAACACCAGCTATAGATAATTAGTCCGCGAATGTTGGACATAAAACTGCTTTTTGGAATATACTAATATTGTAAATGATAAACAAGTAGTAATAAAAAAATGCAAAATGGAGAACCTTCTACTCGTGTACGCGCGGTAGAAGTTATACTTCTTCGGTGTGATTTTGATAATTGATATTTACATATTAGTTAAAATTGTATATTAATACAATACGATGTCTAGGGAGATGACAAATAAAAAAACTGTCCCATAAAAACCAAGTTTTTATTACACTCCCTTTCTCATTGAATCAGGTTTCGTGCCTACTGCACGCGTCGGTGTCATTACTTGTTTGTAATGATTCCAATTAGAAAAAAATCATCGAAATTTAGAAAAATCCAAAATTATACTATAATTATTACAAAAATTTAAACGAAAATTTGTTAGATCATTTTTATCGTCACCACGAGTCCGCCTGCAAAGTTTCAGTTCGATTGGATCACGGGAAAAGGGTTAAAAATCGATCCGAAGTTTTTCCGGCAGACAACAAACCGCAGACGCTACGAGTTAAAAGAAAGGGAGTAATTAAGAACACTTTAATGTCGTTCAATTATTAATACTTGTTTTTGAAGTGGTACAAATTGAATTATAGGTTTTGTGATAGCTATGATAACAAGCTTTTCATAACAAGAGATAAATGTCTTCGAATCGATATTTCACCGCAGCATCGCAGACATATGATGCGACGAATCAAAAAACATAAATATTTTAACAAAAGTCCGAATGTGCACCTTTTTCACGCTTTATCGATTTTCGGCGTAAAACGCTTCCATATTAAAAAGTTTCTAAACTATAAAAATTAGACAGCCGCATTGAATGTTGAATGAATGAATGCGTTTTTGTTTTGAAAATGATTATCTGACAATTACGTCGTTCTTGCAAAACATCGATAATAACATGAAATCCTAATGCACACCTAAAATCGTAATTCAATAAACAGTTATAATTATCGATTCATTAACCAATCATTCCTCAGCTATTAAACTGAACATCTTCATGATTGGTACTCGATTCAATATGGTCGAGAAAATATTATTTATATTACTACGAAACTAATTTCCAATGAATAAATTTTTGACAGTACTCCCTCTACAATTCGCACGCTGCGCGTGCGCAACTTCTGTTACAGTAAAAATTTTACCCTGAATGCTCCAAAAGAATATAACTTAAAAAATATGAAAACTTTTTGTATCTAGCATCTTATTAATTTAGTAATTTGCTTACTTCGCTTGTCATTATTATCCGATTGCGAAATATATTTTCTGGCTTCTAGACGTTTCAATTATCTCCAACTAATGATGTAATTAGTTTTCAATGCGTCCTCTTCTTTATCGCTTACAGTTCAGCCGAGATCAATCTTCGGATCGCGCGGCTGCCTTAGCATTTTGTTCTCGAGCGTCATTGCAGACACTTTCGATTAATTACTTTTGCCATCAAAGCTGATCTTGACTGCAAAACTTGGTTTTTATGTTGAGAATTATTGTACATTTTTAATAAATAATAATTATCGTCTTATATACATAATATAATTTGAATATATGTTATCTTGATTAGTCAAATACGTACCTAAATTTAAAAAAACATGTTGTCGAATCAGCTGGCCTCTGTTCTGCCCACATATTGCCTTGTGGTCTACAATCTTCACCCAGTCTTCTTGATCCCGGAAACTCCAGCTTGCTATCCTTCCACATCCCAGTATTGTTATATGGTGTGGCAGATTTGGGAAAGTAATCGCGCTCTCTGACCACGTGCATTATGTATATGTACATTATACGGATAACTTATTATCACTGTATATTTTTACTCCCTGTCATCACTGAGTCTTGTCTATGTCTGTTAACTTAATCTTTATTTTCACTGTCTTATCTATGTCTTCCTGTTGGATGACCGAAAAATAATTAAAAATCCTATCTGCTGTTTTCTACTTTCAACTTTTTATCAAAATTTAGCGTAATTTGGTGGTGACAGAATTATATGATCGCAGTCACTATAATGTGCCGTCCAACTGCTGACTACGCCGTTTTGATCTAGCCTGTCTAGCAGTCGGCCACCTTTTGCAGGTCCTTTCGAATCTATCCGCATATCTACGGTCTTAATCCTGATAAGTTGTTTTATAGAGCTTTTCCATTTATACGGTAATCTTTATAAGCTCCTGCCTTTTGACTAAACTCCCCTACAGAGTAAGAGTACGTCTTGTTTTAATTTCCAATTGGATCGTAAAACGCGTGAGAAACCTTCCCCGTCTACTTCGTCCTCCGTTCTAGCAAGATATATTAAAATTGGAGGATTCGTCTTAGCAAAATGGTTCACAGTATCCGTGTTGTATAGTTGTATAATTGTATAGTTCCTATAGGCTGGAGATATTTGGGCGTCTCGCCGTCCAAGATATGCGAATTTATTATCAATCCGTCTTCTCTCCTTTGTCTTCATGGTCCATATTTCTGCTTCTTTTAATAATTAGGCAATTTAAACTTAAGGAGCGATGTTGTGCCATTTACCAAGTTCATGTAAACGAATATATTATATTAAATCATATATTATTTTCAATTTTTATTTTATTTGATTTAATATGAACATTAAATCTTATGTAATATATAAGATTGAATTTAATGTGAATACAGAATTTAACAATATTGTATGCACCGGAGACTGCACAAATACTTTCCATTTCATGTATCCTATATGTTTCTCGCTCTAATTTTATGAAAAACTCGTGTATGGAAATATTGCATAAAGTTAGTATCGAATTTAATTCTGTGGGTGTAGCATCGAAGTTTTTGAAAAATGTGCAAGAAAATGCTAAGTTGGGTATCTGTCAGGGGCGTGCAGTGAGAACAAGAAGTATGACTTTTTCCTAAGCATATATTTTGAAAAGAAACCGAATAAGATATACCTATATGTCGTAATATTCCTATCATAATAATTAGCATATTATTCAGATTTTAATATTTCATAATATTCTGCCAGCTAAATGTTTAATTTCTTTTTTATTCCAAATATATGTTTGAATAAAAGTCATGCTCCTTGTTTTCACTGCACGCACCTGGTATGTATAGCCTTAATTTTGAATATGTTATCATTTTAAGTTTTTTTCCTTGTCTGCTTCATTTTAATTTTTTGCTTATTATCACTTGTTACTTAGGTTATTTAATTAAATAAGTTTAAGTAGCATCGAAGTTTTTGAAAAATGTGCAAGCAAATGCTAAGTTGGGTATTTGTCAGGGGAGTGCAGTGAGAACAATAAGCATGACTTTTTCCTTAGCATATATTTTGAAAAGAAACCGAAATAAGATATACCTATATCTCGTAATATTCCTATCATAATAATTAACATATTATTCAGATATTAATATTTCATAATATTCTGCCAGCTAAATGTTTAATTTCGATTTTTTTTCCAAATATATGTTTAAATAAAAGTCATGCTCCTTGTCTTCACTGCATGCGCCTGGTATGTATAGCCTTAATTTTGAATATGTTATCATTTAAAGTTTTTTTCCTTGTCTGCTTCATTATAATTTTTTTATTTTTAAAATTTTGTCGTATGTAGCAAATAATTTTCTTAGTTGCACTGAATTAATTATTACGCTATCTTAATTTTCTTTTAAATATAAATTTTATGTTTACAATTTTCGTTTTGTAAACTAGTAATTCTTCAATGTAAAAGCCCTAAGAGGGTAAAAGAAAATAAATTTCTTATAATAATAGTTGTCACAACTCGAAGACGGCTACTGGCTTTGTACATCAACTCGGCGGTGTAGTCATTGCATAAATACGCCGCATTTGACGCGTTGCAAAAGGGCAACCGATGAAATTGTCTGCGGATCCTCTCGTTTGGTAATCTTGATGCATCACGATCTACGCAGCAGCGCCGACCGCCACCCGGGCCGGGATGGCGTCTCACGCGGATGCTGCGCGCAGCGGGCGTGCTGCGGTTTGCCGCTACGGTTGTGCAAAAAGACTGCAGTCAAATTATTTACGGAGCTTTACGACCGGTGAGCTATCTCGGGGCGTTGAATTGTATTTCCTCAGGGCTTTCGGGCTTTTTTAGACGACGTTTAATGAGCTGAATGAGTCTGTCGTTTTGCCTTTTTTATATGTTTTCTTCAAAGATGGAAGGAAGGATTTAAGGATATGCTAGAGCACCATCTAGCGGACAGCGCTCGGTTGTATTACGGAGTCTTAGGAGGGTGGATACGGTGCATTATTTAATATATCGTCGCTGTATATATATAATTAAGTTTATGTGCCGTTTTAGTACATTCTGAGATAAACTTATGAAACTGTTTTAAAAAATAATTGCACAGACTATATTTTTAAAAAATATTTTAAATAATTACTAGGCAGACTTTCCAGATGAACGGCAATGTTTTTTTTAGTATATCTCCACTATTTATATGAAAAGTGACAAATTGATTCGTTCATCTCAGAATGTACTAAACGACATATAGGCTTTATTATATATACAGCGATGATATTTGAAACACTAAAGGCTTGAAAGGGAACATCTATTTTATTTTGTTACCTTTTTTTGTGACTAACGCCGGCCGCACACTGGATGCGTTTTCGTACGAAATTGAGTAGTACGTATATCTGACCTTCGAAGTAGTATTGAACATCGCACACTGTACACGATTTAGTAGTGCGTGTACGCACGTACAGATGCGACGTCCGACACGATCCGGATTTGATCGGAAATTTTTGCGATTTCGTACGATGGATATTGAAAATTTTGTCAGTTTGACACATGACCACAAATGTTTGCGGGACCAAAGTGATTCAACTACGTGACCATCAGCGCAGATCATGGCGGAGAATCTCTAAAGAACTAAAAAATACCTGTAAGATAAATATTTTGGTTTAATGAAGGTGAGGTATCTATAATTATGTACTTCGAACAAAAAAACTTTTAAATATTTCTCCGATGTTATGAGCTCTCGTTGCACTTAGGTTCTCCCCAGCATTTGGGAATCTATTAGATAGATAGTCATGAAATTTATCATTATTTAAGTCTGCCATAATAGAGTTTTCCAGAAGACACAGATTATTCATTTGGCACAAACGTTATTGGAGAAATGCTAAAAGTAACTGATCGTGACCAACGCAAGACGCAAACAATGTGCGCGCTCCATACGTAAGAAAATAATCGTACGAATACGTACGCAATAATTTGTATCCAAAGTGCGGTCGTCCTAAAGGGTAATATCGCTTTCAGATCCATTGAAGGATCGAATTGTGAATTCATTTTTTGTGAAGCGACTTAAAAAAATGTAACACTTCTCTTCAGATCCGAGGATCATTTTTGATGTACACTCAATGATCACAAGAAGAAACTCAAAGAAGGTTCACAGTATGAGCTGTCGTCACCAAGTCAATACAACTGGCCCTATTCAACACAAAATACACAATTGGATGTGTAACACATGTAATAATGACACATCTGTACATGTCAATACGCCCACAATTACAATGGTAGATAACGTTAGATTAGAAATAAATATACGTATGTGTATGTTAGTAGTACTTTATGCTTCATCCCGAAATCGATTAAATTTTCCATGCGAACCAACATACCAGGATCACACCATCATAACATCATATTGGGTTTTGGGAACCACCAACCTAATTCTAGTTCTCATCCAAAGCACTGTCAATCTCACGTTGAGCAATCCCACCAGACGTGATGTCATCAGTTTCTCAACGAGATTGCATTTTTCCGCGTCGGGCTGCATCTCAATTATGATTGCACTGCCGATGCATAATGAACCCTGTCGCAACCTTCGCAATCGTCACACCGAACGCCAGCTGAACCGCGCTGAGCAGAGTGGCTGGGTGCACAGCTGAAGCTGAGAGCCGACCGCTGCCGTGGCGCCCATATTTCTACATCTCGCGTTTTATTGTTTTGTCATTAAACACGAATCACGCGCGTTGCATAAAAATCTATCCTAAAGTGCCGCAGTTTGTAAAGCTCCGTCTTGTAAAACTTGATAAATTGTATTTCGGTCTTTTTTATTAATATGGAGATGAAAATTCAAATGTATCATATATCGTTGAAGATTTTACTTAAGCTTCCTTACTAGCTGTATTTTTTGAATTTAGAAGCCCTATATCTAGTAATGCCCTACTCGTGTCGCCAGCGCACCTGGCGCAACCACGTTATGGAAACAGAACGCAGGAAGATAGACGTATTAGAAATGTGGCACCGTTGAGGTATGCTGCGAATTTCGTGGAACGCTCACAGAACAAACAACTCTATTTTACGAAAAAAATATGTTGAGGAACGTCTGTCTTACAGTCTATCCACAGTACGAATAACTCATCTAATGGTAAATACAATAGAAAAAGACACAGAAATGCAAAAAAAGGTGAATGAAGTAAGTACCATATATGGTCTGAAGATGAACACCAGCAAAACCAAATTGTTAATAGTATCAAAAATATCCCTTCTGACACCAGACATACCCATCAACAACGAACCTATAGATAGAGTCATGCAATACAAGTAATTAGGTGCACCGGTGAACGAGAATTGGGATCTATCTCATGAAGTAAAAGCTCGAATAAAGGTGGCAATAAATGCGTTTCTCGGAATGAAACCGTTATTTTGTAACCGTGACCTAAGCCTGCAACATAGAATGCGTATGGTATGAGAATTCTTGACAACTCTTTGGTGCGAAGTAGACTCGAGAGTGGCTCGATGATTTAGGGACCACATGAGCATAAGTACTCTCATATGGTAGAAAAAGTACACAAAAAGTTTCTAGATATCTCTACATGAGAGAGTACGGGCATTATCGTTGGCTTTACCCAGTCGAGTTTCTCCAGGGTATGCGTGGCTACAAGAGTTTAGAGACTAGAAGATATATGCATTTGATTTCGCATTTTTATCGATTATAGCGCGGAATGATTGATAATCCTGAAATTATGCGGAGCGTTGGTTTGTATGTTCTTTGCCTTATATGCTCCCGAGAATGTTTAGATTGGGCGATACGACATGTTTTTTATTTAAGTATAAATATAATGTTTTACACTGCTAATCTAAAAAATCATACATATTCTTTAATTTTGATGGATTTTTTCATTCCCATGATAGTATGAACTTGTGTATGGAACATGAGAATGTCAACAAATTTAAATGTTGTAGATGACTGTATTTTTTAAAACATATGCCTCGTACATTTATAGAAATATTTAAAGATGAGTATGTTAAGTTTATATTACATTATTTAAAAATTAGTATATTAAGGTTGGTATCACAATCCCATCACTCAATTGTTCAATGATTTTACGCACTTTTTGAACATTGCGTAATGTTGTATAGTTATAATGTTAGCTGGTAGATGTTTTAAATATTTAATTCATAGGAATCTGTAGTGGTGTTGTTTGTATGGGTGTTTTACTGCATCTAGGTATACTTAGGGTTCCAATCATGTACGCGCTTTTGCTACGCCTTCTTTGATCGTGAACTATATTTGTATTTTGTTGAAAAACAGTTTCTCTGTATATTTGTAATATTGAGTTGGTTATATATATGCTGTTTAAACTTGGGACCTTGAATTTTTTGAACACGATATGTTCTGGGTTTTTAAAAATTATTTTTATGTCCAATTTTTGTATTATTTTTAATGTCTGCAGATTTTTGTTTGAGATTCACACATTACGCATCACATGTGTATCTAGACCAGCTATGGCAGCGTCGGAAGAGATTGTCTCTTTTCGTAGCTTTCTGGAATGTTTGGAACCAGGATTCTCTGTTGCTTAAATTATATACCGTAGCCACTCCCCACAATACAGGTGGTTGCGGCGAATTAATTAAGCAGTCAGGTATCCTTAGTGAAAGAACCTTTATAATAGCCTGATGAAACACCGGCGTCTTTCATACGGAAATGTTTCTTCAAGTATCTTTGCCGATGTTAAGTGACTAAATTTGAATAGTCAGTAGTTTTGAATAGTTTTCTTCAACATTTCACTATTGGCATCTTCACTGAATATTTAAATGGCATAACATGTCAAGTGATGATGTAAATCAATTGACATGCCAGTTATGTAAAAAAAATCTAACCTCTGGTTTTCTCTCAGACACCTATACATACTATACAAGTAGCTGTAAATCTACAAATGACAAAACCTCTTCACTGTTTATTTAAACAAAAATTTGAAAAATTGTTCTTTAGGATACTGAAAAATCATAGACTTATATTTTATTAACCGGAAGTAATACGGGTGTGAAAAAATGAATACTTTGGTAATTACATTTTAATAAAAACAAATTTACATATATATATATATATATATTGATATTTATTTTAATGAATGATAAATTATTATATTATACATAGTATTATCTAACAAAATGTGTTGAAATGCCTTTAATAACAACAAAGATTAATAATGCCATATGTCATCTTTTTATTTATCGATAATTTTATAATATAATTAATATCAAATCGTCAAATAGATACGATTTTCTTGTTAAGAATCAATACAAATTATTTATTCCTTTTTAAAATCACATAATACTGCAATAAAATAAAACATATATATTATTTAAGATCACTCAACATACGGAGTAGCAAGATTTAATTAATAATTGATGAACTTGTAGTGACGACACGTTGAAAGAGACAATGTATAATTGTACTCCTTCCGACTTCAACAACTGTACTTTTTAAAACTTCAGGGGATGGAAAATAATTAATGAAGTAGCTTGAATAATGATTTTTTCGATGGTTAGTCTCGGATTCCCATCTGGAGAAAATTCCACGAAACTCTGGGTAAACGAACCACACCTACAACAAAACACTTAACGACCATGTTTTCTGCAAATATCGTCATCATATGCATATACGTAAATATTGTCACACAATATCGTATTAAAAAATATTATATTATTAGTATCAACATTAAAAAGTGCAAAATAATTAACCGGTGATTGTGTGATGGAATTAAGCAATATTTTCCAGTAAATCGGGTTACTGAATACCGGTAATTTATGGCCTGATCCAGAGCGACAGAGAGTTATTTAAAAATAAATTAATTATTTAAATATTATCGATTTTTTGGTTTGAAATCTTTGATTACAACAAATTTCGTGTTATACTTGTTACGTACTCCCTTAACTCTTAAAAGACTGTGCTAAAAATACCTTCAGGAACGGAGGTGTAACACAGCGTTACCTGATTAAAAATTGAGAAAGTTTTGAATACGTGTTTTTTTTTTTCAATGCAGATAAGACTTTTAAAATGTCCCTTTATATTACTATGTAAGAAAAATATAAATATTTGCAATATTTTAGTAAATTATTAGAAAATTATGGCATATCCAGTTCGAGCCCGCTCACGCCATTACCAAGTGAATTCGACCACGCGGCTGACTGCAGTCCGCCTTTGTCTAACACGTGTTACGCGATTCTACCGTGCTTTTTCGATATTTTTTTCTCTTTCACCGAAGCCCAAGCATCCGCGTCTCTATCCTACATGAAATGTGTGGTATTGTCGTGCTCTTTCTTCCTCGATTTATCTGCGACGCGCAATATTCTGATCTCTTTTACTCACTGGCCGAAAATGCGAGAGTAATGAATAAATATTTTTTAATTAAAAAATCAGTACATTCATGACAATTTAATTAGGTAATTTTAGAGTGAAAATGTCTATTGAATGATTACAAAAAATATGACGCTTTAATTTTGGTAAATAAGGTAGATATTAAATATTTTCTATGACATGTGGACCTACGTTACGCCAACGATACACAGGAGCTAAAAAAATAATCAAAATATAGTTTTGAGGGCCACTTTTCTAAAGACAAATTATGACGAGAATTCGCTTCAAGCATGATGAGGGGTTTTGCCGTTGATGAATTAATATCTTACCAGTGTAATCCCTAGTCTTCATCACCCGCGAACGGATTTATTGTCCCGTTGCTCCTCGACGCCGGCGTCTTCCCGCCCATCCCTTCGCCGGGATATTGTTTGAACAATACACAATCTTAGGAAGACGTGTTCATGTGGGGTGACGGAGGGAACAACGGGCCATTTAATTTTTTCAATTTTACGTCGTATCATTAAATGTGTCGTGGCAAATCCATTGCTATTACATTCGACTCTAGGTTTCTACTGGGAAATTTGAACGCGAATGTTCTCTACATATGGTAAATTATCACCTGCCAGTTTCTCCCGGCGATCCGCCGTGATGTTGATATTCGATAGTTCCGAATAGCTTGCGCTGTCCTGCCTGCCGGCTGTTAAATTTTATAACTCGCAATCGGAATACACGCACAAATATATCCGATTAAAAATTGCCGCGTAAATTCAACCGTCTGTTTCGGGGTGATACTAGAATCTTTGGCTCGCGGCAACTTTGAAATACACAGAGATCCACGTACCCGTAGACATCTAGACAGCCCAACGAACAAAGGCTATTAAAGATTTTTGCTTAATTATAATGTATGGTAATAATCAAATAAGCTCACAGTTTGTTGATGAGAAAAAAAAATCTGTCGATATCTTGATTTATTCAATTCATCATGATGTATCCGCATTGAATTTATTGAATGTAATGTATGTACTTTTTTTTGAACTCTTACATAACACATTTGAAGCGCAATTATTAGTTTTCATTTTAACTTTGTGATACGCACAATATGAGTTATTAATTCTATATTCAAGTATAGTTAATAACCACAATACAATACAAAATGTATTCGTCTATCGGGGAAGTCAGGGAGCCACATAATGGTGAGGCTGTAGTTTTTGGTGAATAACGAAAAACAAAGTGGATTGAAACGTGATATTATTCATGTGAGTTTTCAGAGTTAAGATTTTTAAGAATTTCACTGCCAATTAAAAAAATGAACGTAACTGCTAAATCTTTCAGCAAAATTAATAATATTTCAGTAATAAGAGTATATACAGAAACGTAATACCGGCGTATACATGGAAATTGATGATCGACCTTTTGTATTATAATTTTCTTTTGCAAGTTTTTGATACTGGTAAAAACATTTTTTTCAATCAAACATATTCTTTAATAGACTTGAACTACGATAAACTTAAAAATACTATTTTAGCATGCCATTTGCTGATTAATTTTGAAGCAATATTTTTTTATTATTAAAACACAGTATTACCGAATACGTAAAAAATAATTACACGGAATACGTGTTGCATCAATATTCATACTATTTTAAACTACTTAATACGAATTGAAAATAGAACTAAGTTGCTGGTCTCTTGGAATGGGGATCGCACCACCGACCTACGGATCTCTATAGGCGAGAGTCTTAAACACTAGATCATCGAACTTTACTAACATTAAGTCAATAAGTTTGAGTTTGAAGATTTGACTATTTTGATGACGGCACTATTTTGACCAGCTGAAGGTAAAAATAAAATAAACGCGGTATTGCAGATACTTTGTGATTTAACATGATAATTTAAAAATAAATTTAACTTTGAGTTATATATAAAAAATCAGTGGTCATATTTTATATAACTCAAAGTTAAACTTAATTTAAATTATCACGTTGCACCATTAAGTAAATACCACTCAATTAATAATATGATGTATATCGTTTATTCAATTTCTAGCCTCAGCTTCGCTTCCGATTCAGCTGATACAAATGGTGCATGCATACACGAGAACATGACAGCAAAATTACTCGCGATTACTTCTGCTCCAAGTTTTGCGCCAGACCAGAGTGAGCGTGTGTACATAGATACACATTTGGATTTGTGTGCTTTCGCGCTAATTACGTTATACCTGCCGTCCCCGCGCGCCCCGGCCTCCCCGCGCAGTCGGATTGTTTCGCAAACTTTGCGCTTTACAGATTCATCTCTCCCGCATTTGGAGCGGATCCCCTCATACGTGTAATATTTGCTCTTCCTCCAGATGCAGGGCGCAGCGCCTGCTGTTTCTCGAGACGAGATAAGATTTCATCCCGTAATGTGTTTGCACGATTAACCCCGTCTTTGTCTTTGCTTTTAGTGTCTCGCTCTCGAGATTCGCTTCGACTGCAAATACCGACGATAATATTATATTTAGCACATGCGTACATTTCATTCGATTTTATTACTATCAACAGATTATATTAAACTTAAGGGGTCTTGTGAAATATATAAAGAATTTTTTTCGCATTTTTTTCTTCTATAATGCTTTCTTAGTAAGACACAGAAATAATTGTGCAAGAATCTCGACAATTATATCATGGGCCCTCATTATGAGTAACATTTAATTGTAAGTATATTACAATAAACGTTACGGTAGAAGGTGATTATGTCCACAGTTCTGTATACCTGTGCAGATGAACAGAGAGTATATAATTTTATCAGTGTGAAAATTGGACATGAAAGATTAAAAGCGTTTCCAGCAAAACAACTATTTTCAAAAGTTCTTTTTAGAAAATTTTTTCGCTCTCTTGGTACCTCTATTATTTTATTTATTTACCGAAATTTTCACAATTTGTAGTTTAAGTGAAAATAAATACACTGCACTCCAACAAAAACTGAAATTCACCTATTTTTTTACATATTTTAATGAAAACGCGCCTTTAGAATAATATCTAAAGTAAGAGACATTAAAATAAGCGATAAGGATCAAGTTCAGGCATCAACAAAGCAAGGCAAACATAAAGTAAGGACATTTTGTTCTCGATTCCGATATACAGCGGTTCCATCGTATTAATCTATTTTGATGGCCGTAACTTTAAGAATTTGTTAAGCGTGTTATTATTATTATTATTATTATTATTATTTATATTGAAAATAAATATATGATATACATTTTACATTGAATATTACATACATTTTATTAATACATGTTTAACTGTCCCCAGTAAAGTAATACTTGTGTTTGGGGACAGGAGTATGATACATAAGAGCATGAATGAATAAGTATGTATAAGTTAACAATGGAACAGTATAGAGAAATACAAACATCATAAGATGAATAGATATATTTATATAAATATTAAGGAGCTAATTCAAAGAAATGTTGTTTTAATTTTAATTTAATCGTCGATGTTTTGATGCTTCAGAAGGGCACATACAATGATGTTTTTTTACAATATTTATTTAAAACAAAAAAAAATACATCCACAGCTAAGAAGTTTCAAACTAAGCGGTAAAATTTGTTTTGAGATTCTAGATTTAACTACAATTTAAAAAAATACATCTGTTGTTTTTGTTTACATTGTTTCATTACTGAGATTCTAATTGTATAAAAATAATTATCGACAGTCTTCATTATCATTGATACCTTGTTATTTAAAAATTTTAACGAGGTATTATTTTCATTATCTTACATAATTTTGTCTCGTCTTACCAAACGACTAATGTCTGAGGAATTTTTCTGTTGTTTTTTATCTAAAATTACTCAGCCCAACAATTAGACAATTTCAATTAGTGAACGGATGGCACAGCGCTGCGTTCGAGGTCCCATGACTATGCACACAATCGTTACAACGTGAAACACGCAGTATTTACAATTTCAATTATTTATCTTTTTTCTCGATAACTGTTGTTCGTGAAACGTACAAAATTAGATGCCTACTATTCAATGTACACTAGAATAATAGACATGTTTATAATTTATTTATTTTTTGCAATCTCCAAGCTTTTCATTTTTTCCACGATTTCCATTATTTGGCATAAAAAAATTATATTATTATTTCGTCTCGAGAAATGAGGAAAATAATTATTGAATTGTGTGTTTTCATTAATAATATAGTCAACAATAATTTTATAGTCAACAAATTTACAATTTAATAGATTTTGAGTGGACATAAATTATCATACACACCCACAGTAAGATGCATTATAAATTTATTTAATATTTTAATACTTGCTATAATGCGTCAGAAATGACGTAATTTTACATGTCGGTTACTAGAGAATAAATATTTGTTTATTTATAAAAGAAAAGTAGAAAAAAACGTCTTCATAAAAGAAGCTTCGGACAGACATACAGACAGACAACGAAATTATTATTATTGGGATTCGCTCATGTTTCGATAGTTTCTATGGTCTCTAGGGGCTGTCAAACTCAAAAATAATGCACCGTGCGCGTTTTCTGATAACCACTCGAATTTAAATGCATGCATGCGACCTTTTTCCAGACTATTTCAGACTGTAATATGCCGTCTTTCTCGATTTTTAGAATGTCGTGACAATACACGCAAATATATACGTTGGACTCATGTACGTTCGCATCATTGGGAAATCATTTAGATTTGGTCATTTTACCATCGAGTGGAATAGATATATTGAATTAAAATGCAGATAAAGCTGAGTATGCGAATTTCAGTTTGATTGTTATTTATGATATTATCTATAAAAGCTATCGTTTTCGTTTGTCGCATTTGTATTGGATATAAAAGCATGATGAAAGTGATACTGTTGATGATAATAATTAATACCTTTTACGTTAAGGTTACAATAAGAACTAAGATTAACACCCCATCTGGAAGAACCAGCTTCCCACCTACTGGTAATTAGTTATCCCACCCTTATCTGAAGGGGTTGCACGTGCCAAGGAAATCAGATCAAAAGATCCACCGTCCCCATCTGGTCACTTAATAATTTATATCTCGTACATTTTATCGCTTTTGCACATTCTACTGGGGAGTTTACCATTTCTTACTTTTATATATATTGTGAAAGAATTAACATGCATTAATCTGAGATCAACTTGACATATGTATTTGTTAAAATGTATAAAATATTACCGATGCAAAAACAACTTCATGACGCTGGAAAAATACTCGAAGGACAGATATAAAACACTAATATAACACAAATATACAGCCAATCGAATCCTTAAACGAAATTAGGTCTACCTTTCAACGTGCTCGTATACAGTAAATTAATTTTTTGAAGAAAAAATTATAATAAGATTATGGTGAACCATACACTTTTCCAATACACTTTCGAGATGGGTCGTTCATGAACGAACTGTTCTTTTAGAACAGTTCACTTTACTGAACGAACGAACGGTACAGTTCACTTAAGGGAACTAGTCGTTCACTAGTTCAGTGGATGAGAAATAATTCATTCATTAAATTCTGCTAAAATTTTTGGTTAGTTAAAATTTTGAGGCGGTTAAGGGATAACACTTTTGGAATAGTATGTTACCAAATGTTATTTTCGGGAAAAGTGTTGGTATTTGTCTTCGATATATCGATAAATTTTTCCCGGTGACCTGTTTTTATTTTTTGGTCAACAAATTGTATTTTGGGAAAAAATTTCGACATATCAATATTTTGCTCGATGACCATTTTTTTTGGTCGACAATACAAGATATTTAACAAAAACAAAAATTCAAAGTGGACAAATGAACGATTGGGAATGAACAGTTCACTTTCATGAACGACTCGATGAACGAACAGTTCAGTCAACTGAACGAAATTTCCCATCTCTAAATACACTTAGAGTCGGTTGTTTGATCAGGAAAATGTGTAATAGCCAATAAAAAAGCATAGATTTTTGCGTGATCTACCAATTGATCACTACTGATCAAAGAAACGGCCCTCACATAACTTGCGTATTATACACAATGAATCAGTGTATTCGCGGGGCATTCTTAAAAAACTAAAAATTAAAGAGTTAAGGTTGTTATTACGCTCGTTAGACATATTTAACTGTAAATAGTTGCGGATATTTTATAAGAACCGTATGTTTTTCCGAGAAACGATTCTCGACGTTTCGTTGAATGCTTATTCAACGTCATCAAGAGGACGACCTTTACCCGCGCAGGTAGAGGGCGGACTGGTTACTGCTTTCGAGGCCGCAAATTATATGCACTTTGTTATGGAGTGTTCACTTCTTCTACAATAGAGGTCGCCAGTGTGCAATATGTACTAGTTACGTCGGCGGACTATACTGCGACGTCTCTCAAGGGTTGAATCAATGTCGTAAGAACAAGGGCGCCAAATACTTGATAGTTTGTAACTGTCATCTCTATTGAATGTGGGATGTTTGTATATTTCAATGGACTCCCTCACTAATCTGGGTATAAGGTGCGGTTCTGTTGATAAGATTTTTGTCTTGTCAAATCTGATGAAGTGACAGAGATTTCCTTTGGATGCATGTTCGCAGATTGCAGATTGGAGTTGTTGTTTTTAATTGCTGCAATATGTTCCTTCAATCGTGTAGCAATATTGCCTTTGGTTTGTTCTATGTGGACGTCGTGAAACGAAACGTCGAGAATCGTTTCTCGGAAAAGCATACGGTTCGTATAAAATATCCGCAACTATTTACATTTAAAAACGCATACTCTGCTTCATACAAGATCCTTTTGTGACTTCTCTCCTGTCATCCTGTCCCCGAGCCGGCGCGTCAACGTTCATGTTTATCGCGGCTCTCCAATAATTATGACTTTTGGAGTCGCGGCGCCGCTCGTAATTCCTGCGTCTCTCGGCGGCGGGGGCCATTTTGTCACGCGGATTGGCGGGAGATTAATTCGGTCGTCGGATCGGTAATGGCGGACGTTTCGTAATAATTAATGGCGAAACGTCCGCGCTGACGACTGACGGAGGTACTGCCGCTGCTGATGGGATCCGCGGCCGACAGGGATGCTGCGGAGATATAAGGGGGTACCGCGTGAACGATTTATCTACCGCAGAAATGAGCGACACTTACGAGTCTGTTTCATTTCTGCCGTGCTGTAGGTACACCACTGACCAATAAAATATTGTAGCGTACATAATCCCTCGTAATTTGTCAATGACGACAATAACATAGAAGCCTCTAGCACAGTCTACCACACTGTCGTATTATCTACGAAAATTCGATAAACGTCTACAAACGCCTGGAACACCTACCTACCTAGAAGCGACAGGAACCTTCACGTAAACACTATAAAGGAAAATAATTTTTTCAAATATGTTTTAATATACTTTGTAATACACACACAATATGAGTTATTAATTTACAACTATAGTTTCGAGAGGAGCAGTCCCTCTCATCATCAGGTATAGATATATATAGATATATAGATATATATATATAGATATATAGACTGCTCCTCTCGAAACTATAGTTGTAAATTAATAACTCATATTGTGTGTGTATTACAAAGTATATTAAAACATATTTGAAATTATAATGTTGCACCACGAAGTATCTGCCAAATCTTTCAATGATATGAAAATAATTTTCTTGAGAGTTAGAAAAAAGCGTTTGGCGAATGCATGCAGGGGGTCTTGTTTTAACATTTTGATCCGTGCGAAGTACGCTGCGGAACGACGGTCGGGGTGGCCAGTCGGAGCAGCAGATATTTAGCGAAATTATCGGGCGGAGTACCTAACTGGCGATTTAAATAATGTGCGGTAATTTGAACGGAATGTTGTTAAATGTTACCGAAAGTGATAAATAAAGTGTTACCCAGCGATAATAAAGTATTCATAGACGAGTGCTAAATAACGAAAGAGTATGATTTGAAGAAATGCGTTAAGTTTAATTCGTGTTAAGTGAATTTGAACATTGAATAATGAATTAATTACTAATTGATAAATCGCTAAATAATTTCCAGTGTGTCATTTGCCTCCCAAAACCACGACAATATAATGACATGTTACAGTAATTTTTTTGTTTAAATTTACACAAACTGGTGTCACGGTTAGTTCAATAAGTCAATTTGTTACAAAAAATATGTTTTTACTAAAGACACTCGGTTTGGAAAGAATTAAAAAAATAATAACTAGCTGTAAACCCGTGAAAAATCACGGGACATAATAATAAATAACGACCTTCGCGTGTCACAATCGGACGTCCGCGCCTCATTCGCGGCTAGTCGTCATCAGTATTGTTGTTGTAATTCCAGCGAGTTGCGTAAGGACAGACAGACATTCAAAATTAGGGGAGTTGATTATTATTATTTTTTTAATTACAATATAAATGTGTCTTCCATTTATGCGAGCGGAGTTTTTTTTCAGCGGTGATCCAACCCCAATTCCTTAAGAACGGGTTTAGTTCATCTATGTAAATTTTTGTACCGTGTGACAAATATACATAATTTTTTTTAAATATTTGATCAATGTTTAAATGTATTGTTTTTCAAGAAACATTGCCGATGAGCTTATATCATTTATTTATATTTTATATTATACAAATAAAAAAATTGATTTAGTTACATGAGAACCTCTGATATTACGACATATGTGTGGGGTATAAAAGCAACCACAGAAATATCAAAAAAAATGTTTAGAATGCAGTCACCGAGGATTACCAATTTAAAATATATTAAATTTTAGATTTTATGTATCTATCTCTTCTAAAATCGTGTATCCTATAAATTAATTAGATATGTTTCTATATTATTTAGTTTCACTTATAATGTTGTGTGGGTATATAGGTATATAGGCAAATAAATACATGATTTCATTTAAACATATTGCATTCCATTTAGTCATTTAAAAGTTTTTATAATTACATTTTTGCACTCCTGTTTAAACCTTTTGTTTTGTTTTTTTTTTTTTTGTTTTGTTTTGTTGTGTTTTGAATTTATTTTGGCATGCTATCGAAGATCTTTAAACCTTCGTACATCAGAAAATTTTGTGGGGTGTTTTTCTTTTTCTTCCGAAGTCTTATGTCGTCGCCTCCTCTTGTATTGTATGAAAGAAAATCCCTATTCAGCTTCATCCTGTCAACAAAGTATTTGGATAAAAATCCGTGTCTAATTACAAATATTTGCACCAATACATGATGACTCTTTTCAGTTTTTTTTTATATTGCTGCCTTTGTTTTTATACACCACATATAGTGAAACAAGCAACACAGGAACAGCATTGATATGAAGATGTATACAGAAACAGTAAAAAAACTCTGTGCTTTGAATAGTCTTTTTCTAAAGATAAGGATTTTTTCATTTTCATTCGTTTCCCAAAGCAAAGATTTTGCTTTTGTGCGTTGCATTTCATTAGATTATACTAAGTAAAAATAATTTTTTTAGTGCCGTTTTTTTTCATTAAAAATAATTCATATTTCGTGAATTTAATTTGATTTTTTTCTAACTCTGCGCCCCCGTAGTTTGGATAGAATTTTTTTTATTAACTTGTGTAATGCACACCTGACGTTACTTCGAAATATTTTTGCTGTGTTAAATATCGGGTGACGCCGTCACACGACATTCTTTCGCCGTGTGAAAATGTAGAGTATGTGACGTAGTGATAACGTGACGCGGTGGGTGGTTTTACCTTTCACGTGCCATACCTTAATTTCTGCTTGAAAACTATTCAAATTACATTACCTTTATATACACGCTGCTTAACATTTTGTTCAACAAATATGACGCTGGAAAATTATGTTTACGGATACACTTATGTACAAGAATTTCAACTGCAAAAGCTAGTAGTCCACAACACTTCAGATAGATTCCTCTTTAAATTTTGAGTAGAAAGTGTTCAAGAGACGTTTTCGAGTTCAAAGTTTTAATTTTTTTTAAATATTTCTGACTATTTTCTGTTAAACTTTGACATGTTATTATAGTAACTAGTAACTATTCATTGCAACGCAAGTCAAATAAAATGATTAAAATATTGCAGATATTTTTAAACTCTATTATCTATGTATGTAACTAATGATATTAGGACTTGCTTCAACATTTTTGACTCCTTATTAATGCAAGAATCTACATTTAAAGTATCGTGGACTAGCTCTAGAATACCCGTATAATTATTTGAATGTTTTTGAGGTATTTGGTCAATGAGTTATAAATAGTGTGCTTCTATATTTTAAGGGTTAAAATGATGGGGCTCATAAGTTAAGATATTGACTGTGCACACGGATCGCATGTGCAAATAGAACCCGCCTTTGACATCCGGGCCCCTTTCAGTGTAAGCACATAATGCATGCAAAAATGTAAGATAAGGCAGAAAAGATAATTAAAACCTCAACTTAAATTTATTCAAGTAAGACACAAAAGTTCATTTCTGTAGTTAAACACTCGATGTCAAGGAGTGCGCGTATATTGCTGTTGACTTGGCCATGGCTAATGAGAGAATGAAATGACGCTTTTATTTTTCTCGTTAGATTTTAATTAAGAGAATACCCTTTACGTTAAAAGGATATCCAAAGATGTGTTTGGTATAAAGTTTTAACAATTATTCAGTATGTATTTAAATGTTGATTGATACTCAATTAAAGCGCTATGTTACATTATGTAATATTTTCACTTAAGATGAAATAAATAATCATTAATTAAATATCCACAAAATTTTTTTTACAGATTTTCGAAATTTACTAATTTATATTTTTTGTTACAGGTATGTCAAACGTTCTGGATATAAACCTGAGTCGAGAAATCCTATCGCAAGAAGGTATAGATTAACTTTTTAAATTGTTAACATATTTTATTGATTTGTGAAAAGTCAAGATTAGGAGCATAAATAGTTCGAAAAAATAATTACTCACAATGCAAGAAATGATATACTACGCAAAGTAATTTTCAACTGAAAAAAAGCAAAAATCAGCCCCATCTGAAAGTTAGCATTTTAGAAGGGGTTATAAAGAGAGCTTTAATATATTTATGTTCGAATTAAGAACAAGTTAATATTCTAAATTAACCCTTTGAGTGGAGCTTTCATTCTACCTTTAGATCGTTCGCGATTCTGCTGGTGCTGGAATTTCGCTGGCAGATGTCGATCTGAATTAATTCATTATTCAGAACACTACATGAGGCTCCATAAACGTAGCGAAACAGATCACAAAAATACCAACGCTTGAAACAGTAACTTATACGTAATATCACTAGGAATCGAACCTGATGTGAGAAGCCAGTGTCTTGGACTATGAGGGCACTACTTCGACCCTTTGAATGCCGCGAGTGTGTAAACACGCCAAACTTTTCATGTCACGCCAGGTAGCGAGCGAGTTATCACGCAAAACTCTCCTTGTCAAGCCAAATCATAAGCGGGCTTTTTGAGATGATTTTCATTTTTATATTTTTGAAATAATTCTCAATTCAATGAATTAATCGTTAGATTTTAATCTACCTTTAAAGCTCACACCTTCTACAATTTGGTATTTCTGTTTTTAATATTTGTTGGCAATCAAAATATTGACAAGTAATTGAACGTTTCGGCGTTAACTTTGTGGAAATCCATTTTTAACAAATTACGAAATAAAACACTGAACTATGTTTTTTTTATTAACCACACATTCAACAATTCAAAAATATACATCCTACATAAACAGACATACGGCCTGAAACAAAATAATTTAGAAGCACTTGAAATTCATAAAAACCTAAACATAACAAATAACATAATCAATAATCAAGTACCTTCACATCACCCCTTCTTATAATGTTCCCGATCTCCCACCACCTAGATACCCCCTCCACTTCTACTGAATCTACAACCCACACATCAGACAACCACTCTCACATACCTCAGTCTTAACTCACCTGAAAAAGTCTCAAATATAAAATAGTGGAAAAAACAAAGTTCATAATTTATCAAAATATTGACCCATCAGGTGCCGTGCAAAAACCTGAACAGTCCCGACCGCGACTGGTGGCAGTGAATAGGTATTGCGACACTAGTGTCACCCTCACCCTCACAACGGGAGGATTTGTAGATATTTCAAATGAAATACCGCGTTTCCGAGTACATAAATTGTATGTATTAAATATACGATGTTAACCCCGCATAAGTCGCCTGTGGGACATTAACTTAAGAAGAATGGGAGGTCGCGCCCTTTGACCCTAAACGCACACTTACGCCCGCAGCTCGCACACACACACACACCCGCGTAGATACGCAATAATTAATGAGATAATAAAAGTAATCTTTTCAAATACAACAGTTCCAAATCAGGCAATAATTTGTGTCGCGCCCACGCGGGCGGCATTCTAAAGTTCTCGAATTAAAAGCATTCCATTAAAGCGAGCTAAGAGTCGCTAAATTTATCGGCTGACCCTCGTGTTTATCCATACATACGATCCAGTAGAGAAAACAAATAGGTTCATCTATTACAGTGCCTTAGGTAAACAATAGGGTCGGTAGTTTAGTGTGCAGAATTAATTAAACGCAATTATCTTGAATTTTAATGGTGACTTTTCAAATTTTCGTTGTATACTAAATTGGAATTATTTTTAATTAAAAAACTTCTCTCTTCTCTTATTACATGTAATAAATAAATTTTAATTTATTTATTTATTTATTAATCAGCGCCCTCGTAGGCTTTTACAGTACAAGAAAATTATAAGGATTTTTATACACCTAACATAAAACACGTTTTAAAGTAAATAATAATAGAAATAAACAATATATACATTTATATATAAACTATGATTAGTACACAATCGCACAGTAATAATTAGAAAACTTTAACAAATCAATAATAAAGTAAAATAAAGATAATTAAATAAATGTACCAGGTAAATAAGATAAAATAAACCAAAAAAAAAATATAAAAAGAAAAAAAAAAAAATATATAAAAAGTTACGGGCGTCACACAAAGTTACGGGGACAGACAGACAGACGGATAGACAGACGGACAGACAGACAAAGAAATTATTGTAATTGGGATGCGTCCAACACACGTAGCCGTTTTTATTTATTTCGTCGAAAGTGTTGTTCGTCGTTTCTACTTCGTACTTATTGGCTCACTCGAATAATTCCGCATGGTACTCAGGTAGGTACTCTGGTACTTTAATTGCTGTTCGTTAAAACTCGCACTGGAACGCTGCTCGCTTATCTATGTCTTCGCCAAAATTACACTTTTCCCACTCGGTGTCGCCGCCGTATTATATACATAAGGTTATGGTTTTCTAGAAGTTTCTCGAATACATTCGCTCTTTCCACCGAATGTCGAAAAATCCTGCATTACTCCGTCTCGTGACAATAGTTTACTAATTATTTTTTTGTCCGCAGGATGAGTAAACTTCGATAGAAAATTCTTGAGTCTGCAGTTTTTATTAAATTTTATAAGAAAATGGTCCGACGAAATACGAGTATTTACATAAATATTTAATCCCAATAAAAAAATTCGGTTGAATTATTCGCTATGCGTATTTTTCGGACAAAATATATAGAGAATCTCTTGGTACACGGGAGCACAGAAAGAGTTAAAGAATTTCTAGAATGTTTTTTCCGCAAAAATATGTAACTTTGGTTGTTTGTAAACCGTACTAATTTAATTAAAAGATAATGGCAACATTATCACGTTGAGAATTTATCTAAACGTCAGAAGATATTTATTTTGAGACGAAATAACTTCACATTTTTTGTAATTTATTTAGAAAGTATTCAGCTAAAAAAAAAAACAAAATAACTTATTTTCTAACTGTATTTTTCTCTTTATCTCAGTAAATTTTTGATATTAATTATTTTTGGTGTGTGTATAAAGTAAAAGGATGGTAGTTTGTCATCGGTCCGTCCTTCGTTACTTCATGTAACGTCCGTAACTTCTTTATAGTATTTTTTTCTTAAAACAGCTTAAAAAAATGTACTATAAAGAAATTGCGGACATTACACTTAACGGGCACGGACAGACAGACAGACGGACGGGTGGACAAACAGACAACGAAATTATTATAATTGGGATAGAATATTCATACTTTATAAATTAACGAAATATTGTTTTTCACACGACAGAGTTTTATTATTATCATGACTAGTTTACAATGTACATCAAATTGGTCACTCATGACAGTGGATCGTAACTTTCATTACCTTCCATCCTCTTGCCTGCTCTTCTCTTCCTCTACCCAGCATCTTGCAGATCTCCTCTGTCACCAGAGAAGTGCCTGCGGATTTTTCCACTTTATTCCAACGAATTGGGAATCTCCCCCTTCCTCTTCGGCCCTCGACGTGGCCCACCACATCAAACTCTTCTCCAGGCTATCTTCTTTTCCTCTGTCCCTCTTCCTTCCTTATCGACTAACTGACTGGCCTGTATTTCTTGAAACTACGCTATCCTTCAACAGAACAACTGCCCTGTCAATTTATGATATTATGACGTGTGGTATAAAACAGGTGAAATTAATACTAGTATAGATTTAATAAAATAAAGAAATAAATTCATTACCCCCCGCGTTCTTTCGGGTGATTTGGGTCCGACGCCGTCTACATTGGCAGCATTATGAGGCGTGTAACCTCGCGTTATATTATTCGTTACATTTTCCTAATGAATTTCACCCGCGTGGACCGAGGCATGAATCTAATACATTAGTAATAATGTATCCGCGGCGTCTGGCCGCCGCGCCGCGCGCCTCTCCTCCGCCCGGCATTATCCTCACAATGGAAAAGGATTCAAAGAGACTGCCGGGGGCGCTCCTCGTAAATCACCTTTCCTTTCTGGGCTCCGGGCCGGGTTGTAATTTATTTATAGCGGCCAACCCTCCTGGTCGTGTTCCCTGGTCACTTCCTCCCCCGTCTTGACCCCCCCGCTCCCCCGGCGCCGCGGCGTCTTTCGCCGTCGTGCGAGCGGTCGGACCTCAGGGTCAGGGGTGAGGAATTAGAGGAAACGGGATATCGCCAGAACTACCCTTTATATACATGACCGAATTTTCCCTCACGCTTAAGTAATATAATGAATTATTTTGTTCTTCTTCTTCTTATGCCTCATCCTAAATGAAAGATGATGTTGGCTATCATATTTTATTTACTGCGACCCGGAACAGCTCTACAATACAAATCTTCTTGCATTTTTGTTATCTCCCTTTTGTATTACTCTGTCGAACTGACGGTTTGCCAATCTTTTTCTCATTGGTCATGGTGATGTTTCTGTCCCACAATATTTTTTCCGTCGCTGATCGGATTTTGGCGTAAACACTCCCAATAATCAACGATTTCTTGCTATTGTTTACAAAAATTAATTTCCTACAGAGCCTTTCTTTACTAAAGTGTTTCTCGAGAATAGAGGCATTCGTTCGTCTTGCAGTTCGCTTTACATGCACCGTATGACGAATACAATAGTTTCAGCTATGCAATAGTCATTAGTTAATTAATTAATTGGTGGTCTCTCGGGACAAGAATGGAATCCCAAACAAATTATTCATTAGGCACTGGCCACGCGTAAGATATTCATCTTATGGCTTTTCCATAGACGACCAAAATACATACACATTTACAAGTGCGTTTAAATAAATGTGAAGGAGTTTGTAATTTTTAAAACATTTATGAAAATGTCTTATTAAATACCCTTAAAAAGTATAAAATAGTAGTAAATATAACAAGAATAAATATTTACTTAAGAGACACAATTTGGCAAAAAAAAAAAAAAAATTGACAAAACAACGTTTACTATAAAATAAATATATTTTGTTTACTAGGGGATTTAATTATGCACGAATAAATACCTTAACTGCACTGTGCGTATGTTTAAAACATGTGCGAGGGACGTTTTTTCGCCGAGATTCCACCCCTTTTCCTGAAAAACAGGTTTAGTTCATCTCTGTAAAATTTTTAAACTCTGTGGTCTTTTCCAACATTTCATCGTTAATTTTGTTTCTCTTAACTTATTTTTTGCATTTTTAGTTACTATTAATTCCAATTATATATTCAATTTGATAAAAAGATCCCTTCAGTTATTAAGAATTATAAAAATGTATACAACATCGACAGTCATCAGCCAGCTAGACAGCCTGAGAATGAAAAGAGCCGACCCCTACAGCCTAACTAGGCAACGTTGGGACAGTGCAAGGGAGAATAACCTAGACAAAAAAGTATACATTTTATTAAAAATAAATAAATCAAAATATATAAATAGTTGACCCCAAACTTTTACGACAACTATTTATATATTTTGTATTTATTTTTATTATGTAGTAGAGGGAGCTCTATAAACATATTTTTAATACCGTTGTATTTTTTAAATGTTGCCGCGCTCTGCAGGTTCTATTTTGGGCACGCGTGCCCTTTTTGCCCGCCCCTTCCTAAGGAGATGTGAGGCTTTAGGGGTGACGTCACAAGATTGAAATATTTGGGGTTCCCGGGCGCGGTGAGATTAATTCAGTCGTGCTAAATATCCCGTTAATAATGACGCTCGCTATTTTAGAAATTACTCTTGTAAAGTAATGTCCTGCGCATTGTCACGGAAGGAGGTCACAAAATACCACCCCAAACGTTCAAGAATATCTCATTAAAATGGCGGTTTTGCTGATAAATTGACTTGCTCGGATGGGCGATTTATTTATGAAATTTTCGATTTATCAATTATCGCTCGGATAAATTATTTATTAAATTTTAAAAATCGTTATTTTCTATTTTCGAAAATAATCGCCGATTTCATAAGGATGTTTATCTATTCAAACGGTCTCTGCTTGGACGTTTCTTCTTTTTTTGACAATGGCACCTTGTCAAAAATATTTTACCCCTTCTTCAGGTATTCAGGTACACGATTCTAATGCAATTTTGTAAGACTTGCTTCATCCATCAAGTTCAAGTCGGAGATTTATCGAGTATTTATAAAATCAAACTTATAAGTTGCTTTGTTTTAATCCTTTGGACATTTTATTGAAAAATGTATAATAACTAGTATTTTTTTGCATGAATATAAACATGGGCACTGTAAACCTCAAACAGCATAGCATGTTAATAAAACCTGAGGTGAATGAGCCACTTATGAACGAATAGTATGAAATTGATAAGAAATATTTGGGAACGAATATACTAAAAATGAAAAGAGTCGAGAATATCATTTAACTAGTAAATATAACTAGTTTTTTTTTGCATGAATATAAACTTGGGCACTGTAAACCTCAAACAGCATAGCGTGTTAATAAAACCTGAGGTGAATGAGCCGCTTATGAACGAATAGTATGAAATTGATAAGAAATATTTGGGAACGAATATACTAAAAATGAAAAGAGTCGAGAATATCATTTAACTAGTAATTATAACTAGTTTTTTTTGCATGAATATAAACTTGGGCACTGTAAACCTCAAACAGCATAGAATGTTATTAAAACCAGAGGTGAATGAACCACTTATGAACGTATGTTATGTTATGTTGTGTATGAAATTGGTAAGAAATATTTGGGAACGAACATACTAAAAATCAAGAATATCCTTCTATTGTTATATTTACGAACTCAGAGCTTTAGTGGAATAAAATACTCGATTAACATAAAACGACCTTTAACCGAAGACAAACAAACTTTGGCCTTTTCAAATAACTCTACTTCACTTTGTACTATTAATTTATAGCAAATAAAATTCGAAGAGTGGCAACAAACAATGCATTAAAATATTTTTTAGTTTTTTTTCTTGGTGCAGGATGAAATGTTTATAATTTGATTAATAAAGTTTATTTTATCTAAAATTCTGTTTGGTTGTTGAATTTCATTTCAACCGAATTTAAAATCGTCCATAATTTCAAACGACATTCTAAAACATGTAAAATACTTTGCCTCTTGTTTTAACAATGCCGACGCAAGTCGAGCATACCGGACAGTTATGAACTTTTGAAGTGCACATCTTCTGTAGTTGGTCTCTCTCCTCCCAGTCGGCTCCTCACGACTAGGCATCGTGACCTCTCTGGAACGCAGCGGTCCTTTGAGAGATCAAAAGTCTCCCCCGCCCCTTTGCGATACTCGCAGAGCACGCGGAGCAAAGTTGAGGTCGATCCCTGTTAGCTGCTTCACTTGATCGCTTCGGGAACTTGTACAATTTATTGGATCTGCATCGCTATAGGCGACTTGGAAGTATGCACAGTTGATCGGTCATTTCCTCACCCAACCAAATAGTCTATGTCGATCTGCTTGTGTTTATTGATTCTCAAGGTCAAGGGAAGATCGGAAAACTTAAATGTTCGAACAAGTTGCATAAATAGTTTGAAACTGGTCCTTCGAAGTGGATAATAATTAAAGATTGCAATTGGTGATAGCATCAGCTTAGATAATAGTAATAATAAATTAATATTCCCAATAAGCTAGATATACCTCGACCACAATTAAAAAACCATTCCCTAGCTTTGTCCGGTAAGAAGAAAGAGGGGTGAAGTTTGCCTGGCAAGCCCTTATTACAAGCCTCAATATGATATTCCAAATAGATATATAATTTTTCGTTTAAAAAAGGTTACTTACTGACTAGAAAAACTTCTTTTGTGTTCATTTTTTGCATCGTAACAACACACATATTTTTTGCGCACATTCTTTTGAATGCGGTCTAGCTATCCCAGTAGAAATTGGACATCTTGAAAGTTTGTTGCATAAATTTCTCCCGTGTGGCGACAGAACCGAACGAACTGAACGTTCGAAAAAGACAAATACCTTGGCCATATCTTCCATGAAGATGGACGAAAGAATACTGATTTTGAACGACAGTGGAAGCTGCTAATCGTTCATGCGAATAAGCTTGTCGCGGCAATTCTGCTGATGTAGTAAGAAGTTGAAGAGCATTTCAAATCATTCACCAGCATATGTACCTGCGAGCTCTGGTCAAATAACAAGTGTAATGAGTACATCTGAATACAGTGAGCAGGTATTGTACTATTATTTCACCATTGTTTTTTGCCAGACATTTCATAACGCATTTATAAACGACTGCGTTCCGTTAACTCGCGTTATTCGCTTATTCCGGGTGTGTACAGATAACGGTTAAAGCACTCGCAGATAAATTGACGGATGAATAAACTTGTTCGTAATTAGTCACTTTATCCACTAAATATGTCTAAGGTTCTCGATATGGGCGGTACTTGTCTCGTGTGGTGCAATTCTCGGAGTCGCTTCATGCACCCTTGATCAGAAGATCTCGAGTCTTCAGATTAGAAGATCTTAGAAGATACTCTCTAGAGTCTGATGGTTTAAACACACTCTGACTTCTCTTCTTGCTTCACTGCTCTCTCGTCATTGCTGGGATACTGCTCCTGTGCGAGTACCACCCGGCCCAAATCCGCTGTGAGCTTCGTTATCAATACAGCAGTCGCCAAAGGCCAAAAGTTTGGATTCGAAATCCCTAAAGATCTCAGAGTACCATATCTGAACCCGATGTCGAAACAAAGCAAAACGTGGCTTTCAGCAAATATTGTTTCTATATTATATTAGCATGTTTCCGTGTCCATGGATTCACTCTATTCCTGAAATATCGTGTAACTGGTATTAAACTAAAGCTTTGCACCAACTCTGTACTTCTGCCTGCGTTCTTATACAGGTATTGATCTCTATTACACATTGTGTATACTGGTATGGCGAAAAGTAATTTGTAAACTTTATCAAAAATAATCGTTTTATGTCTGAACATAAAACTGAACAGAAAAAGGGATACTTCCCTTATATATCCCTTTTTCTGGAGAGTGTCTAGGACATTTGAAAGCTTAACCAAGACGCATTAAATTAAGCTACGAGGTTTGATTGCTTGTGCCCATTTTAAATTGAACCACCATGAAATAAAGTAATAATAATAAATTATTAGTGATATTTCAAATACTGCCACCCCTTAGTAAAAGCTTTCTAAGTATTTCCATAAAATTTGTCTTGTAAATATTTAGGTAGTGGGCTTGTACAATGATAAATGGCCCCTGACGGCCTTTTACGTGGCACGCAGTATGGAAAGCGGCACTGTCAGGAGACTGGACATACAATACTTGACCAATAATTGATCGATTACTAATTCTATTTGTATACCTTTCATTTTTACGATGGTTTTTCGTGTTATATTATATCTCTACGGTATGTTTGTCGAAAAAACATATTATTTTACAATAACACCGATCGATAGACTAGATTTCACCTTTGGATTCTATTAGCTTTGTGTGTGTAACAATTTTTTCAAAAAATATCTAAAATAATGTATAATGCGTATCAAAAACTCAGAGAAGATAGAATACAATATGCATATATATATATATATTTTTTTTTTTTTTTCTTTATTTTCTCATGTATCGCTTTTTTGCGATATGTACCTTTGTTTATTTTATTGCTTTCTGTCTTTGTTGATATGTATATATGATACGTGTATTTGTGATTCAATGTATTGAAACAAAACCCGTATATTTATTTGATGATTATTTATTTTTAGTGTAAAGCTTTTATAGTGTGATTGAGTAATTTAATATTTTTTATATTTTACGATGAAAAGCCTACAAAAACTGTCGACAAAAAAATTAATAAATAATATATATGTATTAAAAAATTGCAAGTATAATAACACACTCGTCTGTATTATCGAAATCTTAAATGACGGACTTCAAACACTACCTACATTTATTGTATTTCAAGGAGACATTTTTCAGACAACACATTTCGAATGACCCGCACCGCCCACGATGACCGAGTGACAAAGTAAATCGCCGACACGTTAGAATTTACTAACGAATTCTGCATATTACGCACGGTAATGCTCAGGCTAACCCGGTTGAATCCTTATCAGAAATCTAGTCCACGGCGATATTCATTGTTTTTAGAATTACGTATTGATTATTAATTAGTATAAATGCTCTGAATTTTAGTGAAACTGGGTGTTTATTTGTGAAATCCGTTTAGTTTGAACAGTTTCGCCTGAAAGTAGCTTCTTATCCGGACTTTGGACTAAGCGGGTGGTGTATGTAGTAAGGTGTTGCGTTTGAATAACCCGCCTTTATTACCTTCGCGGTGGACGCTCAAGCTACAAAGGGGGATAATGATCTCTTTCATAATTCATAATCCAGAAAATCCCAAGACTGCAGACCTTTTTTACACGCGCAGATCGCTACAAGCACTAGGAACAAAGCTTATGCTGAAGTGGAGCTATTTTATAACTATTTTTACTAGCTAACAACCGAAGGGCGCGCATAAGAAGATGCACATATAAAATGTGTTAAAATAATATCGACCCTTTATTTCTTTCGTCCAAATAAATGAAGCACGTGAGGTGTCCTTTAGTGAAGATGTGTAGGGAACGGAAATCGGCAGTTGCTGACAGACAGTCTTTGAGAATTGCGTAGCGAGCTTTCTTGAGCAGCGATATTGCATCAAATTTTACCAAAAAAATTTATCGGCAATACAGCGGGCTTTCAGAGACGATGCTGTGAGCACCTCACGGTTAAACGAGTGATACCACCGCTTCAAAGATGACTGTATCAGTGGACATCGTCCAAACATCGAACCGCGTCCTGGTGGGCCCTCAAAAACCCGAAAAAATGATACGATTGATCAAGTGCGAACTTTGGCCACGCAGGATCATAGTGTCACAATCCGAGAACTTGCTGCGAATGAGGTAATGGTGATCATTGGATCGGTCTTAGTAAGGTTTCTCCGAAATTCATGCCGAAGCAGCGGCAATTTGGCAGCTCATCTCAATAATGCATTCGCCTATACTTCGCATTTGATTCAGACTTCTTGGCTAAACACATCATTCTCCTGATTTTACTGCCTCTCTTTTAACTCGTAGTGTCTGCTTGCTTGCTTTTTTGTCTGTCTAAAAAACTTTGGATCGATTTTTAACCATTGTCTCGTGATCCAATCGAGCTGAAACAGACAGACTCGTGGCGACGATAAAAATGATCTAACCAAATTTCGTTTAAAGTAATTAATAATTATAGTATAATTTTGGATTTTTCGAAATTTTAATGGTTTTTTCAAATTGAAAACATTATAAATGAGTAATTAGCCCGTCGTTTGTATAGCCACGAAACCTGATTCAAAGCGAAAGAGAGTATTGTAAAAACTTGTTTTTTATGCGTTAGTTTTTTTAGGATCCTTACTCTTCCGACATGCCTCCGTGTGATTTTCGGCTTTTCCCCAAGCTAAATGTCGCCGAATGGCGTTGCGGTTGCAAATTTAGTTGAAAAGAAATGCGCGAGTTGATGCAGAAGTTATTTGACACAAATCTGATTTTAACTGTGATCTGGATGAATCTCCCCGATGGGTTTTAAAATGTCGATATCCGTGAAGCTTTGATAGACATTGCCGCTGTAGTGCATGACGTCTGCCTCTTTGCCGACGTAGAACAGGGATATATGATCTGCGGATATCTCTTTAAATTCTTGCGACTGGTTCGTTTCGCGCTCTCTTTTAAATAGTTCTGAATTTTATGTTCTTGTAGCGGTTGTGATGTGAGAAATGATGCGCTGTTTATTTAATGTATGCCATAGAAGTATAACTTCTTTCGCACCTACGTACATTAGTACATGCATCCAGTATTTTTCATATCATCCACTCATTTTATGTGTATATCTTTCTGATTATTCTACTATCGGTCGTTGTTCTAAGAGGATCGTCTAGGAAAAGCTTTCTTTATAAAAGCTATCTTGGTCCATACCATACTGATTTGGCCATGAAACATTCACTTTATTCAGTTTGTTTACCTTCATCAACTTACTTGTTACTTAATTGTGTAAACTTTTTATTATATTATTCTTTAGAATATTTTTTTAATAATACAATAGATTGTACTATTATTATCTTTGCTTAAAATTTTATAATATTTCTCTTTACTATGATCATTTTTAAATTTTTTCTTATTGTTAGTTTATTTATTTATTTATATTTTTTCCCTCTGCAGGCGCCTGGTACATAGTTCGGTACCACTTGCTATTTAATATGTTATAATGATACTCCTATCCTACTCACGAGTTGTACTGTTCACGTAGAAGAAAAATACCAAAATGTCGCTATCTTTACTGTAAAAGAAAAATGTATTTATCTATTAAATAAAAAAAAAGTCCAAGAACCACGATCCGTGTGTAATGGAGATTTATTTTTATTTGTTCTTATCACATAAATAATAGTCATAAAACTTGCGACATGTTTTATTATCGAATGTCCCCATAAATACAAAATTAATTATTGAAACACCATTCCATTTTCGTTCTAGTGTCGCATACATAACGTGTCCTAGACAAATTGCCTTAAGCGTCAGAATTGATTTAAGTTGACCTTTGTGAATTAATATCTCATATTCTTGTCACATTAAATCAAAAAATTATTTGATAAACTGTTTCAAATTTTTGGCGTCTTTGCTCTTTAGCCTTTAGACGTATTCACGTGCATAAATCTCGTGATATTTACATTTTGATTTTTAGTTGAGATAACTCAAATTAATCGTCTTAAAGCCAGTTTGATCAAATAACCGGTTCTGAAATTCATGCACTATTGTGATCGATGTGCATGTCGCGTGAATGGAAAACTTTTCCCGTGGTGTGCAGGATTCGTAGTAATGTTTATTTTGCTTACAGTTTTTCTAGGAATGTAGTAGGAAAATATCTCATCTCTTCATAGAAGTACTTTGAAGTACTTCAAGGTAAATATCTACCAATCACCCTTAGACGTGACGCCACTAATTGAATAGTGGCTTCTTCTCATTGAGATTTACCAAACTTTTTGAACTATCCACCCCCGTATGACTGATATGATTTGAATTATAAAAAAGAAAATAATAGTGCATTATATACTACTTATTAAATTTTCATCATGTTTCAGGGCCGATAGAGTCCCTGCATCTTAAAATACTAAGTTTTTTCTTGTATTAGTAAAAATTATGTTACCACAAAGTCAATTGTGTGGTTATTGAAAAATATGATTTGATGCTAGCAAATATTAATTTCCGTACATAAATACAGTAACACATTATTTTCTTCTTTCGTCTTTTAATACCACTGTTTTAGTGTCACCGATCTTCACATGTCTTTTTTAGTTCTGTCAGATGGGCTCTCACCAACCTTTTTGCAGATTTGTCTTGATATTATTTTATTTATTTATTTATTTGTTTACGCCCATTAGGCTTTTACATAATGAATATAAAATAAATTTCAAAAAGCACATACATTAAACAATATCTGTATAGCGCCAAAACACGAGTATAGAAGTTAAAAATATAAAGTAAATTGCAGCAATGTGTATAGGCTTTTACATAAAAAATATAACATAAAATTAAAATGAATATACATTAAACAATATAAGTTATAAGTATTATCCATCCATCTACGTCACGTTCGTATCCTAGATCACCCATTCACCATTCGATCACCACTCATGGTCCCCGTAAATTTGTACCATCTGCTCTCCTTATTTGTTCCACCCACAGAAGTTTCCCTCACTTTTACCTTCTTCGGGATATCCGGGTCTTCAAATCGTTTCCAAAGCACCAAGCTATTTAACCCCCTTCATTCTCCTGTTTGGTTACTTGGAACTTTCTTTCTCGCGTCAAGGCAACACATGAAGTTTGACATCCATATAGAGTTATGTTACATCAGTATCGCATACTCGTACACCTTAGTATTTTTATTATGTGGTAACAACCTCGACAGTAATGATTTTACTAAGAATAAGACAACTATTGTATGACTGAGAGAACAGATGTCAATTGTATAAAATGCATTTAGCTTCTCTAGGTTAACCGAAGTAGATATAACTAGAGGCATTGACACCGTTGCATCTAGTACCACGACTGACAGAAACGTGCCGCGCCACGCCAAGTAATGTCACGCCATAATGGTAGCGAATACAACAAAACAATTGTTATGTCAGCAGTATTGTATCTGTCATAAACTTTACTGTTTATGGGAAATTAATGCGATTATTACCTGTGTATTTTTGCCTTGTTTGAGGGTTATTATTAATCGTTTCCTGTTTTAATATATTCAAGAACATTATTCTTGTATAGCTAGTCCAGTATATTTGCTGTTTGCTGCAGCTTACAACTGGTGGTGCGAGTTCGCATTCGCCTTTGTCATCAAAATACTATCTTTTTATTTCTAATTACCATTTTCCTTATGTTTCTCTAACGTAAAATTTCTTATAATTAAACCTCGTCATGAATCCGATTTGTTTTTAACTTCCTGCATTTTCAAATGGATTAATTATTGTCCTTTTTTTTCTTTAGTAGCATTTCCTCATTTGTAGCGTTTTCCATCCAGCTCACTTTTTGCAACTTCCTCTAGCACCATATCGTTAATTTTTCCATTTTTATATGTAAGGAGGAGGAGGAAATCCACCTTTTAAGAAAATGGGATATTTAATACAGTAAATTTTTATAATAAAAAAATGAATACATTTGGTTGCTCCAACTACCTTCCTAGTGTATTGGGATAAGCAGGATGGCATCTGCCTTTGTATGCGTATTGTTTCTGGTTGGACGTCTGTCTGAGTGTAAGAAAGAGACGGGAGATAGATAGAGTAAATGGGATTTAAAGGGACGTGCCGTTGAGAAAGGCAGCATGAAAGCACGCTCTTGGAAGCTAATTAATTGTACTTTGTCGCGATATTGTTGTATTTTGTATGGAACAAATAAATGTTGAAGAACATTATGAACTTTCACTGAGGATCCCAGACTTCCCTAAAAAAAGATCCTTCCTATGCCAACGGAGGACATCAAAGTATGGTTTCGTAATAATTTGGAGCTGTTTTAAGGAAAATCTATCAGATTTGTCCAGTATTAAAAATTAGTCGTTAATTTTATAAAATTTACAAACTTTGTATAAACCACAATAATTGTATAATTGTAAGATTTATCAGACACTTCATGGTGCAACAGTAAAATTTAAAATATTTTTTATTTTAGCATTGTAATACACACGCAATATGAGTAATTAATTACTAATATAGTTTTCGAGAGGAGCAGTCCCTCTCTTCATCATGTATAAATAATAACATCTTATCTATAGTTGAAGTAGTTATTACTACACTAGACGATGAGAGGGACTGCTCCCTTCGAAACTATAGTAGTAATTAATGACTCAATTGTGTGTGTATAACAAAGGTAAAATAAAACATTTTAAATCAAAATAATTGTAATCATCTATCGGTTTCGAGACTGAACTTTCTCTTCGGACAGACGGACGCATGGATTGTATGCCCATCCTGACGAAGACACAGTTCAATATCGAAACCGGTAGACGTTTAAAAACAGTCATTGTGGTTTACATATAGTCTGTTAGTTTCCTCAAATTAATAAATATGTCCAACCACGAAGTCAAGGCTACAAACATTAAAAATATTAAAAATTAGTACTTTATTGAGAAGTTTTATTACTTTATTACAATATTTTATGTTTAGCTTTCAAAATCACACAATGTCAAGCACTCCCAAGGGAGTGGTATAGCAGAAAAATTAAATAATCAGTCCGCCCTGTACCTCCGCGGTACAGGTCTTTCTCCTGATTACGTTGAATACGACTTCAACGAAACTCTAAAATCGTTTCTCGGAAAAACATACGGTTCTTATAAAATATCCAATTACAGTTAAATATGTCTAACGACCGTAATAATAACCTTAACTCTTTAATACATTATCCTGTTTGAATTTGACCACTTTTGAAAATTACTTCCAAGTATGTGCTATCTTTTGTATTTTTTTAAAGGATTTTATTTATTTTGTGGTCGTGGTGCTTATTTGGCGATTACTTGATTTTTCATTCCCGCCCCGACTGATTTATTCATTTAAATTGAAGTCGATTTTAAAAATTTCACTGGCGAAAAATTATATCGGCAATAGGTAGGTACCTACTAAACCGATTTTATTTCATCCTGTTCTCTGCGTGAGACTGCTTTGTGGGTGGTTTTTGTGCAAATGTTATTAAATTTTTTTGGATAATTTTTCATATTAAATTTTCCCATTTACCGGATCGCACAAATTTTTTTTTGCGGGTTTTATTAAACATTTGGTTTGATGAAATCCACATTTTTTTTTCGTGAATCAGTAGCGTATTACACATTTGGATAAAACGTTGCCGTCTTGGATTATTTATTCAATGGATGACGTAAATCGTTGGCGATGTATAAATACAGTTACGTCAAGTGTTCCAATATTACAATAGCCGGGCTATTTCTCTTCTGTGTCTAGAATGCTGAATTTCTACAATGAGATCTCACCTATTAACTTTAACCTAGATAAATTCTACACGGCACCGACTGCTGTGTAAGCAATTGAAAGTCATTTGATGAGCTTGTCAAGGACAAATCTAAGGTGGTATGACAATGTTTTCAAAGACACATCAGTCTGCGAAATTCGGGACTGAGGAGAAATAGTATGAGATACAGATCAATGGAGAAGAATTCTTGAGGAGGCAAAGATATGTCAGAGGTTTTAGAGCCAATAGTGGTATTGATGATTATAATAATTCGCTTACCATCCAGCTGACTTTGCACTTTCTTCGTTTTCGATAGCCAAGGACATAGTTGACAATGAAATATGTGCGTTTTTTGCTCAATCTCTACAATGACCCAGTCACCGAAGTCTTCCCAATTTCGTGATGCTTAACTCCTTAAATAGAACCTAATGCTCATTATTGCGCCCTACGCAAAGTCTATTGTCTATTACCCGTCCAAAGATACTCCTTAATTTTTTTTAAATCGTACGTTGCTTGCTCGTTCCTCTTAGTTGATAGGTATCTATGTCTCACCTTCGTATATGAACTCTTGTCTGATAACCGCTTTTTAAATCAATATTTTAGTGTTTTTGCATTCCGGAATTTATTTGATTTCGGAAGCGGAAGTAACAGCGATTTGTGCTTCTGGATCTGTTCCATAATGTTATCAGAGAGCTAAGGTAACGTGAATCTTAGTACTGTTTTGAAATTTCGTCTTCTAAATGACAGTATTGGAATTTTTTTGCATGGGTGCATCCAACGGCCATGCATTTGATCTTCTGCCAATTTACTATAAGACCCATGTTTTGGCGGAACTTTCAAGATTTATAAAAGCGTTAGATATTATAAGTTTTTGCAATTATATCGATATCATCAGCGTAGGCCAACAGTTACACAGAGTGATCGAATATCTATGTCCTTGCCTCAATGCCGCAGTCACGAATAAATTTGTTATCTTTTTGAGAGTATTTCAAATTATTCAACCACAAAATTTATGTATGTTTTGATTTTCTACGTTAGGTTATTTATTGGAGCCATTAATGATCTGTCGACGTTTATAAGAAATAAATTGATATCTTTGTTATGTATTTAGATGGGTTATGTGAAGTAATAGACGTGAGATGTGTTTCCATTTTGGATTTGAATTCATTTGAATTCGTTCTCGCGGCACCATCTGATCGAAAATTTCAATCCCGGTTAATTAGTTCAGGTAGCCGTTAACGATTTATCAACTGGTTAAACACTTACCACTGGAGGTGTCTGTTCTCCGCGGTCACGAGCTGCTGGCTGCCCAGGTGCCGTGGCCGTATTTAATTTATTACTCAAGCCTCCTTTTTGAGTACTGCGCTGCAGCTGCTAAGACTTAGCATTAATTACGATCTCCCACCATTGTCTGCGCGCCGGACAGAGTTGTTACCGCCGTCCATCGTCGGTGACGGTCCATTATTAAGATGTCAGTCAGTGACCGAACCGCTTCGGGATGTCAAACTTACAATGGGAGGAATAATTAACCAAATGTTACAGGTCTGCGTTACCAGCGAGGGGTCCCATTTTGTGGAGTTCTCCATTTCCCATTTATAGATTCTCGATATGCAGGGACGTGCATATATGTTTTCAAATAAATCGATGTATTACTCGTATCACTTGACGCGAAAAGATATGGAAAGTTCGCAATATCTTTAAAACAACCAAAAGTAGGCCTGTAAGGTAATTAATATCCCTTAACGTATGGGAATCGTGGACTTTAAAAACAAAAGAGAGAAGACACGAGACGAAAGCGAAACGATGCTTTTGAGATGTTGCGTACGTTATAGACAGCTGACCCACAAATGTCTCCATTGTAGTCAAGAAGTAAAAATTAAAGAGAGATTCTCAACCATTTGTCCTCCAATTTTTTGAAGAACTCACTAGAATAGAAGATAACCTGGATCTTCAACCTAGATGTTCTAGCAACTTTGAGGGTCGAAGAGGAAGTGGAAGCCCCCACTAGTTGGACTGATCTCTGGTGACAACGCTAAGATCTTCAGGATGCCGGGAAAGATGAAGGAAAATAGTTAAGAGATGTTGAAGATCACGAACCTCAGTCGCGAGGGAACTACTTGGATGATGATTACTAGGATTTTATAGAAATCAATCAATAATTTTATTAATTTAATTATCTACAAGATGCTATAATGATAAATATGTGATGAATCAGAAGGCAAAATATGCGATATCAAAGCTGAATATAATTTGTAAAAATAGGTAAATAACTATCACTGCGTTAATTCTTTTCGTGTTTCTATTCAGAATAAAAACAACGTTGAAAGCAAATAAATGGCAGAGAAACTTTGAAATGTAGTATCAAATGCTTAGAATCACCTGGACAGCAATGGGCACAAATGCCTCAACTTTTGAACATTTAAAAACCAAGATTTGTTGTTTACGATCTATGCAAGACACACTCTCCAATTTCGTTTATACATCAAACCCAGAGAGGATGATTACCTGGAGAAGCTTGTGATGAATGGAACGATGGAAGGCAAGATAGAAAGAGAGCGACTCAGTGGACCAACCAGATCAAAGGAGGCACTTATGACTATCCTATTGCAACGGTAATCCCGGGTGATACATAGATGGTGGAGATGTACAGAGAGAATGTCATATATATAAATAACTCACAGCCCTGGAATCTCATGGAATATTACAACGATTGAGGGTACTGACTGTAGAAAAAGGAAGAGATAAATCAAATTTAATATTAACGTCAGGACTAGTATAATAAGGTCTAATTAACTGCTAACAACAAAGTATTATCGTTATTAACTGTTGATGATAAATTATTATCGTCAATTAACTGCTGACGATTGTGTATTATCATCGTAGGATTATTGATAGCAAATTGGAAGCATGCGAAGTAAGCGTTAAGCACAATATTGCCATAGTCTGTTATGGATTACTTTTAAAATATCTGGCAATACTGTTGCATAACCAAGAAAACAAAAATGAGACTGAACTTCATTTTTAGGCTCCGAATCCTAAACTATTTTTTTTTCCATAATATCATTAGATGTGATGATATAGTAACAAAATTAACTGTCTGAGGAAAGGTTGTTATTCCCTTGAATTTTTATTCTTCACTTTTTTCTTGCAAGAACGGTCGTGTACGTCAATCAGCGTGCTGTCGAAATTATTTGGCCATTCGGTTCGATCTATTGCATTTTCCGTGCATCCATTAATCAACTGTACAATTTCATTGTCACGTCACTCGCAATGCAGCGATATATCTGATCGTCAAAATGTGTCAGATGCCGATATCGTAACATAAAAATCGGGAACTTCGCACGGTAGAAAATCCCGCTCGTTAAATAATATCTGCTGCAATGTCGGCGAAATGTTAATGGCACATAATGGTCAGATGTCATAAATAGTACGCAAAGTCTCCGAGGCACTCTTTGTTGAATTCTTTTAGTTTACCACCTGTGTTATTTATTACGCCTCTAATTGTGATACTGTCGGTCTGCCTTGAACTCAAACTGAAGAATTTGTAATTGCGCGAATATCCTACGATTATATTTTTCTTCACATAGTTTTGTAATACTTTAATAACCCCTCGCAAGGTTAGACACACATCACCGCGAAGTCCGTAGCATTGTTAATGCTGCATTAATTAATGTATTTCTTATGACTTGAGATGATAATTAATATATTTTCGGTTTAATTTTACATTAAGAACTAGAAATCGAATTTCTTTGTTTTTATACGATACCGCCGACACCTTCATTATATTATGTTCTAACAATCGTTCATGGTCATTCATGGTATTAAATGGGTTAGAGAAATAATTATTATACTAGCTTTATTCCCACCATTGTATATCGTGATAGAGACTGGAAGACAAGGCGCTTTACATTTTAGAAGTCTAGTAAATCGATTTTGAAGAATTAACCTTTCCTGTCCGATGCTGTGAACTGAGTTGACATTGCCCCTAATTATGTGAATATCTCTTGAAAGTCACGGAAGGTGGCCTTGAGAGACAAATAAAAACATTTTAAAGTTAAATAGATTACCAAAAAGTCATTGGACACCGATGAAAGTACCGTTTTTAAATTTAAAGTACCTAAATGTTTTCAAAATATTACACACACAATTTCACCTTGCTTTATTGCTTCGATCACTTTGTAGTGAATTATTTGCCACGATAGGAACTTCCTTTATTTATTATCGCTAGAATATACGATGGTCACAATGCTACTTTTATTTTGATCCAACTTGAAACAACCGGGCCTAAGTAGTCGTTACAGAATACATCGTAGTCCAACTCGTGCAAAATTTATGTGTGGATTAAAATATAATTATTTATTTTCTAGCGTACACGTAACATTCAGGATTGTAAGAAACCGAGAAAGTGATCAAGATGTTCAAAATATTTTTTCCACCTCAAAACATTTAGTATCTCCCGCGCATATTTCATCTCGCTCGCTGTGGCCACCGCTCAAAGGACGAAGGAGATTGAGAATAAACAACGGAGCGGGAAAGTTAAAATTATGATGCGATACGTCAAATTAATTAGAGGTATTATTATTACAGCACTTGGCAAACGTTTACTTACAAAAGTCTCCCGGTGCTTTGTTGTAAAATGTGTTGAGCAGTGTTCCGAGAGGCATGTCGCCCGCGTCACGTACACTCTAGCAAATTTGTGATGTTTAATTAAGAATGTTTTTATCTGACCTTTCTCTTCGTTCCTGGCCTTACTTTTACGTCGCTGAAAATACTCGTTATATCTCAAAGGAAATAAAATTTTAATTGTTAAATGATTTTTAATGTATTCATTTTGAGGTAATTTGAATTTTATAGTGACCCAGAGCAATGCAGGAAGCCTAAAGTTAATCATATTATAAAGTTAATCTGTGCATTTTTGATTTAAGGATAATATTATCATCGTTTGACATATTAAGGTATTGAAACAATTCATGTTTTCCACGTATAAAATACGTATAATATATCAGTTGTTTAAATTTTGTGCAAGTTTGTTCGATTATTTATTTATTTTATTTTATTTTTTAATTTAAAGACTATCGACAGGTCAGTATGACCCTAATGGATAATCATTTAGGACAAGGTGATTAGTACAGTTACAATTTACGATGATACATTAAAATAAAACATTAATACATTATGCAATATAAGTATACTACAGTAAGTGATTACAAGATGGACGAAGTTCATATTCTCCGCACGACATAATAGGCGTGAAGGCTCCCAGGTCAACTATGTCAGATAATGTGTACCCGCGCTTTGTGGCTATAAAATTTTTGTTTAGGTTGATTTCCGAAGAGCCCGTCTTACACGCTCAAACTATTTTCGGTCAGGAGCGATATAATTTCTCTCTTAAACTGAGCTTGTGTCATGTGAAATATGTCAATGTTGGGGTTACATGACGTGACCTCGTTGTACTGGTTTAGCATTCTAGGTAGATGAGAGAAATAACCTATGTTGGTGTTGTAGACCTTTGTGTGGAATAGTGTTTGGGATCTCAGAGACCGGGCAGGTATATTAATATCTATTTGCGAGAGTATTGAGAGCGAGTCTAGTTTGTAGTTTACTTTTTTGTGGAGTGTCATAAGGTCTGTGATTTTTCGTCTTTTTCTGATGAGATTATATGGAAATTTTCGAGTCTTTTGTAGTATGTATCGAGCAACTGATTTAGGCCTTGTCTGTGTGTCAGTATTATGTAATTAATCATCATTATGGCTTTCATTTGGCACTACGGACTGTCTAGATCCATTACTGATTGCACAAACTTTCTCCATATAAGACTTTTCTAGAATGAGACATCCAATATAACCTTATTGTTCTAAACTGTATCCTCTGCTTACATTCATAACGAATATTTCTTAAATTGAACTTACTATATTATGACATAAAATATTATTATATATAATGATATTATTATTATTTTTTATTTTTTTATTTATTAGAGACACTAACAGGATAATAGGTACATGATACTCAGATAATAAACATTATAGTGAAGACTATGCCCATTATCCCAATTACAAGTGTCTTCGGCACGCTCTAGTAACATGTATTTTTGTAATTAATTATATTTTACATGTACATTTATGTATATTATATATTTATGTTCGAGTGTAGTGCGATTAGTATTTAATGATCTATAGGTTCATGTCGTCGTTTAGAAAATGGATGTTGTGTGTGAGTGAGTTTTTAAACGAAGATAACGTGTCTGCAAGAATATCAGCATCAATGTTAGGGTCAGCACAATACAAATTATATGTGCGACACAACCTTGTAATGCGAGAAAAGTAACCGACATTATTAGTGTGCTGACTTATTCTGAAGAACTCCGGGTTTCTTATACGGGGTTTAACATGCAAATTTATATCAGATAGAGAGAGAGAATCAACAGCTCCGCTGAGAATCTTGTGTAGCACAACGAGATCGGATATTTTCCGTCGGGACTCAAGTTTGTGCATCTTGAAAAAGGCAAGTCGATCTTCGTAGCTGTGAAGGTTGTTGTGTTGACCAGCTTTGTATGACAAAATACGTAGAAATTTTTTCTGCACTCTCTCGATTCTCGTAATATGTGTTGTGTAATAAGGTGACCAAATAACTGACGAATATTCCAATATACTTCGTACTAGTGATGTATAGAGAGAAAAAAAAAATGTAATGTACTATTAATCTAGAAAATTTTTTGGTGGACTGCATATTAGTAGTGGATACGTGGATATTGAAAAAGAAAGAAAGGAAAATACGGGATTTGGCTGTGACTTTTGCACGTATCTTATGGATACATACAGGCGCATGTTTGTTCCTGTTCTCCAAATTCAATGAATAAAGACTTGCGTTCCACAGCCCAGGAATATTTAAAAAAAATTGATTAACACTTGCGACTCCCTTCTTTTGAGGATTTTGCTGAAATGTGACTATATTGTCGGCAAGCAGATTCATCCATCGCTCGCACTGTTATAGCCTCATTCATGTGGTGCTTTTCTACAAAATTTTGCACCGTTCCCCACATTTTATCCATCTTCCTGGTTCCATTTGAAGTGAGGGATTCCTCCTCCTCCTCAGACAATATCTCTTTCATGTCCTTTTGTTGATCCATCAGTTTATCGGTGGTCAATTCATAGCTACGTACTTCCATAAGTGTAAACTGGTATCTAGCTCTCTACGCTTTTATTGTATTTTAGATACGGAAAAATTTTCTTTTCTTTTCTTACTGAAAGAGGATTTTTTGAGCGCCTGTTGATCTGGAATCTAGGCTCTTTTCATCTCGAGAGGTTTCATAGCGGAGGATTGCGCGGAATCTTGTTTGATTTACAGATGATTAACCCGACGTGAGATCGACCAGGGGAGCAGAAAGGTGAAGTGTTATTTTATATCCGTCAGCCTTGAATTTCGACACGTCGCGGTTACGCAAGCAAACAGTCGAAGATACTTATCGAAGAAAATTGCAATTTTCTAACGTTCAGTCGATGAGTACGGCAATCGTATACAGGGTATTGTTTAATACAGCGGGTGGACGTTGTTTTTAAATAAATACTGTAATCAAACAGTTTTGACAAAATTAGTTTTTATATCACTTATATAGCTCCAAACAATAATAACGGCTTAAGCAAGCTATGGCATGTCGATTATGGCTGGCTGCTAATCAATGCTGGATGCTGGAGTAAAGTTAGGTCCAGTGTTAGGATATTATCGGAATTGATTTTTCTTCCCGTTGGTAAGCACTTTTGACATAGCTGTTGTATATACATAGTACAGTGCTGAGTTGTTGAGAGCTATACACACCATCAGAGACATAGCTTGTAGTCCACTCTTTCCAGGCATTTAAGGCAATCATTGTGACATTCCATACGTTACATAATTAATTGCTAAGAGTTAAATAAATTATCTGTATTTTAAATTAAAATTATTTGTCAAGATATATTACAGATGACTCATAGAGACGAAATTATATTTTTTATGGGGTAGGTATGGAAGTCTCTGGGTGTTCATAGGGCTTATGACCCATCGTACGGCTGACTTAAGTGATCACTTTACACAATGTAACTTTCACCATTTCCACCCACGATAAAAAACCACATTTATCAAATTTTTGGAAGTTGTATATAGTCTTATATTCAAATTTTACAACCCGTTTCATATGTATGTTCTAATTATCCTTAGCGCGACCGGTATCCAAAGCTTTTTCATTCCCCTTAATTAACCACAAATGTCACTAATGAGATATCTATTTTTGATTGGAAGTTTTTTTAAAGCATCATCCTTTAATGTGTAATTAGATTCTTCCGAATTATAAGCATTAAACTAGAATACGTCAAAAATATCATTTCAATTTTTTAAAACTCCTTTTTAGACCGGTTTTTTATATTAAGAATATTTAGAGTTTATCCAAATGTTTCAGAACACGGTACGGTATAGATGTGTCACAGAGATGTAATATAATATCTTGATTAATGATGTCCCTGGAGACAAAATCCAGTACTGTGTTCTGAAAAATTTGGACAAACTCAAAATATTCTAAAATTATTTTATTTAAAGAGTCATTCAAAAACAACATTCACATGATTTATGAAAAAAAAAAACCCGCCTGCAATTGTCTATTTTATAAATTTCGATTCATTAATTCATAGCTGTGTAGCTTGGCCCATAAACTTTTATAGAGTTAGCATTTAAAAGAGTCCGTTTGGAAGGTGAATGCGGTTGACATTTACACACATATTGTGCAACGTGTTGGTGTATAAAGGATGGCTCGGTGGCAATTTGCGTGAAGTAATGTTAAGTTTATGTTAATTAAAATTACACAAAGCATCGCAAGTTAACTTTATTTCTTATTGTGAACCTGTTTTAACGTTCAGCAGGATAACGGATGTGACTTTATTTATAATTTGAATAAAATAATAGTAATAAGAGAATTTGTTTGGTGTTCGATTTGAACGATGATTGCTTATTGTAATCTTTTAGCTTTGCTGTGTGTGGTTAGAACTTTCATCTTGTGATCTAAAGGTTGCAGGTTCGAATCTCACTCCAGACCAGCAAGTGAGTCCTATTTTCATAGCACAAGCGTTTAGCTTAATTTGAAAATAGTAAGAATATTGATGTGACACGTATTCCGTGTTCGCGTCTCTATTTCTAAAAAAAAATATTTGTATTTTGGCGAGTATTCACCAAGTACACTAACACTTCCACACTCACGGTAGGTATATCTCATCATAATGAAATAAATTTACCTAAGTGTATAAATAAATAAATATATGTGAAGGTATAACCCATGCTGACGCAACCCAATTCCGGTGTCGTGCATACCCAGTTGCAGTGCAACTCAGTAGTGTATTGAAAAATTGTCAAATCCACAAAATAATTTAGGTAGGTAATGCTGTGTTGTCAAAATAATATTGCTGACTTCAGGTCAAACGAGTTGGTTAATAGATAAGACACAAAATATTGTTCGACGTTATGGTTAATGCTTCGTCAGCGACCTTGTCTAATTGCATCAGAGGAGGTATATGCAGGAGCTAGGAGCTTAATCACGAGAAAGTCGGTACATCTTCATTCATTATTAAGTCACCACAGCAGGACGACCGTTGGCCTTGCTACACTCTCGTCTCGGGCGGACATTGCACCGCGCGTTTTCTCGGAGTTCATTTCCGATAAGAAATAAACAGGGAAACGCAACCGGCAACTAGTCTTTCGTTCCACGACCTCACGATGCCTTCCCTAAATATGGAACAATATCATACGTCAATTTTAAGATTTTTTGTATCCTAATATCTGTTTTAACTGCAAGTTCCTAATACATATTGTGTATTTCGGTTGTGTGAAGGGTGAATGATAGTTCTCTTTTTAGCTCACAGTGAGGACACGGTTAGTTGGTGTACGTAAGCAAAATATCTATAGTTTTATCCAGATTTATTGAGTACAGATTATATAATTTGGTTAAACCGGGTTGATCCCAGTAGACGTGGACAACACAAAAATAATTTTGTATTTCACTCCTTGCTCCAAGGATATTCATCACACGAAATGTTACATGTAGAATATGTAATATGAATATTTTTTGTTGTATTATTCAGGTTTGGTTATTTCTCCATTCCGTTTTATGACTCCTTAGTCGTTCAATTTAAAGCACCGTCACTGTTTCTTCAATACTTATCACATCAAATATTTCCAGAAATTTTTTACTTTAAATTTTTTTTAAATGGATTTTCGCAAGATTCCTCAGAATGATTATTATTATAAATTTGAATTGCAACTACACCGCGACGGTGGCGAGAAGATGTGATCACATTTAAGGTGGAGATTTAATCCCGGAACGGTTCAGTGAGTCGGCATAAAGGGGCGATTAATTCTGTCTCACCCCCGCCCCGCCCCTAGAGCCGCCCATTGTTAGAAATCTATTATCCCCCTCTTTATCTTTGCCAAATGCCGCCCAAAGTGCGACCGGTTTTGTTCAATCTCGATGGTCCCGCGCGTACGTCGGGCGGCAAACTGTGTGCTCGCCCACCCTTACCTCGTATTTTATTTAAGCGTCAATGACCGCGCTGGTACTACTGACCGTAAGTAATTTACAGGTACAAAATTGTCTTCCGATTAAACGTAATAATTTCGTTGTCTATCCGTCCGCCTGTTTATCTGTCTGTCTATCCCTGTAACTTCGTGCAACGTCCGTAATTTCGTTGAAATTCACGGCTAACAAAACGAAATTAAACGACCGGAGATGGGGCTTGACAAAAGTCGTTATTACTGTTTCATGGATATTTTATTTTTTAGGAACCGACATGTAAAAGTATCGTCATTTTTGACGGGTTACAACTAGTTTTAATTTAAATATATTTATTTATTTAAACTTTGCACAATGCACGCTTTTAGAGCACCATCTAGCGTATGGCGCTCGAACATTTTTTTGTAATTCATTTGTGACAAAGGGAAATATCCTCTTTTGATCCGTGCAAGGGATCAAATAGTGAATTAATTTTATGATAAAGTGTGACAAGATAAATACTCTCCTGTATTGGAGCAACTTAGATTAGATCCAATGAAAGATTGAACACAGGCAATGTTTGATTTATTTAATACGACTATAATTTCCAGAGGAGTAGAAGGAGAGTTGAGATATAATTTGTACCATCGTATGCATTTTTACACCAAAGAGTATTTATTATCAGTGGTTTCAATGTTTTGGCTTAAGTATAAGTATATATTTTTCCGTTTTTATTGCTTATCTATTTTAATATTCTATCTATTAACGCGCAATTACATCTGCCATTAATGATTAATAACCGAAACATTGTGTTTGTTGTACAAAATTTAAAAAAAAATTAAAAGATTTGGCAGATACTTCGTGGTGCAACATTATAATTTAAAATATGTTTTACTTTACATTGTAATACACACACACAATATGAGTTATTAAATTACTACTATAGTTTCGAGAGGAGCAGTCCCTCTCATCATCAGGTATAGATAAAAACTAACTTAAATACAAAATTTATCAATCTAATGGGGTCGGTCAGGGGGGCGCGCTGTGGGGAAGGGTATTTTTTTCCCGAACAGCTCTAGGAGTGGTGAAGTGGACTGAAATGTGATATTATTTATTAATGTGTTTCTAGAATTCAATTTTTTTTTAGTTAGTTTGTTTGGTTTCGATCCATAACGATTTCCTGGGAATTGTTAACCGAAGGGGCTTCCCGTTGCCTTCTTCGGTGGAATTTTCTGTCGGGGTTACCTACCCTTAGGCCGTTACTTTGAAATGTTAGTAATGTTGAAGTTTTACGTAGAGCAAATACAAACAGACACTTACTCAACATAGTAAAGCTCCGTAAAATTTCATATTTTGGTCATATAATGAGAGGCAAAAAATACTCCATCCTTCAGCTCGTCATGAAGGGGAAGATTGAGTGGACCGGGATAAGAAGCGTGGAAGAGCTTTTCCGCACTGCCCTGGACAGGGAAACTTTCTCCCAGATGATTGCCGACGTTGGGGGGACCCGACAGGGCACATGAAGAAGAAAAAGTTAGTTTGGAAACCGTTGAAATCCTAAAAAAAAAAATAGAATTTTAGAAACACATTAATAAAAAATATCACATTTCAGTCCACTTCACACCACTCTTAGAGCTAGCTGTTCGGGAAAAAAATACCCTTCTCCACTGCGCGCCCCCCTGACCTACCCGATTAGATTGATAAATTTTGTATTTAAGTTAGTTATTATCTATACCTGATGATGAGAGGGACTGCTCCTCTCCAAACTATAGTAGTAATTTAATAACTCATATTGTGTGTGTATTACAAAGTAAAGTAAAACATATTATTTTAAATTAAATTAAATGTGATTATGCTGTTTCCTTAGCCGTCAAATTTTAATATTAATATTGACCTATGGTCGCTTTAATTATTAAGTGTTTAAGCGTGATTCAAGATTATCAATAACTTCAAAACTAGCGGACAGCAAATAAATTTCAAATTAAAGCATTTTGCCTCCACTACACGCCTTTTAATCTTTTGTTTGTAGGTCCTGGACCTTTCTACCACAGTGAGTGGGGTGTCGTGAGATCTATTCGTAGACACCGCTTTTTTAGATTTCTGGTTGTATTTCCGCAACACTCCAACTTAGGTCTCAAAAATTGTGTATCGATTGATAAGAACCTGCATTTCAACTGTATCATACGCAGTGGTGCTTGTAAGCGGTTACAGTTCACAAGCCACGGTGTCCCGAAGCTGACTGAGCGTGTAATTTCTAGCGGCTTAAATACCTACCTAATCTTAAAATGGTTTTCATTTATCCTCAATCAATTGGCACTTCTTCTTCTATATATTATGTTTATAAGCGTTTATATTCTAACTTGAAGATTTATATATATATGGCAGTTACATTTTGGAACACACGCACATATTTCGAAGGCGTATTCACATCAAAAATATTAGAGAGAAACTCTTATTTTTAATTTTCAAAAAAGCACACTTGGCTGTGGCTTGACATAATAATTTACAGGGTGTAACAGAACTAGTCCACAATACTTTACAGTCAGATTTCTGCCTTGATTACGAGTCGAAAATTTTCAAGCAATCTTAGCTAATAGCAATAGTTATGGAGTTATGCAATATCAAAGATTGCATTTTTTTTCAATATTTCTGATTTATTTTTTACAAAACGTTCAAGTATCATTACAGTAACTTATCGATTACGAAAAATTAATTTGTTTCGATAAAAGTTTAATAAAATAATAAAAACCCTAAAAAAAATCCCATTGGAATGTTTTCCAATTGTAATTGGAAGGTTTTTAATATTTTATTTAACTTGTGTTCAAAGTAAAATTTTTCATCTTAGATATAGGTTACTGTAATGATAGTACAACGTTTTGTAAAAAAGGTCATAAATTTAAAAAGAAATTCCAACTTTCACATCGCATATCTCCTTAACTATCGATATAAGGTCATGGTTGCTTGAACATTTTCGACTCATAATCAAGGCAGGAATCTACCTGTAAAGTATTGTGGACTAGTTTTGTTACACCCTATATGTAAAAAAATATTTTTTTAGGTCACTATATTTATATAATATATGGTTGCACTCAACCCTCTTCAGGACAGTATAGTGATGTGGGACCCACCACGGACCAGGACTGTTCTACGAGTAAAAGCCTCCATATCAGCCCTACACTTTCGTCATCCAGATTGACATTGTTTTAGTTACGCAGTTGACGAAGAAAAAGTACTCGTGCGACGCGGCGAGGAAACTACACAAACCACTTCACTGTCCCCGGGATGCAATGTAGGAACAATTATTTATTTGAAAGAAAATACCAAAGCACAAAACAAAATCACAAAATGAAATCATAGCATCTAACAAAACAACATTATTTATTTATTTTTATTTATTTTATTACTTACACGGCTTAATAGCCTTAACAACAGGTTTATACATAATTAAAATACAACAAACGATTAAATGTAAAAGAAAAATAAAGGGTATAAATGTAAAAAAGTATATATACATAGTTTAAACATAATGAGGATAGACATATATGTAAAAAAACTATATATGCAAAAAAGTGTAAAGTAGTGATCTCAGAAATTTTTACTCACCGATAATATAGCAATATTAAATTTAAATAGCCAGGTATATATAAAAAATTTAAGACATTATATAAAAATTTAATATTTTGAAAAGAAATGATCATATAATGATTTTTTAAATTTTGAGAGAGATAGATTTAAAATGTCGACATATGTAGGTAGTTCATTGCCCAGTTTCTGTATCCGAGGTATGCTAGAATTTGAACGATAGTTTGTGTCCGAATTGTCACAATAAAACAGCATGTTTTGGCGGGTCCTACGGTTAGGTACTTTAAAATTAATACTATTCAGGAGTTTACAACAGTCGAAATTTGAGTGTAATATTTTAAAAAGGAATATTAAATCTGTTAATTTTCTTCGATCTTTTTTATATTATATGTATTTCATGTTTTTATATTATATAAACAACTGCAAAGAAATGTAAGGAAAAGAAATTAACAAACCATGATTATCATTAAAACAAAATATTAGTATTATGTATGTACCTATATTATAAAAAAATACATTTCATTTCAATTTTTTTCTTTTGTTTTCATACCGGGATCTAATATATTGTCAGTATGTTCTGGCTACCAAGATATCGCTGTAATATAGAAATGTTTTTGAAAAGAAGATAATGCTATTTTCTGTATTTTTTGCAACATAGGATATTACAGAGGGTATTAGTGGTAATCCGCGGGCGGGCCTGTTCTCCACTTATGAAGAAAATATTTTAAGCTTACGTAGGATTCTTTTTGGAGCGAAGGGCTTTCAAAAAATGATAAGCTCTATTTTAATTATATTCATTTTCTCATTATTCAAATTTAATCATAAAATAAATAATCATTTTGAATTAATACTTGTTAGAATATGGACGCCGTCAAATATGAGGTACCTACATACAGCCTATCGGCAAGTTCTTATTTTTTCTGGTCGGCCATGTATTGACACATCAGCCCTGATAATGGTCTCTGTAATGGGATCCAAAACATCGCCCAGAAATGTCGTAAAAACATAGTACCCCAAAAAACATAGTATACCAGAAGATGCTGAACGGGCGTGTAAAGCTTATGTTTATGTTTATGTTAATGTTAATATATATAGCGCCATTTTTACGTAAGAGACGCTTCAGGGGAGCTTTACAGGTGCGACATCCCGAAAAAATGAGTTTTTAGGCTCTTCTTGAAGTGTTCCTGGATCTCCATAGATCGCAGCACTGGAGGCAGCTGATTCCACATAGCTGAGTCCGCAAAGCTTAAAGCACGTTCCGCAAACTTGGTGTCTCCAGGTCTCCTTGGTACTACCAGCCTGCAGAGTGCCTCCGATTCAGCTGACCGCAGTGTGAGCCGTCTTCCAGTGATATTGTCTGGGATACAGGGGTCGATCAAATATTGTGGTGCTTTTCTTTGAAGACTTTTGTACACCATCAGAGAGGCAGGCAGGCAGGCTGGCAGGCGAAGCCAATGTAGCTGCTTCAGCATTCCGCGAGAACTTTGATCCATTGAATATATAGTTTCATTCCTGACCCATAAAATAATTAAATTAAGGTTGAACAAATTTATTTCGCAGCAGATTCTTCAGTTGTGAACTGTATAGTGCCAGGAGTAAAAAATCTACTTTTATTTCAACATAAATGATCGATATGCTTAAAAATAAATACCGTAATGAAATTTTTTTTTTAATCGAGACGTGAACACGAAATACATGTCGCATCATTTTATTACTATTTTCAAATAAAGCTTAACTTGTGCTATGAAAATAGAACTAACTTAATGGTGTCCAGGAATGGGGCTCGAACCATCTGGTTCACTAGGCGAGAGTCGTAACCCTACACCAATAAGCTACTCTTGTACTCTTTTCAATAATAATAATAAATTTTTATTTAGTTATTTAAATATTCCGGTAATATTTCAAAAGTGCTACCTAAATTATAGATGTCTCATAGAGACGAAATTATATTTTTTTTTATGGGAAAGTAGGTATGGAAGTCTTTGGGTGTTCATAGGGCGTCCTATCGTACGCTGGCTTAAAGTGATCACTTTACACAATGTAATGTTCACCATTTTCACTCATGATAGTATACCACATCTATCATACAACCCGTTTCAAATGCACGTTGTAATTATCATTAGCCAGCCGTACGATAGTTCGTAAGCCCTATGAACACCCAAAGACTTCCATACCTACTTTCCTATAAAAAAATATAATTTCGCCTCTATGAGACATCTATAATATATATTGATTAATGATGTCCCTGGGACAAAAATTACTGTGTTCTGAAAAAGTTGGACAAACTCAAAACATTCTGGACTAGCTAAATTCTTAAAATTTCATTTATCAACTTTTTTCAAAATTACGCTTTGTGTAAAATATATATGATGATATATCATTGCCTTGCGCACCCCTTACGCTTTGTCTGGGGTAAGTATTAATATTTTGTGCTGAAGTTTACAGATATAAATTATTAGCGCACTTATTGCCCGCTGTGGTTCTGTGAGTACGCAGTGTAATATTTTCACTTTTGCTTATAATTCAGGACAACTTACCGCAAAGTTTGATTTTTACGACTCGTAGCGAACCTTTTGTCGGATATTTGAACTCCAACATTTCTAGTGTTATTTCTTATTGCTAGATGTCGGCGCTGCTCCTTTTATTACATCGTCCCGAAATATTACAGGTAGTTAAATAAATATTGGTTTATTTTATGTAAATGTTTGAAAATTCACTTTATATAAAATGTAAATACAATTCATGTCTTTTTTTTGCATAACAGATTGCTACATTTACTAGGCAAGTTATGACGTGTAGTGAGTACCTACATGGTGACGATCTTCTGTTTGATGCTTTCAATGCTATCATTAAATATATCGACATGATCACTCAATTCATTTAGGCGTTATCGTGTGCCTATTCATTACATCCGTTCTGCATTTTGGGATATGAAATGGCGCGTCACCTCGATTTGGCAAATAATTATTTGGTAACAGGGCATAATTCTATAGGAAGTTTGGGACTTAAGTATAATTTTTGAAATTTTGACCCTCAACATGACCAGGCCTTCTTGTCTGCGCGACTCGAGGCTGCGGAAGTTGCATTCCCTCAGCAGTACTTCATGGTGCATGAATGTAGGATATTCTCCTTTTCTGCGCATGTATTTTTTTTGAATCTGCTTAATCATGTTGATGTATTTTCTTTGATGTGGGCTCCAAACTGCCATTCCATATTTCAATTTTTAATGAATAATGAAATTGTACGTTTGCTTAATGCATTTCTTATTCGAAAACCCTTTTGATACGTGTGTTACGAAGCCTCAAAGCTTTTAACACGTTGTAACTAGTTGGTGATCTTAGCAACGCGTGAAATTTTTCTTAATTGATTGTTTAATCGAACTTTATTGTTTGAGTTTTTTCTTCATCACAGTTGGTATTATGTTTGCGTAATATCAGACCCTATTAATTATTAGTACGATAAAATCGAATATTTAATTGGATAAATGTTTAACAGTGGAACTCGGTTTTCAAATTTTCGAAAAGTTTTGTAAACGTGATTTTTTTATTATTTTAGAAAAGTTTTGTTATTATTATTATATAATGATCTATTTAATGTCTCCAAGATATTCTTTGATGATATTGATCTTGAGAATTGAGAAACTTGAGGTCCTTGAAAAATAGGAGACTTTCAAGATGTTGATCCAATCAAATACTGCAGACCGTTGGCGGGTCATACCCAGAATCTTCTTTTACTTCTTAATTTGCCTTTTTATAATATTTTAAAGTATAGCTGATAATTATGGAATGTCATCTCACTTTTGAATATTTTTCCACTTAAGATTCCATCCCCTTGAGAGTTAACAGCTCCGACCCCCCCCCCCCACCCATCACCATTCCTTCACCATAACATACTTGTATAGTTTATCTTTTTCAATTTTAGTACACAGACAATCCTGAAGAAGAGAACATTGTTCTCGAAACATGTAGATTGTATAATCTAATAAAGTGGTGAAATCTAAGTGATTTGTGTTTTATTTTCATTATAATGTCACCACAAAGTTCAAGCCTTCATTCAGAAGAAAAAATATTCTTCCAACCAATAAAATATTATATGTAGTTCAACCAATCTTTAAAATTACCAAAAATGTGTATTGTATATGGAAACTGTACATTTTACTGTTTTCCAACGACTATTCAGGCTTATGTCTCGATTTTTTGTTCAGTAAGTTCAGTTTCTATATGAATCAAAAATTGTGTGTGATGTTTGTACAGGTGAAGAAAACACATGAAATAAACTGAATAACTTATTTTAGAAATATATTTAATCATATTATTGATGGATTTGGTGTTAACGTTGTAGAGATTATTCCTGTTGATCATTTAATTACATATATTAGCCTCGATACCTCTACGTGAGTTAAATAATATTCTATATTTTTTCACTACATAAATTTCGAGATAAACAGAATCTCTTATTGACAGGTGAAGTATCAAACTTTGATTCTTCACCTGTCAATAAGATTCTGTTTCTCTCGAACTTAAGTATTGAAAAAATATTAAACTCACGTTGAGGTAACAAGTTATATATTATTTAATACATTTAATCAGTTGTGATATTTTTTTGGCTCCCCGCCCCGTGCCTCTTGGCGATAGCACGCTCCAGTGGTCGCGGGCTCGTTATATCAGTGTATCCTCGGAATATCGAAACTTCTTACGGACGACTAATGAACCGTGAAGAAGGCTGTGGGTATCCCTGATCAACCGCAGGCGGAACAACCGACTCTTTGTGATTCATGTGCTCCTGTCGGCTTTCTAATGTCCCACCTGGAATTAATAAGAAAAAGGTTTCGAGGATGCGCTCTGAGAACACTGTCTCGCGTGTATTATATAGATAGTCGAGTGTGAAGGAAAGTTATATTGATTTCATTTCGCCTTACTGGTACAATAACTTTTTTCTTTCTTTTTTTCTCTAAGGTCACGACGTTTGATGAACGATGGAGAGAATCTTTGAAATTCTAAATAGCTTTTATTAGAAATCAGAAACATTCAACGATAATGTATTTAAATCAATGGAAGCTTTTTTTTTGTTTTACGGGTGAGTAGCCGTCTCCTTCACTCCTGAGAGATCCGCACCCGGATGACGGTAAAATAAGATAGATAAAATAGAACCACCGCATTAGCACAGTATACTAAGAACAGTAATACGTCTTCATACAAACTGGCCGCTACCCATTAGAATGTGTGCGTGCGTGCTCGGCGCCGTGTACGCACGCACTGTGACGCACACATTGACATAGAATATGGGGGCACAAGGCGGCGGCAGTAAGGGCCGTGCCTTCGGTGCCATTCGCGCTCGCAGCCGCCGCTTTATAAAAAAATGCGCTTCCTGAAAAAAATGCCTTTTTTTATTTTTGTGGTGCTTTACTAAAAAGGTGTGTTGATTATCACAAAGACTGTGAGTTTTTAAATGTCTACGTTGATGTTATCTTCGTAGCGTTCTTGCAATTTAAGTGCAGAAACTAGGTATACTAATTACATAAATTTTCTGGTTTCGTGTCTACCTTATGCGTCGGAATCTCAGACGCTACAAATTAAAAGAAAGGGAGTAAAAGTAAAGTTACAACCCTAGAGTCAATGCAAGAGTAGGCTAATAACTCGCCGACAGGCCGGAGATAAACTACCGTTCTGGGTATACTGTGGCATTAGGTCAGGTATAATCTGAAACGTAGGACAAAGCCTAAATTGTTTCACTCCCAGGACGTCCTTAAATAATAGAAAATTCACATTATGTTTAAAAAGAAAGAAGTGCGTTAATTGTGTATATTTCTGTAATACTACATGATTATGGAAATTTTAAACGGTCGTTCCAACTCTGATGATGAACTGACCAAGTAAATCGCTGAGCAGTAACAAAACACTGGCAAATTTTGCGTATTTACGCGTACTGAGCCCCACTGAATCCTTTGGTGAAATGTAGTCTTCCACTCTCGATGGTGGACACAGAAGTATGAGGGTACTCATTCTGTTGGCGGTATTTAAAATAATTTATGCCGGCGTTAAAAAGTCGACTAATTGAGTAATTGGCCTCGCACCAGAACCTCGGCAACGTGAAATTTGTCTCAATTTTGCCGCCGCCCTAATGCGGCCCGCTCTCGCCATTACGCTTTATATCATTACGGAAGGAAATTAAATGTCCCCGGTGTTATTTTAGCCGGTGAAGGCTGTTTGCTTCTTTTTTTAACCTTTTTACGTTTCGCGTTATCTGAAGAGGTGCCGCGCTACGTTTTGGTACGGTTAAAAAAGTTATGACGTCACATTAAGTTGAGTTATAGGCGGTGATAATGAAAATTTAAAACGTATTATAATTTTTTGGTCTCTTTATGTTTTATAATTTTTCTTTTGTTTTTTTATTTTTAATTATGCGTTATGTAGGTAGACTTATGGTTAGTACTTTATTTTCAATAATAATGATATGTTTTAACATTTGTTTCACCTAAAGTAATGCTATGTTTTAAAATAAAAATTTACTACAAAAATTGCTTGTTTGAGTATATTCCAAGGCATATCTTATTTTATAAAAACATACTGTACATTATTTTGCTGTTGACACATTGAATTTGTTCATAATTTTTTCAGCTACGTTTTAAGTGAAATTTATTTTTCTTGAACAATAATACAATATTAATACTCGGTCAAAAGAGCACATAATACATGTTACATTTAACGTAAATATACTGTCATAGATACGAGAAAAGACACCTGCAATACAACGCAGTAATCATGCAAAAATATTTTACACAAAAAATTCGTTCAAATTTATTTGATTCTGAATAGCTTTTCTTTTTTAAACGTGGTAACGGATTAAAACAAAAAGATTAATCAACTGTTGGTCGAAATTCCACGCCTGTGAAAATATTTTTTTAAACCACATCTTCTATGCGCCAATTGGTAGAATAATCGCTTTATTGCCCAAATCGACATTATATTGATTTCAAGATTTATTCCGATTGAGATGTTATAAAAAAATTGTAATTTTTTTTTAGAAAAACTTTAATGTAAATTAAAAAGAGTACATACATTGACATGCTTAGATACAGATTTTATATACAAGTTTATATTTTTTGTCACTTGATTTAACGCAAATACACGTACGCAATTAACAAATGATTTATTACATTATAATTTTTTCATTGCGCATCACATCAAGCAGTAAAATGATCTTAATATGAAATATTTATAAAAACTGTACAATACGATCAAATAATCAGTTTTAATTCTATAACATAAGACATTTTTATCCAGGATATAATCGAAATCTCTCAGGTATTTTTATGCAATTTAAAATAAAATTTGAAAATATGTACTTCTTATCACGTCTCACCTGTTCAATAGACTTTGATTATCATTATATCTTTACTGCAGTTCGGAAAAGCTCTTCACAAGACTATCCAAACCACTGCCTCAGGTTCTTCAGCCATTTTCAAAGCGCCCAATTTTCGGCATTCTTTCTCTACATTGCGAGACGCAAGATCTGGATACTTCTCTAAATGTCTCATTACATGCACGCGATATATTGAGGTTTTAGGATTATTACCGTGTTACAGCCCCGGTCGCGGCGGAGATGGTTTATTTATACATTTTTACCGGCACGATATTAGCAACGGAGCGGCGGCCAGGTGGCCAGTCGTGGAATACCGAGGGAAATATTAAGTGAAGTGCCTATCTTTGTGCGATAATAGACGACTTATTAATTACGAAGTAGTGTAAATTAGAGATTAGTGCTGCAGATTAATTCGTTTCCGGTGACTTTGTGAATTTATAAAATTAATTAAATTAATTAATTAAAATCACTAATTAATAAATCTTTAATTATTTTCCAGTATTTTAATTTGCTCCGAAAGCCATATCACGCGCAATGCATATTTTTCTTAATTCGTTCCATCCATTAAATCTTTTTCAAACAGAGTAAAATGATTTTATGGTGACATTTACATTGTATCCTGATGAAGGGAACATTGGCTGCTATACGTGCTGGTATTCCCAACAAATTAGTGTGTGTGAAAACAAAGTGTTTTATTATTAATTATATGTAACATTAAATCTTCATTTCGATTCCTGGTAGGCCAGCTTTCTCAGAGTGATTTCGCAGTGCTTCAATTTGCCATTTATTGTTTCAGTAAGCGTCTGTGCTTTCATTTAATAAAATATAACCAATAGTACACAGTATCTGATAAATTATTTTTTTATTGATTAACTTTTTGTATAAATCTATTAGTATGGCTGGTTTATTGCCAGTGGAAAATTTATTTAAACCGGTTCACGATAAACACAATTCAATGGTACAATTGAAATATTAATTAGCTCCATGATAGTGAGATAAGTAGGAGACGGATGAGGACAAATAAGGGTTAAAAGTGGTTCGAGAGTGATAATATTGCTTTAGTCAGATTTCCATGATATAAATGGTCTGTCGGGATGTAATATCTGTGCAGAGTTGATTCCACAGTCTAGCCGATTGCATCTCGGATGAGGCATTTTAAATAATATAGCGTGGTGGCAACCAGATCTGCATATTATCACGTAATCCATTGGAAGAACTACAATGTAATAATGACCTTTATCGCGAGATCATGTTACACGATAATAAATAGGGTTTATTGGGTGTGATGCGCAAGGTCGCCCGGATAGTGAGCCACCCGTATCATTTTACATTGTAAATAATATCAATATAAAAACAGTCGTCGTATTATTGTGACCTTGCTGAAGAATTTGATAACATTTCTGTATTTTATTCAATTTTTAAACAAAATTATACCATATTATTGATGGTTTTGGCGTTAAAGTAGAGACTGATGAAAACATACATCGTTCATAGTTTTAGAAACCTCAAAATTAGACCAAAATAATCATTATTTTAATTCATGCAACTTTAGGCTTTTCCGTTCCGTCGCGCGTCAAGGTAATGAAATTAATAATTTTGAATGTTTAGACATTTAAAGATAATTTGAACTCTGGTATTAATTTGTTTAATTATATTACATTCACTGACTCTTCTCTTCTCTGAACATTTCCGTTACAACCACGTAATTCCGGCTCATTTTTTCAGTACCTTATCAAGTAATTATTTATATTTTCACCTAATCCAAGTATTTTTTCTATATATGAATGTTGTAATTTTAATACTAAATACATTAGTCAATAAGAGATTCTGATCCTCACGAAACTTGAATAAAAAAAAGAAAATTATAATTTAACTCAAGTAGAGATAACAAATTACACGACATTGAAACAAGCCAATCCTTTAAAAATGTTCTAATTTACGAGTATTCCTCTTCAGCAAAATAATTCTCCACATGTTCCAGTTCACTGTGGCTCCTCACCAGATAGTTTCTTAGCATGTTGGTGAATTCTGCTTCGTATAAAAATTGCGAAAACTCAGATTACTAAATGGGTTTTTATTGAAAGTATTGCTATATCAACTATAATATAATCAAATAATTTATTCATAAGAGAAGTGCTGACATAAGGCTCACACTCGGCGTGGAGCCCTTACTACTACACATAGAAAAATCCCAAAATCCCATTATAAATTAGTAATCCTCGAAGACGGTCTTTAATTTTTTTGATATTGCTACTCTACGTTTGATGTATTTTAATTGTTATATATTTTTTTTCTCTAAAAAACATATAAAATGCAAGTATGTACGAGTTTGGTGGTAATATAAATAGGTTATTATAAATTTAAAAATATATAATATTTCTAGCTAGGTAATCATTTGATTATATTTTACATCTTCTTCAATTTAATAAATTATAGGGATCTATAATTTTTTCTTTGTTCATCTTTACTGCGTTGTATGCTTTAATTAAAAAATTGTGTTAGGTAGTAATTAATCCGTGAGAAAAGTTTTAGGTTCAAGTCTACGATTATTTCTGTACTCAGTATAATTGCCTCATTTGATATTCAATAATCAACTTAATGTTTTCTCATGATTATTTCATAACCGTTGTATTCTTCGATTATTACTGGACTGATTTAAAAAATATATATAATATTTTGTCTCACAAAGTTACCCAATAATTTATAATAATATCTCACTTAATTATTTGTTTGTTTTTTTTTCAGTTGTACGTCGATATACAATACTCAGACAGGACAGCCAGTAGTTGATCGAAAGGCGAAGAGGTAAGATAATATATTTAATATCAATATAATATATGAAAATAAATAAACAATAGGTGCAAGTAAACAAAATGAAAAAAAAAATACATCTTTTTGATCTTCTTTGTTCACTTGGAAAAAAAATTTAAACGAAAACCAGAACAGTTATAATCATTAAAACTTTATCCGAAATATGTCAACTAATATATATATATATATATATTTGTAATGTGTAATGTAATTTATATAATCGAGTAGAAGAAGAGGTCGTCATTGATCTCATAGACATGGTCTCTTCAGGGATGCCTGGTACACATCATTATCACTATTGGTTCAAAGACCCTCACTAGTCTTGACTTCCTCAAGATTTCCACCGGTGACCTCTGCTTCTCTGTGTTTTATTTCAATAATTTATCCGATGTCTCAGAGGACATAGGATGTTACTAAGGTAGATATGTCTCAAAGGACTTTATCATACCATCTTGTTTGGTGTGATCCATCACACCATCTCCTGAGTCGTATTAGTCTAGCATTGAGCAGTGACTTCCTTACTTCCGGTCATCTCCTCCACGTGACCCACCCATCGAGGTCTCCATACATCATTTTCATAAAATGATTATAAGCTCGTGAAATATATTAAAGAGATCATTATTTTAGCGCCTACGTCAAAATCAATTTCCCTAAACCTAGTCTCTTCTGCCACTCTGGCCCAAAGTTCGAAAGAATTCCTTTTCCTGCATGTTGTTATGAAACTTTCTTTCTATGGTACACGCAGAATATGACGTCAACACAAATCTGGAAGGCGTCGAGCATTTTTATTTATTTTCTTCTCAGAGTTTTGAGATGGAGCGGTTCTTCAAAATCTTAATCTTCTTTGAATTTTAATATTTATACAATTTCTCGTTCGCTACTAAAAAAACAAAGCAATTTTAAATTTGAACTTCTATAGTTTTATTTTAATTTTATTATTCTTAAACAATTCTTGTTAATATATACATTGTCTGTAATATAGGTACACAAACTATTAGGTCCTTACATATGAAATTGGCGTTTTGCCGTACTGGCAAATTTGATCTCAAATATCTTCTCTTTGGTTAAAAATTCCAAATCCAAATTTATACAGCTATTTACTCATGTATTTGTGTTTTGAAAATTATGATTCATTTGTTTTTTCCTCAATTGTTTTTTTCTTTGCGTCACTCAGTTTACAAAATGAAAAACTTGAAATATCGCGTTATTTACGAGTACGAGTGCCACCGTGGCACCAGTGCTGCAGAAACAGCTCGAAGGATTAATGATGTGTATGGCGACGGTGCCGCAAAAGAAAACACAGTGCGTTTTTGGTTCCAACGTTTTCGTTCTGGAAATTTCGACCTGCAGAACAAGCCCCGTGGACGGCCGGAGACCAAAGTTGATAATGAAGAATTGAAGGCTATTGTGGAAGCGGATCCATCGCAAACCATATCCGAGTTAGCTGCAGGCTGCGGTGTTAGTGATAAAACTGTTTTAATCCACTTGAAGCAAATTGGTAAGGTGAAAAAGCTTGAAAGGTGGGTACCTCACGAATTGAGTGAAGCAAATCAACAAACGCGCGTTGACTGCTGCGTTGCATTACTCAACCGGCACAAAAATGAAGGGATTTTAAATCGAATCATTACCTGTGATGAAAAGTGGATCCTGTACGATAATCGGAAGCGCTCATCGCAATGGCTGAACCCTGCTGAACCAGCCAAACCATGCCCCAAGCGAAAATTGACTCCAAAAAAGTTACTTGTAAGCGTTTGGTGGACTAGTGCTGGTGTCGTTCAATACAGCTTTCTTAAATCTGGCCAGACGATTACGGCAGATGTCTATTGTCAGCAACTGCAAACCATGATGGGAAAGCTGGCTGCTAAACAACCGAGGCTGGTTAATCGCTCTAGGCCACTGCTGCTTCATGATAACGCTAGACCACACACTGCACAATAGACGGCTACCAAATTAGAGGAGCTTCAATTGGAATGTCTAAGACATCCACCGTACTCTCCGGACCTTGCCCCAACAGATTACCATTTTTTTCGAAATTTGGAAATTTACAAAGGAAAAAATTCAACTCCGATGGGGCAGTCCAAACCGCCTTCAAAGATTTTATTGATTCCCGCCCGAATGGTTTTTTTAGTAAAGGGATCGATGAACTACCTGTGAGATGGCAAAAGTGCATAGATAGCAATGGTACATACTTTGATTAAATAAATATATTATAATAAAATATAATCGGCTTTATGTTCCTCCCATACTAAACGTCAATTTCATATGTAAGGACCTAATATTAAATTATTATTCATCGGTGGTCATCATGTTCGAACCGTATACTCGTCTTCACGTCCGACGAGCGACTTCTTTCAGCCGCTTTCCTCGCAGATTGCAGACGACATGTGTTTCTGGATTTCAGTAGAATATTCCGAGTTTTCTGTATGTATTAAGCTATGAGCTTCTACACTCCACTGAGGGATGCCGTAAAACTTAAGTAATCCTCCGCAGATAAGCAAATGTAGGAACGTGAATATGTGGATATTGTCCCACTTTTATGGCTTGCGTATTTTCTTATCTTTATTACTTTTTATGCATTATTTTCCTACATATTTGGCTCATTCGTTCAATGTAATGCGTACGACAAATGTTGTTATAAACTTCTTCGCCATTAAACATTCATTTAGGAAACCTTACATACCGATTTGCATGTTAATTCTACATTTATTCATAGTAGTATCATTAGCCCTTAATTGATTTTCTTCAGTGCCGCCGACGATTATTTATAAGTTATCTAGAATGCTAGCGAAAGTATTTATTGCTTTGACTTTAAATGCCTCTTAAAGACGGCCAATCCTTGAATTAAATCTGAAGAAAATTGAAATCCTTGCGAATTCCTTAAAATGTTCAGTTGTGGAAGATTTTCGTGAGCTTCGGAATGTGTATAATATAATATTGTCCCTTTAGAGGTAGAACTCAGTAAGTGACATTGGAGTTGTTTGAGATAATAAGATTCAAACAATCAAAATATGATATTTAAATTAATGAAAATGTTAAAATTATGAGTTTTGCCACGAAATAGCTAAAAATAGACACGGATATTTACTTACTGATTTTTACCTGGAATAGAGATGAAAAAAATATGCATTTTTGTATTCATAACTCATTTTGGTCAATATTGTGGTTAGTGAGTTTAACCTCTAAGGGACGATATCTTTACAACCTATCCCGTGGAATACGATGTGATGGTTTATAGAAAAAAATAGAAAGAAAAGTAATTAGAAAAAAACACACCTATGCAGTGATATAATCGAAAATACCCCGAAAGAAGATGGGTGTAACGTTTGTAATATTTGAAATACTCGGAGCTAGTAGCTGATATTTGGATGGAGTCTTCTTCATACAATTTTAAAAAGAAAATATTCTTTACACTTTCCGTGAAATGTCGTCAACTGCGGAGATAACTGACATCGAAGTTTGAATTTTTTTTCATTATTTCTGCAAAATTATTTTCTGAAAAACGTTTAATTATCACAACCGAATTAAATGGAGTATTAAAAATTCATTCTCTTCAATACATGTTTGATAAATTGATAAAAAAACCTTTCAAAAAATATTTTTATAATTTTTGTAAAGTTTGAATAAGCATATTTGACTTGTATCAAAGCGAATAAATTTTTTAATATTAAAAATAAATGGCTATAGTTTAACGTTTTACAAAAAGCCAGAAATATCGAAAAAAGTGCCAATTTTGATGTCACTTCTCCGTTAGGTACTGTCGACATTTCACCCAAAATGTGAGGAATATTGTCTATTCAAAACTGAATAAAGACGATAGGATACCCTGTTAAAATATGATACAGAAAATTGGTCGACAGTGCCAAAGAGCCATGAAAGGGGAAATTCTTTGAAACGAAAATTTTGTGTTATTTTGTTCATTTCTCAACATGCAATGGGCACCTATTCATGTACACTCACATTCGCGTCTTTGAAATGCGTTATTAGAGCCGACTCGTACTGCAGTCTTCTGTGTATAGTTTTTTGGGATATTCTGCCGTGTATATGTGACCTTTCTGGCCACATATACACGGCAGAATATATATACAATAATAATTTATAAATATGATGAGATTCCTCAGATCAGATATATATTATAATAAATGGGATCTCATCTTATTTATAATAATACGTAAATGAGATGAGATCCCTCAGACGTATGTGTGTAAATCAATTTATGATGGAGTAAACAATGCAGTTATTAGGAATTAATGTAAAGCTGATCTTTGCATAATTAATAGAATTAAAAAAAGGTTGATCGGATGGTTTGGGCATGTTGAGCGAATGAATGAGGAAAGAATGGTAAGAAAGATATATACCTAATGCAAGTGCTGATGGCGCCAGAAAGAGAGGGCGACAGCGGAAGACGTGGCATGACCAGATCGACCAGATACTGGAAGATGATCCCGTTAGAAGCCTCAACAACCGGCGAGCTTGCATGCGAAGATGTATTAATGTGGATGAGGCGAGGGTTGTATGTCAGGACAGAAGTGTGGCGTTCTATTCTCTCTGCCTACCCCCACGGGGAAACGGCGTGATGGTAAGTAAGTGAGCAAGTATATACAAATATATACAGATGGCAGAATATCCCAGAAAACTATACACAGAAGATTCTGAACGGCCGTGAAAACCTGAGAACATTTTTGTACTGCAATATCTAGGCTTTTGTTAGAAATTGATATTAACATTGTACAAAATATGTTGCGACTTATTTAATGAGCCGTGACCATTATATTTTGGCCTTTATCATTAAGCAATGAATATGCATGACTACTGTTTAATCTTGGATCATTCGTCTTGCTCACGGACTCGTGACAAAATGATGCAAGTACGTTATACCGGTATTTTGTATTTTAATGTAACCACAATGCTGATCACTCTTGGCGAAACCGGTTCGGGCTGCCGGCGAGGACGTTGAGCGAGGAGCTGGTTTTCCCATCGGACTTGACTGCGCGGTCCTCAAGGACGAGCGTCATGTTCGGTCATTCGAATGTGCGTGAAATTTCCATCTCAGTCCTCGTCAACCGGTGGGCGGGTTATTTTATATCCTTTAGTGCGTAGTGTGTTCAAAAATATCGAAGCTTTTGTCGCATCGGTATTCGTACGCACTATATCTCCTTCAAAGTAGTGATGGCATTTTAACCGGTGACACACAAACCGTTATTTAAGGTTCGTATCTGATTGCGTCAACTATCTTTTTGCATTTTGACGGTTTTATCTGTACTAGACAGCAATTATATTTTAGCTAGCAATCATCAATATAATCAGATATAAATCCCAAATAACTGTACCGAAAATAACCGGTTACAATAACGTTTTGACCACCACTACATCAAGGTAGTCCCCTTGGTAATGCATATACTTCTCTCTGCGATCTCGCCAGTGATAGAAACAATTCTGGTGTTCTCTGGATTTAAATTGGATCCCTTCTAGTGCATTTTTGCTTGAGGATTAGCCAAAAATCATGCGGAGCCATGTTTGGAGAGTAGGGAGCTCAAATATTAATACGATATGGTAATTCTGTGATTGGCCAAGAAAGTAAGAATGAGAATTCCGAACGTAGTTAGTTACTTTTGCTTCATCGTTAGCAGCTTCAGCGCAATTTTTTGGATACTCTTCATGCTTAAATCCTCCGTCAAAATTTAATGTACTGATCATGCAGCTAAGATTGTATAGAGATGAAATAAACCTTTCTTTAGGCGAGGGTATTTGGACAATTTGGATATCCCCCCTGTATATACTTAAGATATATTTATAATGCAGTTAATATATTTATTTTTGCACAATTAAATCCCCTAGTAAACAAAACGTGTCTTTTTACAATAGACGAAGTCTTTTAATTTTTATTTAAATTTCGTTTTAAACCAATAATCTTCAAGTTAAACATATGTTTGTAATAAAACACGACTTATTAACTAAGATGTTATATCAAAATTTATAAGTTCGTAGTAATTTTTTAAATTTATCAAACGTAGTGAGAAGTTAGCCGTGGAAACAGCTCATGTACCAAGAAATTTCCGTTAGTTCATGTCCCGTATATTTGGTGGTCTGTGCTACCGATCCAATTCTTACCCCCAATTCCCAAGTTTGTGGACTGCGATACGACGATTCTGCATGACCAAAGTCTGTAATTGGCCAATAACATGGTTTTTTTGGCTTGTTGAGGATCTACCAAGATGCTGTATGCTGTATGCACTGGTGTCCGGCCATCTTTGAAGCGGTCGTACCATTCCTTTATCCACGAGATGCTCATAGCATCGTCCCCAAAAGGCTGTTGGATCTTGCGGATGGTTTCTGTCGTATCTTCTGGAAATTGTGTCGGCAAGCTTTTGTAAAAAAATAATGCAATATCACTGCTCAAGTCATTTCGTCATTTCACAAAAATTGATAATGTACTCATATGCAAAGGCAGCAAAATCCAAAAAAGTATAAAAATGTTTTAATGCTGTTTAAGTTTTTTGTTTTGTTTTAATGCTGCTAATTTAAAATGAACTGAATTCTAGATTCTTTGTATCTATCCCTTTCGGAATCATATTTCATTTAAACGTATGCACCATGTTTCCCATAAAATCTCGAATTATAAATTAGTAGTAATCCTCCATGATCGCATTAATTTTTTTTGGATATTGCTTGCTACCTTTGCTTTTATACCCCACATGTAATCAATTTATAAAGAAATTATTTTTTTCGTGGTGGTTGAATTTTCAATCAATTAGTAAATAATGAGAAAAATTATTAAAATGATATATATATATATATATATGGCATTGTTGCCACATACAATTAAGGTAAAATAATTCCTTTATTTATTATGTATATTTTACATATTAGAATATTATGTTACGCAGATTAAAATTACAATAATATGGCAATTATTATATTACAAACAACATCTCAAGTGAATCGTATTGTTTAGTTTGTTATTTGCAGTAGCTTAAATGTTCAAAACAGATCTCTTGTAAAGCCTACCCGGCTTTTAACCCGGCGTTTAATTTTCAGGATTATTTAAACCATTTATCGAATTTATACTGTACTGAACTATGTTTGTAAACATATATAGTATTATAGCTCTCAGAAAAATAATAAGCTTCGAAGATTTTCCTTTTGTCTTTGTAGGATAAATTGTTGTTGTTCAACAAAGCAATTATACAATGAGTGCTGAGCTGGCGAAAGAGCCTAGTCATCCATCTGTAATAACTTAACGTATATTTCACTGGGATTATTCTAAAACGTAGTACCATACACTCTTAAAATATTCTATTTACCCATTTATGTTTGTCCTGCGGGTATTCATAAAACAAACGATAAATTTAATAATTATGGTAGAAATAGTTATTTGGTATGATGGTAGATAAAGGTATTAGGTAGTTGTGAGAATAATGGCCGATTTTAAATATAAAATTAAATTAATCGTATCTGTTAGTAAGTAAACTTTATAAATAAAAAAGTAACCCATAAAAACCAAGTTTTTATTATACTCCCTTTCTCATTTACTAGTGGTTTGGCGCTTAACCTACGCGTTGGGCTTCCGTCGGGCGACGCTACGAAAGGGAGTAATAAAAAATTTCCAAAAATCCAAAATTATACTATAATCAGGTTTAGTGGCTACCAGACGCGTTGAAATATTTTCATACAACTTAGTAAGTTGTATGAAAAAAATATTAAAAATTTGAAACACTCCAAAATTATACTATAATTATTAATTTTTGTAACGAAAATTTGATAGATCTTCTTGATCGTCGTCACGAGTCTGCTTGCAAAGTTTCAGCTCGATTGGATCACGGGAAAAGGGTTAAAAATCGATCCAAAGTTTTTTCGTCAAGCAAGCAGACGCCACGGGTTAAAAAAAAGGAAGTAAGAATGCACCGTTTTACGCACGTATAATAAAATTCAGGTAGATTAGAATCCAAGAATTCTTCAATGGTGTCATATGCCGTGTCTCACAGAAGTGCTTGGAAAGATTACATTTGTAGCAGATTTAAAGAAAACTCTCATTGATAAATCGGTGCTATTATCATAAAATGCAGGATAATTTTTATACTAATAAATAATTTATATAATATATTTGTATACTCGCTCAGTTCGCACGGAGGTACGAACACGTGTTTTTAAAAATAACAATCAAAGTGCCCATTAGGTAGTTACATTTTGCTGGCTGCTCCAGCGTGAGAGTAAACCTCACTTAGAGTAGACCTAGACCTAGTTGGACGATAATAGGCAAGATGTTTTGTGAATAAATAAAATTTAAAATATGTGAGAAATGGCTAAAGAGCATGATATATGAAAACATTACCAACACAGGCACAAGTGGTTGTTGGCAATACATTGCATTCCTTGTGTGTACTATGGTAAGGCTTCTGTCAGGTCGTAAAATACAGAGTGTGCAATTTTTATATATTTTTTTAAGTAGATATATGAACACGGAATGCATTCAAATTAATATTCTTACTATTCTCAAAATAAGCTTGTTTAACGAAATAAATGTACTATGAAAATGTGACTAATTTGCTGGTGTCCTGGATTGGATCTCGAACCACCAACCATCAGAATACTAGGTAAGCATCATGACCACTACACAAACAACATCATACGTAATTTCATTTTAACGTTATTATTTTAAATAATTTTCATAACAAATGGATCATTACCATAATAAACTCCTTGCAATAAATAATTCACATAAATATGTCACTTTTATCACCTATTCTCTATGTTAAATAATTAAATATTTTGTACAGTACGGGAATACTCCAGTGAGGATCGATTCATTACTAACTAGGTATATGATATTTATCTAAAATTAAACATGTCTTGCTTGTCTCTTTCGACACATACCTTATCTAGTTAAGGAGACAGTGGATATCTTGAACATAATTACACAAAACAAACAAATATTTGAAATAATTGAGTAGTATTTGTTTTGTAACCATATTAATAAATAAATAAAAATTGAATTGAACGAGCAGGACTCTCATTTACATTTAAAGTAAAATATATTTTAGATTCAAAACATCATTTTTTTGGAAAATAAAAATGCTTACTTCGACAGATATAAATTATATAATTTTAGTTAATATAAATTATATAATTTTAGTTAATATAAATTATATATTTTTATCCATTCCATTTCCATTCGACCAAATAATACCGAGAACACATATAAACTATTTATTCACATTAGTAATCTTAGGTTGACATCATGACTGTCATGATCAATGACTGGAAATTGGAAAAAAGAATTTCTGAATAAATGTCCCTTTCCAACCAATCTTTTCATTGTCGAGCCAAAACCAGTTTAAATCTTTTAAAATGATGTATGGTTAAAATATAATATTATCTGAATGGAGACTCGAATCTGAGACTTTTTATTGTTCGTAGACTATATATTGATTTTCGAGATGTTTCGTCTACAACTTTCTATTTATAAATAAGACACCAATTTTTCCCGATTTCTATTTTTTTAACTAAACATATTCAATCGGTCGCAATACTGCGACGAGGAAAGCACCGCAAAATTACCTCATAATCTCTATCCAGGAAAATCATGATAATGGCTCATGAAAAATTATTATCGCCAACGTACGATAACTGGACTAGTACTAGAAGAAGACGAAGGTTTTTTGCCGTTGATGTGATCATCTTTTTAGTTTCAATATTTAAATGAAATTTTTTTTGAAGAAATTGTTATTGTGGTGGGTGGCGGAGAATATTTTGTTTCTCTTTTATTTTTTGTTTGTTATAGGCTTTATTTTATTTAAGGGGTCACCAACAATATTTAAATACTGGGGTATCTAAATATTGGAATATATATATATTTAATTCGGGAAGCAGAGAATAAAAAGAAGAATTTGGAATATACTTACAAGCTTTATTACGAATACACAGATTAAAAAAAATACTTTTTAATAAAAACTTAAGACTAGTCATAAAACACTGGATGAACGAGGTCTACGAGGAGAGTGTTAAAAATCGCGTCTCTCCCTCTATTTATAGATATTTGCGAATGCTTCCAGAATATTCTCCCAAAAAGGTATAGGGCTGTGCTGTCTGCGGCTTCCGACATGATCGATATCTTTCGATGAGAATATCGAAAAATATCGATCCAAGCCTCAGACTACATTATTAACAAATTTTATTTGCGGTGTTGTGGCGTCCACCGTTCACTCTTAACACTCACCCCGTATCTTGTGTATTGGCCTCGTGACATTTCGCCGGCTCCGTGCGGCGTGTAGTGCCCTCGTGTACCCCTGTACTCCTGGTACCTGCGGCCGGCGGGCCAGATGCGGGAAGCTGCCCGCCCGTTCCATATAAGCCGATGGACCATCCGGCGAGCCGAGAGCAATGGCTCGTGCATTCGACCGGCACGACGCTGAGATAAAATAGTGCTTCGCTTAAAGGTTGAGCCAGAAAGAACTTTCTGAAATGCACTAAAAATTTAACTGTCGACGTGAGAAGTACACAATTAAGATAAATTATACAAGTCTCGCAGAGACGAAGTTGTTTATGTAAGAAACATGTATGGAAGTCTTTTGTACGATGACCCAGGCTAACAATTTATCTGAGCTGGCTTAAGTGATCACTCTACAGAATTCAACCTTCACCAATTTCATTGTAAGAACATTCACACATCGAATTTTTTAAAGTTATACATATTATGTTCCAAATAGGAATCATCCGTATATTTCAAGGGGTTATTCTAGTGCATCTGTTGCCTCTTCTCATGAAACAGTATACACATATTTCGCAGCTAGTAATGTTACTTCTATATATACATATAAAAATTGTTAATGACAAATATATGTTTATAATATTATTACGATTATTATCTTAGCTGTAATCAAATCCGTGTTGTATTCGATAGTCTCCTTTTGAATGTTTTAGTTCTTAAAGAGTTCTTTATAATCGAGTAGTGCAGAAGATGTGAGAACATTCTACGCGATTTTGTCCATTTAATGAAGGCATCCGAAATCAAAGCGCCATATGTCAATTTATTAACTTATGCATACTTATCACTCATTCTTTAATATTATGCATCATGTAGGTACTCCTGTCCCCAAACACAAGTTTTAACTTTTCTGGGGACAGTTAAACACGTATAAAAAATGTAATATTCACTGTCACTGTAACATCTATGTATTTATTTTATTTTCAATAAAGAATTTCTATTTAAAAAAAATGTTTATGTGCCAAGGGTACTGGGCGACATGATTGAATATAATTATCTGCCAGTGTCAATTTTACAATTGATGGCTGCATTTCATGGCATGTCTGTGTGTTGTAGAAGCATTATCAAAAGTATATTTAAAGGTCACACCACCCTGGAACCCTGAAATTAAGGTAGTAATTGAGTATTTTTTTACAGAAAGATGACATATTTTTTTACTTTTAAGGTAGATGTTTACAATTTTTTTTAAATTTAACTTTTTGAAAAAAATGGTCGCGTTTTGGTCATACTCGTAGAGCCCCTCCGTCGTGACCGAAGCTTTCTCGGCGCATGTATGTGTAATACAAGAAAACAAGGTCATAGTATTTATTTAGAAATGAAATATCTTAAAGTAATTATCAATAATATACGATTGGAAAATACAGCGTTTTGTAAAATAGTGAGCAATTTAAAAAAAATCATTTTTTTACATGATAAAAATAAAATTTCATTTATTAATACATTAAAGACATTTTTTCTATTTTGGAAAAACGCGCACTTTGTGCAGTCGCGGTGGAGAAGCTTCACGGGAATGGAGATGAAGCGGTCATTTTTCACATGTCATGTTTCCTGTAATATTCAAGTTTTCCAATTTAATAACGAGAAGCCGTAATGAACCAAGATTATTCTTTTATTAAATAATACGAAATCATCAGTTTTCAAATCTCATGTTCACCCAAACCCACTCCCGTCAAAGAATCTCACCTTACAATTGCCATGTTCTTTTTAGTTACAATGTGATACTTAATTTAATTTAATAATTTATAAAATTATACTACAACACTAATTTTGACATTAATACCGTCACTTATAAATATTTGTACTTGTACAAATTATTTTTACGTATAATATCGTTACGTATAAAAACTGAATTCTCACTAAATAATAAAGTTGTCACGAAATATGATAGAGGGGGTAAAACTTTGCGTGATTCGTTTAACTTGATCCTATTCATGTTATCAAAATGTACATTTTAAGCATACCAAAAATTCTTGTACATTAAGCATTAGAGTTGTGACTTTGTGAAATTAATCTAAGTTAATCGAGTCTAATTTTGAAACTGTTCGATTTTCTTGCGAGTTTCAGATTAAGATTTGAGAAACATTTATAATATTTATACAAAGTTCACACGCTATACTAGCATGATTTTAGAAATTAATTTCATTGCTTTTTTAGTGTATCATCTGCATAGTTCGTACTATTTAAAGTAGACTAAACTCACATACGTCGTTCATACGTCTTTTCAATGTTATTCATACCGCTAATTTGTACTGGAAGTAGTCGATGTTACCAACGGCGATTGTCTGTTGAAGTTGAAAAGATCGACAAACATTCGTCATTATGACGTTCTTTTCAACGATATTGCCTGATGATGGCTCCAAGTCAGAACTTTGGACCAAATGAGAGCAAGAAAATGAAGGTTGCTAAGGAGTCTGTCTCCACCGCTGGCGTAGATTCGTCGCCAAGCTGGTGACGAAGAGTCGGTCGAGTCGTGAAAAAAATCGTCCGTATAAATAAGCACTAACCTATCACTATATGGTAAATTGATCATTTTGAATTAATTGTTTATGTATAGTGATTAAGACTTTATCTCGCCTAGTGGTTCGGTGATCGGTGGTTCGAGACCTATTCAGGAGACCGTAAAGAAAGTCCTATTTTCTTGCACGAGTACTTAGCTTACTCTGAAATAGAAAGAAAATTGATGTGAAGTATTTTGCGTGTTAGTATCGCTGTTTAAAATTTATCAATAAATATTAAATCTAAGGATCGTGAATTGACGATTGAATGAGAATTGCTGATATCCTAGGCGATTTTGCAGCCCGTAATTCAGATCTACTCCAACAGTGTAGTGTCACCAAGATGAAATCAATTTGTGGTGAACCCGATTGTAAAACTTCTTGATGATTACAAGGTTTGCTGGCATGAATACATCCGACTACACGAGAAAGCGGTTTGTGTACTAGTGCGCTGCCCGCCCGTAGCGTCCGCGGCTCTGAATACTTAACAAATTGGGTAGCCACTAGTGTTTTTGATCTGGTCAGTGAATCGAGTTGGAGATGTGAAGAGTGAGAAGGCAATTGAATAAGTTCGACCTCTCATTTAATTGTCTTTCACCTTCTCACTCTTCACATCTTAAGTTTATTTAAATTTAAACACATTTAAATTATACAACTTGTTTTATGTTTATGTTTATAATATTAATTTATGTAGCGCCGTTTTTGCGTAAGAGACGCTTCAAGGGCGCTTTACAGGTGCGACATCCCGAAAATATGAGTTTTTAGGCTCTTCTTGAAGAGTTCCTGGGTCTCCATAGATCCTCTTCCATAACTCCGTAACTCGTACAGTTAATTACAAATTTTAAAAATATCTATTTAATTATTTTCCCAGCTTTTCATACGATAAAACATCGATAAAATAGATTCGCTTGGCTGAATGCTAAAACATTAATCTGTTGGTCCTGGACCATTAATAAGTAACCATTAATTTGATGAAGTATGGGATTACTGGGCCCCCCTCGACTGTGTCTACAGCGGTATGCGGGTCTAATTAGACCCGCCGATTTAAACCGCTTGCGAAATATCTATTTAACTGGCTTAAAATAATACAATTCTGCTTATTTTCTCATGCTTGCACGAATTATCTCTTTAGTTAAGTTTCGTGTATTTTCCCCGACTCTTGACTTCATTCAGACGCGTTTTAACAGTGTTTAGTCGGCGAGTATTAGCGCGCTTCGCCGAGTTCGCTTCGCTGCGTCTGTGGGTTGCCTGTTTTTTGACTAAACAGTTCGGCACGACGTCCATTGAAGCGTAAACGATAATATGCGACTGGTGTTAATTATTACGAGGCGTTTCTTCAACGATATTCCTCTCAACAAGTTCTGGACACGTCGTTTAGGGTTTTTTATTCGGAGGAAACTAGAAATGCTAGTTTTTTCTAATGGCCCTTTTTGAGCGCTAATACCTAGAATTATTACGCGGAGTAAATTCGAGTTCTATGTAATACATAGACTATTGATTAGCTACAATGCGTGTGCAGCATAATAAGTTCTCGATATGCTCGAGTTATCGAGAATATTCCTGAGTATTGTAGATGGTTCTGGATCTTTCTCCACTATGAAATGTTTAATGGATTGTTTGTGCGGTAACGCTACGATAAATATATAAAATTTTCGAGAATTTATAATTATATAGTGATAAATTAAAGTCAAAATGAACTATACGCTATCGTCGACATTGATATTTTACAGTGATGAAAATTTAAATATTATATTTTTTTTTTCAACTATAATTGAAAAGTTAGGTAAATTAATATATAAAAGCAGAAATCAAAAACTAACCCATAAAAACCAAGTTTTTATTTTACTCCCTTTGATATTTTATTAAGTTTCGTGTCTACCAAACGCGTTTATGTCTTTTCATACAACTTAGTCAGTTGTAAGAAAAAACTATTAAAAATTTGAAAAATCCAAAATTATACTATAATTATTTATTTTTTTAACGAAAATTTGATAGATCTTTTTGATCGTCGCCACGAGTCTGCTTGCAAAGTTTTAGCTCTATCGGATCACGGGAAAAGGGTTAAAAATCGATCCAAAGTTTAACATAAAGGGAGTAAAGAAAAATTTTTTTGGTATCCATTCAAGGTATCGTCCACATCCTTAGATAGTATCAAAGTGTGAAATAATAAACGCGGAACGAAACTTATTCAGCACCTCCCATTTTTCATTTTTTCCTTCTGCTTTTATTACCTTTAGGTGAAGAAAGGCCCCTGAAGACCCTTGCCGCGCGGGTTTATGAACGGATCATTTGAAAGGTCCTCCGTGTAGGCTGTTTAGAAATAAACTAGTATCGGACTCGCTGCTCCCGCACAGATAAGGCCGCCGGCGACACTTCCCCCACTTTAAATTGACCCTTTTGACCGGAAACGGAAGGAATGTGCGCCCGCCGCTCACCCCGTGGGTCGCCCTCCCCGGGACACTCCATCCCCGCAAGTGTTATCGCATTTTTAGGGCTGGATTCCGACAAGTGTCGTGATTTTAACGACACAACGGCGCTCTTATTTCTTTGGAAATAAAAACGCGTTTCTCCATTTTGCACGACAGGATAAACGACGTTATTTTACAATATTTTTATTAGTATGTTCTGAGAACACAATTACTGGATTTTATTCCCAGGGAAATAATCATTAATTAAGATAAATTGTAGAAGTCAAAGCTATTATAGGGTGACCTGTGTACGGTTGTATTGTGTAAAGCCTCAATTTCTCAAGCCTCAAGCCTCAAAACTAATCGGAAGCCCTGTGGACGTCCAGTAAAGACTTATATACATGCGAGACATCTTATCTACATATACTCGTATTATAATTGCGCTAGTTAAGTGTCAAAGTTCATAATAGCATCCACGGCGACCAATCGTCATATGTATAAAGAATGATAGCTAATAGCAGATATAGTCGCGCAGTGGTCACTAACAGCCGCACAGCGGTCAGTACAGTCGATACCCAACTACAGGCACCAATGGTCGCGTAGCGGGAACTAATGTCCGCACAGCGCGCAGCCGTACAGCGGCCATTATAGACGCACGAAAGGGCCTAGCAGCGAGCAATCTTTTAGCAGAATTAAATTTTTTCTCAGCTAGAAAACAGACGCAAGCAATGTTTTCTCTGAACTTAAATTTTCTTAAAATTCAACGCTTTCCATTTGATTCTTTATAAGGTAGAGAGAACAGGGGAGAATTTTAAATTTATGTTGATGAAAAAAGGGTTAGTATCAATTATGTGGTTAGAAAATTCCAACATTACTAGACAACGGCCAAGTAATTTTTTCTAGTTCTTAGGTTTCTTGCTTGTATAATCTCTAATCATGTTTCATCACAGAGTAATTGTTTACCGTAAACTATCTGATTATAGAAAAAAATAAACATTTGAATTAGCTATCAATTTTATTTAAATATTTTTATGTTTATTTTATATAGGCCTCGCAGAGTAAGTTATATGTGCGTTGAACAGAAGCCCGTTCTGGAATTTTATTGCGAAAATAGCATACAGAGAATCCAACGTCTGGAAACATCTGGACAACATCAGCTGTCTGTAGATGTGTCGTAAAATCTATAAACGCTTTGGGGCTTTAAAAACGCGTAGCTAAACAACAAATAGCCCCCGTAAAGCTGTAATATACACAAGAAATATCTCCAAAGTTGAACAATGGACGTTTGTTTAGTCAACGATAAAATATATCAGTGAGATTAAAAATGCGCTGTTCAGTTAGGATACATTACTTTCCCTATCCGTCACATTTTAGGAATTGTTGATAGGATCTGTCCAGAGTACTGATGTTCCGTCTTGCCAGCGGATTTCATTTTCTCTATCTTGAAGTACCAGTTTATTATCACAATTTACATAGCTTACTTAACCTATCACAATTTTATGATCTGTTTTATTCATTGTTAAAATTATCTTTCCATTGACATATACCTACCAATATTGAAGAAAGCCAGCATCAATATCACCGCGATGTGTTGTGCGTTACATAATTTTATCTTTGTTCTTCTATGATAATGGCTTAAATTGTATCTTAACTGTTAAATTTTTTATTGTTCTTTATTCTTCTTCAAGTTCTTGTCCTGTTTTCGGACTTTAGCAACTATGCTGGCCATCACGCTCCTTTTTCTTACAGAATCGCAGCACTTTCAAATGGTTGTACCGTGGATTTATCGAACCATTACCTCAGATTGTTCAGCTACGTTGTCCTTTATCTTCAAAAAAATCTTTTGCTTGCAATTTGGTTTCGAATCGTGAGATACAAAACAGGGCGTTTCTCTGGTTGTCTCGTGATATGTCTATTCATTGTTATTTTGGGTTTTTTATTGTTATAAAGATGTTTTAAACACTGTCAGTCCAGCGTATTTTTAGCAGCCGTCTGTAGATTCACATCTTAAATGCTTTAAAGGCCGGTTGAATCAATGTGTTTTGTAGTAATCTTTCATTTAAAGCATCGGTTATTGCGTTTTTCATCTCAAATCTGTAGTTTTTACGAAAGATTAATAATAAACCTAGATGATGCAACCTGCCCCAAATCACTTTGTTTCAGTGAGTCGTTGTAGTTTTTGTGATATTTTTCATTTTTCAGTTTTCTTCTGAACTGTCGATGTATCCATTCTCTGGGTCTTATCCCCGCTATTCCTTCGAACATAAAAAGCTTCTTCATGTCTTTCACCTTCTAGTTATCCAATGAAACGGCATTATTCATTGTAGGCACCCGGTTGAGATTTGTAGGATTAAATTGTTGCGTTGCGTTTCATAGGTGTAGATAGCAGCTGTATTGATGATATTTTAAAACTTGTTCTATGAGATATCTGAAATTTTACGAGAATTTCTTATACGACTATCTTTGAGAAACCCGTTTATAATCTGTATCATTTAAATGTATTACAATGTAATTAAAATTTCCGCCAAGCGTACATTGAATATTCATTTTCCTCTTATTATTTATTCCAATAATTCAGTTTAATAACCACGGTATACATATATTTGAATGTATGTTGAGTTTCAGTGTGTAAAGGATAAAAATTGAATTTATACGTATAAACAAGTTTAAAAAACTTGTACAATAGAAATACTCAATTGATTTAAGCAGAACTTACTCAATACATTCTGAAAGCACTATGACAATCAACTGTACTTCTTGGTTTTATATACATTTTATATCTACACTCGTAGATTCTTTGTCCAAAATGAATGTTAACATCATACCAGAAAGACTGTTTTGTCGCAACTCAATCAAAATAATCTAGTTTCGGTATCATTTTACTTTGTTGGAAACTAAATATGACCAATCTTACGCTTTATTTGTCCTATGTACCTATTTGTTCAACCATATATTTATTGCGTACGTTGCAATAAATCTGTTTTAGTTAGCTACCTGATAACAAAATAACGGGGATCTTTTCTCGGCGGACTCCCTTTGGATAGCGTCGCATTGCATCTGTTCACGCTTTTGTTAGATTATTCTTAAAAGTTCAAAGCTGCGAATCGCAAACCGCATCTCGCGAACGCGACCCATTACTGTAAACCAGGCTAGCTAGAGCTTTCAATCCGAATACTCTAATATTCGAACCTCGAATATATTCACCTGTTTTTAAGTATTCGTTATTCGAATACTTTAAAAAAGTATTCGCTCATATTTATATTATAAGATTTTTAATATTTTTCTAAACGAACAAAGTTTACGAACCCTGGAAGACATATGCAAGCATTTTCTGCTATATGGAAGTCGGAAATCAAAATTTTCGGACATCTTTTGCATTCGCCTTTTTTTCTTATGCTTATCTTTATGGTTTTATTACAATAAGAACTTAACACGCTTTGTTTTGTCAACGATGGAGTCGGCTTCTATTATTATTAAAAAGCTTTCATAAATATTTGAGCCGACAAACAAGAAGTTATATACAATTTTTTTTTTTAAAACTTGCACGTGGGGTGTAAGATATGAAGTAATATAAACATATCTCAAATTTTGTCAGTTACCGAGATACTTTTTTTTAAATTTGTATTTTTAAAATCAACATTATTTTTCAAAATATTCTTTGTTGTTTTTTAAAACGTAGGTACTACAATTATTGTGTTATGTTTAATATATGGAATGTTTTTATCCTCCGAAGTAAATATTTGAATATTATATTATCACTAACCATTCGATATTCGAATAGTTAGAATCACGAATATTTGGAGGCTCTACAGGCTATACACCATTTAAGGCTCCGTGGCTGGTTTGTCCCATTATTGTTGCAATACCATCTAATATTTTGATAAAACGCCGCATTAGACGGACTTGTCCGGGGTCCCACATTACCGGCTCGGGCGGTCCGGGGTCATCACGACTCGCCGTGTCGTGCCCCATTGACATTACGGCCTCCCGCGACTCATGCGCCCCGCGGACCATAACTTGTCGGAGAGATCTCATTTTGACATTCAACAAATGCATCCGCGGAGAGAATTATTCCAATTGATTTGTTTTATTGGACCGTTATCCGGAATAGCTGTTATTATTAAAATTGATTTACGTACGTTCATTGATTTTGTGTGATTGGTTAAACCATTGTTTTTTATTTCAACGATTTCTCTTTGCAATTCTTTAAAACAATTTGTGTTATCGTTTATTAAAAATATTATAGAAGAATGGGGTATTGGAATGAACGATGTGTGTATCGAAAGAATATGTACTGACGGTTTGCAAACCCTCTTATCAAGTTCTTGATTTTAAATGCAGGAATAATGTAGTTGTACGAGGTATTGCATAAATTAAATACTTTGAAGAGATACCTTGAATTAATTAGATACTGGCTCCTTTTATCAGTACCTAATTTTCACCAATCGATGAGATCTGTTACTTTCTTGAATAGCAAAATATAGAATAATAATTAGACTCAAGTAGAGTAAGCATAGGTTTTTTGTGTAAAATTAGTTAAGTAGTTGAAACACATAAACTATGTTATCTCTGCGTGAGTTTAACTAAAATTTTATATTTTACCATATGCTAGCCAAATCATGGATAATAATCATTAATTTCATTCATGTACCATCAAAATTCTCCATCCTGTCGCGAATCGCGAGAAATCAAAAGAAATTTGATCTCGGGTATAATTAATTGAGAAAATTACTTGCACTAACTCTTCTCATCTCCTCTCAATATTCCCGTAACAACCACCTTTACACTAGGAAGTGTGGCTGATTTTGTCAGTTCTTAATCAATTAACAATTTCCCCCTAATCCATGTAAAAAGTTCTGTATTTGAATGTAGTCATTTTAATACTCCACCTGTCGATGCGATATTCTGATACTCTTGAAACTTGAGTAGGAAAATATAAAATTTTATTTAAATTTATATAGACATAACATAGTTTATGTTTTTTCCTCAATTTAATGATTATTGTGAATAATTAACGATAATACATCAATAATATGGTTTTATTGTACCCATTTTAAAGATCATTAGAAATTTTTTTTTATCATTTAAAAATAATCTTTTAACCTTTCGAAAAAAATATTTTTCATTCCGGAGCTTACATCAAAAAATGATTTCTTTCTTCGTGTAATGAACGAAGCACACTACACCGGGCGATATTCAGACCAGGCACGAATTTCACGTAACACTTTTTAAATGGTATTTTTCTTCTGTGCGAATGGCGGTATTTATTATTATTATCGAACGTTAGACAGCCCGAAATGAAGCATTCCGACGCTCTGAAGTACGCCGGAATTCATATTACCGGGCACTTGATGACGAGGTGCCTTTTATAATGTAAATACGAGCCTCCCCCAATTTCCATTACCCGCGCATTTACATTCCGACTCTTTTGGCGGCCAACGTGGGGCGCCTTCCCCTAATTTAGCCGCGGCCAAGGCCTCAGCTGCGCGCTGTGTTTTATTTGATTACAATCCACACATTTTCCTCGCCAGCATTCCGCAATACGCGCAAAATTGTATCGTTACAATAAAGACTCAATTTAAAGACTTTTATTTATTTATTTATTTAGAGTATTCAAAAGTTCACAGTACAATAAATCACAGAAACATCTTGAAATATCCTACTGGAGTTCAATTATAAACGACTCAATATATCAATGTAATTTCAGATCTTAACGCTAATCTAAACAATTAGGTATATGAGAAATAAAACAAGAGAAAAGTGAAATAAACAAAGTATGACAACAGCAATAAACGAAGTATGAAAACAGTAATAAATGCAATAAAACAAGAGAAAAGTGAAATAAACAAAGTATGACAACAGCAATAAACGAAGTATGAAAAGAGTAATAAATGCAATAAATCAAGAGAAAAGTGAAATAAACAAAGTATGAAAACAATTTTTAAATTAGTTTTTAAAACAACACTATTTTTTAAAACAACAGTTTTTAGAGCAACACTCCCAAACATCGCATTATTAATAATACTTTTCAAATTCACATTGAAAATATTAATACTTGTGCGGTTCGTTAGCTCGTTACTTTTTGTTATAAAAGACTCCACGGATCAAGGATTTAGTTGAAAATAAATTTGTGGGCGGAAACAAAGTTTCGATTCGGTATAGATCTGCATCGAAAATATGTCAGGGGGAGGAGAAGGATAGAAGAATGCAGGGGAAGAGTTGCCTATGTTACCCGCGGGGACCTGAGGAATAAGTTTCCAAATTTTGAGTCCGATCGGTAGAACGGTACAGATTTGCATCGAAAATATATCAGGGGAGGAGAAGAGGTAGAAGAATACAAGGGAAGTGTCGCCTATGTTACCCGCGGGGGCCTAAGGAATGAGTTTCCAAATTTTGAGTCCGATCGGTCAAACGGTACAGATTTGCATTGGAAATGAAACAGGAGGAAGGAAAGGGGTAAAAAAAAGAGGGAAAATGTCGCCTATGTTACCCGCCGGGTTCTAAAGCTTAAGCATGCAAAATTTAAATCGAATCGGACAAACGGTGTAGATTTGTATAGAGAACAGACAGACATACATTGAGTTTTATAGTTATAGATAAATTCTGAAGGGCTTTTTATACATATTTTCACGGAATCGCGGCGGTGACGGACAAATGAAACATTTTAAATTAATTTAAACTTTTATTTCTCAACAAAGCCACTGGACAAGAATTTAATTGGAGCACTTTTCTTAGTTCGCAATAATTTCCCACATAGTCACTCGTCTTTGGAACACTTTTTTTTCGTCCTTCCAGAATATTCGCAGGATATTCACTATTGAACGGTCCGTATGTATTCTCGCAATGTATTTCGCTGGCCACGTTATCCATCAGGCCAGTTGTATCAATTGGTTGATTTTTACGATAACGCATTATTTGATTGGTGGAAAACGCAAAACTCTATGCTCTAAACGAAATTTTACTAATATAAACCAAGTTGATGCAACCGGCCCTGAATTGCTGCTGATTTCTTGTTTTCTGTGGAATCGTCATAATTAAAAAAAATTGTGTAAGATCCAGTGATATCTTAACCTTTCTAGCGTACATAATTATTTTATATTTACTTACAGATTATCAACAGCTCGTCAATGACTAAAATTTAACTCAGATCTTTCTGGTGGCCAAAAATACTCGCATACAAATTTAATGATAAGTAAAAACTTATCTCTCCCATCATTTTAATAATTTTATTATATCATTTTTATTTTTTTAATTTCACATTTTGTTCATTACGAAGCGAAAAAGGGTTGGCCAGGTGGTTTGGGCATGTTGGGCGAATGAATGAGGAAAGAATGATTAGTAAGATATATAACGCAAGTATTGACGGCACCAGAAAGAGAGGGCGACCGCGATAGATTTGATGTGACAGCACCAAATGAACCAGATATTGGAAGGTAGTCCTGATAAGAGCCTCAAAAATAAATTATTGTCGAGCTTACGATGATTCACGAATATGGATGAGGCTGCAGTACAGTATCAGTACAGAAGAGTGTGGCGTTCCATCGTCTCTGCCTACTCCCGCGAGGAAATTTCACGATGGTATGTAAATAGAACGAATTTTACTGTCACTAAGAAAGTCGGTGCTGTAGATTGGCTCACTGATATCTCTTTATTTTTATGTGACTTTAACAAGGAACCTATTCAAATAAACATAACGTTGCACTCGCACTACTACAGCCTTATGCAAGTGGTGTTTTTATGCAAAATTTTACTCTTTTGAGATGTAGATAACGCGTTTAATTTTCTAACAAGACCTCGCTCGTTTAAAAACTCAAAAAATTTTGCTCGTCGTTGAGACAACATAAATAATGTAGAAAACAAAATTTGTTAGTTATTTTGACTTATATTATCGAGTTATTTTGCAAATCAACAAATTACGTGATATTAAATCACTGCGCAAGTGCAAGGAGCGTGAGTTCCAAGATCGTCGCGGTACGAAGATATCATATATAACGGTGTAGTCGAATTTTGCATATTTTGTTTATGGTAAGCGTATAGTAGCGACAATAAACAAATTTATTAAAAATGGCTTTTAAAATGAGCTGAGTCACGAATATCATTGTAATATAGTAGATATCTCAGTGTAGTAATGATTCAGTCTTGAAACGGTGTACGCAGGGTTCGTATCCTATTCAACGCCTCTGGGATTGCCTTGTGGACTTTTACAGTTGTGTGGGTATTGACAAATAAAAATGCAATCAACTGTGGCAGTTTTCTATGCGATACCTTGGAGGACTTGTATGGATGTATGATGAACAATGCATGGTGTAATGTTGGATTGACTCTCATTTTTCAACCCACCATTATATTCGACGTTTAAATGTTCAGTTTCAGACAAAAAAAATTCCATTACAGTCTACGTGCTCACGTCTGCTTCACGTCACT
>JADDOH010024789.1:0-92260 GCA_016648135.1 Agrypnia vestita | reverse complement strand
TTAATATCACAAACTCTGCATCACTGAACGCACGCCTACATGAATGTAGCAATCCACTTCCAGTTACAAAAGCGTATGTCGAAGAGATGTAATATCATCAAAATTGATCATAATTACTCTAGAATATATGGAGTGGTATGGACGGAATACAAATGGAGAGCGAGTAACAGATGTGCAGACGATATTGCAATTATTGCAAGCACTCGGTAATGGGCCTACCACACGCACAAGTATCACCACACTTTTGCCTGCGCAGGCCATTCGTACACAGAACACCGTGCGTGTATTACCAACCACACGCACGGTGTTTCGTACACAAACCGGCCTGCGCAGGCAAAAGTGTGGCGGTCTTATGCGTGTGGTAGGCCCATAAGACACAAAAAATATTTGAATTTTGATAAGGCCAAAATTAGGGCAAACGAAAAAAGAACAGAAAACCAGTAAAACGACAACGTGGAGTTTAGAGTGTGTATAATTAGGTAAAACAATGCAACTAGGGAGACAGAATAAAAAGGCGTATCCAGCCGAGTTGGGCACCATTGACAGTGGACTAGAAACATATGCCCAAAGTCAAAATAACTCCAACTAAAAAGCCCACAACCAATACCTAATGTAAGTAAGTAATCTCAAAAACCCACAAAAGTGTGCTTCCAGTACTTATACGGAGTCTAGATGGATACCTTAATATTAAAGCTAAATTACAAATTCCTTTTAAAGTTAAATAATTCCCAACAGAGCCTTGAAAAGGGCATCTTGAGATATCTAAAGGGTGTTTTTATGAGAAGCGGAGAACTTTGAATTGATATAAAACACACAAAAATGTTTTTAGACAGATAGTTTTATGGCATTAATATTGAACATGATTTCGGGCATGTGGCCGCCGTGGCTAGCGCGACATGGCGTAATCTGGAGGACATACATCCAGTAATGGATAAATGCAGACTGAGAAAAATTAAAATTTTAAAAATGATTTTTTATTCTCTAAAATAATGATTGATTATAACTAAAATTAGAATAAGCTATCGACTTCTCAAATAAGACGGATCTACTAATTTCGCGTCAGAGTATTTATAAAGCGTTGGTGTCGTCATACAAATAATTATTTCCAAGTAAGTAATGTTACGTAATATTAATTTTATTGTTTCGTACACCTTAGAGATAATTGTTTCACGTAATTAGTGTAGATGGTTGGATTTTGATATCATACAGGGGCGGACAAGTGGAAAAAAATATGTAATTGTAAAAAATCAATTTTCGAATTACTAACAACTTATTTTTCGCCCCTCATATTTTCTTCATAATCTTTTTTTCATTTGTACATACAAAATTAATGTATCAATCATTCAAATGTATGCTTTGAAATCAGAATCAACTTTGACTAAAGAGTCGAATTTTAATTTGTTCAACAATAACAATTCTAGTGAGACAAGAGTAGTTAAATTTAAATCAATTGGAATTTGTACAAATATATATAATGTCAAGACCATGCGAAAAAGATTACTATTCAAATACATGTTTTGAAGCGAATCTTAAGCCTCTTTATTGCAAAACCGTGCGGTTATCGACTTAGTAATAATTTAATTAATTAATTCGATGTTCATCTTGATTTACACTTAACTGAACTTTGTAACGCACACACGTCGAAACTTAAATTCAGATAAAACACTCCTAAATAACATCACATTCCAACAAACGTCTCTGATCCTCGACATCTTTCCGTTAAAGCCCAAAAAATTCTCTCCACTGCTCCGCGACCCGCTGCTCCATTCGAATAAGATGACAAAATTGATATATTTAGGTAAGTTATAAAGTAAATATACCTGTTTTAGTTGTGATAAATTTAAATCAACGTGAGTGCATTACATAGTTCAATCTACTTTAAATAAAAATAATCATGTTGCACATTATCGATGTTTATCTTTCAGATACGTGGTCATCGGTCCGACGGTTTTAAAATCAGCCGCCATCCTCGAGCGATTTGCGGTTGTCTACTCTTGTCTTGATTGTATTATTTCGTATTGGCATATTCAGTCTAGAACGTATTCGCATTGGCATTTTCACACATCTCCCTGTGAAAATTAATTACCCAAATAAGCTATATACGTCCAGATTTGACGTTCAATCGCGTCATACTAAAATGACTCGTAGGGCGGGCAGCGGTACGAAAGTCCGATGATTAGCAAAGTCATGCTAACCTTAGGTTAGCTTAGGGTTAAACATCCCACGGCAACACTATGCACATTCATTGAATTACTTCAACATCTTAACTATAAAAAACAGACGCACAACTCTTGACATTGTTAATTTGTATAAAATCTGTCGAAACCAATTTAATTGTCCACCCCTTTTATCACTTATCAACATCCACGTCCCAGCAAGAGCTACTAGAACACAGTGCATTTTCCACACTCCTGTCGCTCGTACCAATTACGGATTACGCTCCCCCATAGTGAGAATGTGCCGAGTCTACAACGACTTGTTCACCGACATCGACATCTATCATGTGTCTCTGTACCACCTAAGATCACAGGTGAACATAATTCTGCGACGCAACATTGAATTAATACTTGATTAATAACTGAATATTGATTCATTACTTCAATGCAAGATATAAATAAAGTTAGGTAATACGTATACTTTAATATTGTTTTTTACTTTATTATGTTCTATGTTACAATAGATATCATTTATTTTAACATGCTTATATTATTATTATGTACTACTTCAAAATTATTTCTATGTGAGATATGTTAGGATGTTAAGTTAAATGTTAATTACCAAATATTTACACTCTCATATATTTATATATGTCATTATCTTATATCTGTTAATATTTCCAAATAAACCCGTCATATTATCAAAAAAAATGTGTGCAAAGTACAGCGCGAATCCAATTTTTTTATGAGATTTAGTATATTTTTCATTCGGGCCTCCGATCCGACTCTGACACCGCGCTATTTGTTTAGCGTATCACGATTGCACGATACGATAGTTCATTTAAATGCATTTGTCAACCCGCATTTCGTCTCGCGGCTAATCTAGATTGCCGATGCTTATTTCCTTAGTGTCGTCTGTCGTTAGTTGAATGCCATTGTTGCCGTCAATGCTACACGGCGCGGGAGCGACATGACACGCGTTAAGGGGGGGGTAAGATTTTTAACTTTTTTATTTTGCATTTTATTTTTAATTTTTTAAATGAATGATTAACATCGTAAGAATATTGTGTCCAAATTTCAAGTCAATCGGAGCAAAATTGACGAAATTATGAACATTTGAGCGATACTCAGACTGATTTTCTATACCTGCTCGGGCAGCTAAGAGACGCGCTCACCTGAGGACTACCGGACGTGCTATTTCTATTGGAAGAGTTTTGCGTAGACAAGGACAAAAAGATGCTGATGATGAAAGCTCTTTGCTGTGTGAATATGGCATCGACGATTATGTGTAAGTATAAAATAAGTGTTGAGTTTTATTTTGAATTTTACAGTGTGCAAAACTTTAAAGCGTGTTCCCCACATCTCACGTTTTCAAAGTCGGTGTCCATCATAACTTCAAAACTACTAAACCGATCCTTTTGAAATTTTGAACACTATTTCTGTACATAATTTACTAGGTAACGCTGGAGATTTTTTTTCAAATATGTTATTAATTTTTATTTTTTAATAACAAATTTGTCGATATTTTTCGCAAAAAATCGCGTTTTTCCATTCAAAGTGTTCCAAAAAATTGAAAAATTGAAATTTCAAAAAACCCTCCCAGCGTTACCTGGGAAAACTTATTATCTAACGAATGAACTATGATTTTTTGATTTCAGATGATCTAGCACCAAGTTATGATGGACACCGCAATTCTACTTTTTTCCGAGACACGTCCGAATAATAGCTGCCATTGCCGTATTTTTTAATATTTCTTCTTGAAAATTTTACACAATATTCTTCAAATGTCATACTTTAATGTACCATTAGTTTAAATAAAGAGATTTTAACTGTGTCGTTACAAAAAATTCACAAAAACATGCCTTTTTTGTACGAATTAACCTTACCCCCCCCTTTTTTGTACGAATTAACCTTACCCCCCCCCCTTAAGCGGGGCCCTTCTTTAAATAAACAAATGATCGTTAAATTGGGTGAAATACATAAACTGCGTTATCTTTTACTACTCGAGTTTTGAGAGTATCAGAATCTCCCATCGACGGACGAAGTATTAAACTGACGACATTCAAATATATATGTTTTTAATGTTAGCTACGGACAAAATAACGTTATGACGCGAATATTGAATATTTTTCACACAATGTCTACAACGCCAAATCCATGAATAAATAAACTATTTTATTAATTATTTGGAAGAATCGGGTAATGTTGTGAGTTATGTGAGAAGATCGAGCGCCAACAGGAGAAATATGCTGTATAAGTGTAAGGCTTAGCTTAGAGGCATCCCCAGATAAAGGGCCGCCCTTAAAAAATATCAAAATGTCCCCATTATCATTTTTGTACCGTTCCTGTTATTTTTTTACGACGCGAATTCAGTACGAAACGTAAATTAAAATGTAGATTTTAAGATTAAATCATGTCTGCATCCGTACAGAGATTGTCCATCCTGTGAGAAATGCCGACTGCCCGTAGTGCCCATGGCCATTTCGTTTTCTTGTATCAACTAGTCTGCTATCTTACCCACACACATCTTTCTATACCTCTTTGCGATACTCGAAGTTTTTGGATCAGTCTTCCTTCTTGATTATTTTTACTGTCATTAAAAATTAAACAAATCAAACAAAACAACAAATTAAACAAAAAAAACGCAAAAGAAACTGAATTCTTGTTAATAATTTTTCATCAACAGTTCCAATACTGTAATCACATATACTAATATATATATATATATATATGATATATATATATAAAGAAACCCGTGTTTCCCTACCCGCCAAGTTTTCTCCACAACCAGCTACAACCACCCACCGGTGGTTATGGTGGTGGATAGCCCTTGGTGTCACATCGAAAATATGCGAGTTTGGTGGGGGTGGTTGTGCGTGGGTGGGAGTGGGTGACGAAAATGTGCTTCCTAGCACATTGTTTTGTTATGGAAAGGCCGCAAATGCTTCAGATTGTCTCAAAATAGGCGCGCCGACTGTGTCGGTGAGTCTAGAAGGTTCCCGAAAAACCTGCTCTAGAAAATTCTGGAATGAAAATGTTCTAGAAAATTCCCGAAATATCTATAAGGTTCTAAACTGAATGGTGGAATGTGTCGGTTGTCTAGAAGGTTTCTGTATATCAATAAATTTCTTGAAAGTTCTGGAAGGAGAATGTTCTAGAAGGTTCGCGAAAGTTCTATGACGATCCAAACAGTGTACTAAAAATCTAAGCGTGCGAAGCCGCGCGGGCACAGCTAGTGTCTATTATTTTATTGTTATTGTGGCGCATCGACGCCAAAAGTGAAAAGCAGCGACATCTCTGGGCGAGTAGCAGCTCCAGTCACCGCGAGGGGGAAACGGCCAATAACAATGCTTGGAAGATTCCAGAAGTTTTGAGATTACCGGCAAGGCCGAGGACCGTTCAGGGCCCTGGATTCTTATTCTCAGTCCACCAGCGATCCAGCTCGGACCTCCTTTACGCGGCAAAAAACTGTAGTTTTCGGGAGAGCGTTTTGAATCGAATTTAATATTGATGTGCATAACATATCTAACCTTTTGCTAATGTTCTAAACACTTAATAACCTTTTCCTTATCTCTTGTATTGTAATGAATAAACCACATCAACTCCAAGGAAGTGTTTTCATTAGTCAATTCCCTATGTATGGTCCCACGTAAGCTGACAGCGCCTTAAATCACTTCTTTTTCTTCGTTTGTTAGATCTTTGATCTGTATTGACCGGTCAGTCCTGGTCTTGTGACGAGGACGTCCAGCTCTCTCCATCTCTTTGGTGGTCTCCCCGGCGGTTCGGTGGGAAGTCTCGTCTGGTGCATTCTTATCGACATGGTCCCTCCAGAAACGCCTTGTCTGCCTGCTCCATCTTACAATGTCTTGTGTGTCGCAGGTTCTGCGGATTTCAGCATTGGGTACTCTGTCTATTTAACTGTAAATAGTTGCGGATATTTTACACGAACCGTATGTTTTTCCGAGAAACGATTCTCGACGTTTCGTTGAATGCTGATTCAACGTCATCGGGAGGACGACCTTTACCCGCGGAGGTAGAGGGCGGACTGATTACTGCTTTCGAGGCCGTAAATTATATGCACTTTGTCGTGGAGTGTTCACTTCTTCTACAATATAGGTCGCCAGTGTGCAATATGTACTAGTTACGTCGGCGGACTTTACTGCGACGTCTCTCAAGGGTTGAATCAATGTCGTAAGAACAGGGCGCCAAATACTCGATAGTTTGTAACTGTCATCTCACTCACTAATCTGGGTACAAGGTGTGGTTCTGTTGATAAGATTACTCTGTCTCTGAGGGTCTTGCCCGCAATGGGTCTTAGGGTCTTCGGTAACACCGTAGTCTGGTATAGGCATTAGTCGGTTCGGTTCAACATCGAACTGCCTATATTATTTACGATATTTTTCTAAAATGTATGGACACAATGGATCCACGGGCTAGCTTGTACTGTATAATATCGAAAGATATGGGCTTGTCAGTAGCGAAGGGAAAAACTACATTTCAAAATGAAGACTACAACACACACACATTCACCAGTTTGAAGACTACAAAGTGTACACTACAATTGTAGTAAAAACTACTTGAAGTGAAGTAATTGTAGTACTACGAAATGAAGTGAAGTAAATGAAGTTAAGTGAAGTAATTGAAGTGAAGTAAATGAAGTGAAGTAATTGTAATAATAATGAAATGAAGTAATAGTGAAGTAAATTTTTAAATGAATTGAAGTCGCCAGCCAGATTTCTTCATTCGATTCCAAAAAATTTTCAAACCATGGGGGGGGGGGGTTGTTACAGTTTCCAGAGATTTCTTCATTTAGCTACATCAACTTCCCAAAATTTTTCAAACCATGGGGGGGGTTGTTACAGATTCCAGAGATTTCTTCATATATCTACATAATTAACTTTCCAAAAATTTCACGTTTCACTACTATATATACGTTATACTTTCAATAACTTTCGTGTTTGTAGTTTGTAGTGTGCACTACACATCAAAATGTGCGAAGTGTGCACTTCAATGTAGTGTAGTACTACATTGTAGTAGTGAGTACAGAGCGGACCCATCACTACTAGCCAGTACTGTATAATATTGAAAGTTATGGGCTAGCCTGTACTGTAAAATATTGACAGATACCAAGGAAGGAAACTTCACGCCGGGACCATGCGGCGGGGGCCGCCTCCGGTCGGGCGGCAATTACCGCGGCCTGTTGCCGGGGATTACGCTTATAATTGAGCGCAAGTCGCTCTTTGATGTCTTCCGGTGCAATTTAAAACAATCGCATTATTAAAAAAATGTATATAATAATAACGTGCCATAAAATCAGACAATAATTCCATATTTCAGACGCACACGATAGAGTAAACGATGACGAGATGCACTATTCAAATGGATATTTATCCCAAGTACGCATTCGAAAAAATACGCTGGTCTAATCACTGACCTATTATAACGTAGATACATTATTCCCATACTAGCCGACTTTTATATGTAGCAAATATTGCATTGAAAGATACAGCAAATCACATAATCAAGTAATCACGTAAAAATCAGGTAATTTGAAAAAAATAACATACTCATTCTTACAATAGTGTACGATACTCTATTCCATTTTTCCTCGGGACTTTTTTTTTCAGCGTAGCATCGCGCCCGATCACAAAGAAGGCCATTACCTCACTTTTGAGTTGCCAAGATTTCACGCTTGTGACGTATCTACAGTTTATTATATCATTGGTCTAATTAAATCGTCACATTCTTATTTATTTATTTATTTCAATATACGGCACAGAAGTACCTTTTATATAATAATATATACAAGAAATCCAAAGAGTAGAACAGCAAATTTACAGAATTGACATAGTATAGTTATTTGTTTAAAGTTATAACAGTAATTTAGAAAAAGGAGAAATAGATATAATAATTTGTTTGTGATTGCATTATGAATTCAGGACGGCAGGGTATGGAGCTATTGTGCTAAACAATATAAAGATTCGCTACGAAAAAAAGAGAGTTCAAATATGAATTTCTAGTGTTGTCACAATAAAATAGGGTAGGTATTTGTGTAGCTCTTTCAGGCGCAATAAACATAAACAAACACAAAATATCAGGAGTGTCAAAATGCGAGTTAATAATTTTGTTAATTGGCGCAATAAACATAAACAAACACAAAATATCAGGAGTGTCAAAATGCGAGTTAATAATTTTGTAGAGTAAAATCAAATTAAATAAAATTCTCCTGCTAGGTAATGGCAATAATCCAGTAAAAATGTGTAATCTTGTGTAGTTGATAATTCTGCGGCAATGAACAACAATGGACAGAGAAAATGCATGGGGAGGCCTTCATCAAGCAGAAAAAAATGGCACTGAAGGAGCTAAAATAGAAATAAAACGATATGCGTGGTGCTGATTTAATGGCGACCATGAATTAAACTAATATATTTGGATATTTATGTAAGCCACATTTGGCCTCAATTTTCCGGAGGCGCTGCAAAATTGCATACATTTTTAATGACATATATTGCATCGACGGATTCGTATTAAGCAATCGACAGTCTCATATTGTTTATGAAGCATGAAATATTTCGTCAACATATCACCGACTACGCGGCGTTCGAAGAAATTTGTCGAATCAGCCATACAAACTATAATAATTAATCAAATTATGAATTTCAGCGTTTTCTAAGTAGGTCGATTAAAGAGTGGTCGAAAAATAAAGAAAAAAAACAATTTTAAATAATCAGCAATAAATGTAGGTTACTGTTATAAGTAAACGAAAACAGACCCAGAGGCCCGTACAGCAGTGAAGACTTTAGTATTCGCAACTATTTTCTATTTCAACTTTAACTGTCAACCTTGTGCATATTTTAAGTTTTATTAGCCTCGTAGAACTAAGAATAAAGATTTTTACTGAAGCACACGGGAGGAGCCGAATGCTAGTAGTAATAAGTAAATCAAGCATTTCAACAGCATAAAGTAATATATATCGGCTAAAGAAAACTTAATATATTTACAATTGTGTTGAGGCGACCGCCTGGCAATGTGACGAAAGTACGCAATTTTTTCTCATATTGCCTTGCGTTTTGTAACATAATTTTGTATGAACAAAAATATTCACTAGGTTCCGTATATTTTAAATACGGATAACTTCTTAAAATGACAGAAACCAAATTATTTAATCAATTAACCTCCTTGGACTCAAAAAGATCATAATCGGTCCGATGATTCATCTTTAACGACAACATTTTTACAGTTCTTAAAATATTTCAAATATGGGAATCTACATACCACTAGTACTTACATACATACCACCAGTAAATTAGTTAATGTATCGATGGTTAGCTTAACTAATTTGAAAAAGGAAACAGTGCCAAACATTGATCTGAGAGATTTTTTTCCAAATATCGATCTATGTCGCCTAAAGGCGATACTGAGTCCAAGGGGGTTAATAAATTACCAAACCTACAATGTTTTAAAAATGAAGAAAATTGCTCCACTTATAAAAAGTAAACGATTATCTTAAATTTATCGAAATCTTTCGGTTTGTTTACTTACATATATTTTATTTTTTGTGTTTTTTTCAACCCTTTTTACATGCTCGAGAACATTTTCACATTAATTAATTAAAGAATATATATTATTATTTTAAAATAAATACAAAAAAATTAAAAACTTATTCTAAATTCCTGATTTTAGCTATTTAATCGAAGAAAAGCGTATTGTGTTTTGAATACGTTGCGTCTTGATTAAATAGCTGAAATAAGAAATTTAAACAAGATTTCGATTTTTTTCCTTTTATTTTAAAATAACAACAACATCTATTCTTTTAGTATTGAAGTAAAAAAATTATCAACTATGTAAAAAGGAGTTGAAAAAAATGCACAAAAAATATTTTTAAAGAAGAGTGTGTTTTTTAAATTAATTGTAAGTAAACAAACTGACAGATTTTGCAATAATTTTGATAAAAATGTCACAAGTCCATACGGTCATACAAGGCCCACAAGGTGGAGCAATTTTCTTCATTTTCAAAATTTTGTAATTTGTCAATTGATTAAATAATTTTGTTTGTCAGTTTAAGATATTAAATATATGGATCCTGATATCTGAACCTGATAGAAATATACAAAGGGCAAGAGAAGATATGTGGGGTATAAAAGCAAAGGCAGCAATATCCAAAGAAAATTTGAATGCAGTCATCGATGATTACTTATTTATAATGTACTGAATTCGAGATTTTAGAGGAAACATAGCCTATAAATTTATAGGAAAAATGATTGTGGAAGGGATAGATACATAAAAACTAGAATTCAGTACATTTTAAATTAGTAATCGTCGGTGACTGCATTCAAGACATTTTTTTTAATTTTTTGTATATGCTGTCTGCTTTTATACCCCACACATGATATATAATTGTGAATTTTGCTCTCATTGCAGGCGGTTGCCTTAAGTGGCTGTACGTCGAAATATTCGAAAATGAAACAATGAAGAATATAATATACACGACAAAAAAGTTAAACAAAACGAAAAGATCAAACAGGATGTGATCCACAATACCTAAATAATTTTTTTTACGACTAAAATATTAAATCGATAAAAGGAAAATAAATGTTTGGGCGAAAAACGGGCAGGAAATACAGAATTCTACGAAAAGAATCCCCATCTTGTGTACCTACTCAATAAACACAGCCGCGAATTTCCAATTCGACCGGAGACTCGGTTTGTCGTTCGATTCGAGTAAACAAAATAAGTCTTCAATTACAGTATCACCACTTTAAACAAATTAAAACTGCGATAAGTTTCCGCGTGCAGAACACACAGCCGCCCGGGAGGAGGCAGCTCGGACGAACAATTCCCAACTAAACTAAATAATATAAATAAAGTTCGACAACGGGACTTATTTCATTCAAAAGTACGTTTGCTGGAGGAAATCAATACAGCAGAGACGTCGAGAAGCAAAAATGCGCAAAAGTTTAATTATTTCTCAGGAATTTCAAAAGCCGAGAAACGGTGTCAGACTCTTATTCGTCTTCCTTCAAAACCCTTTTGTATAAAATTAGGATATCCATTATTACTTATATTGTGTAACGAGGCTAAAAAGAGTCGCGCACTTCTGTTTTGACAGTTGTTTGAAAAGATCACAATACTAAAGAAGATTCCAGTACAGCCTCGCATGATCTACGGATCTCCAAAAGATTGGAAAACGCGAGGAACTTCTCGAAAACAGCATTAGCCACTATAATAACGACACGCGGGAGCAAGTTTAGAGTTATTTTCCGTGCGCGTTGACAGGCGATAACAAAGCGAAGATAGCCGCGGGCGGCGGGTCAGTCCGGCCAAGCGAGCGGTAGCGGCGAAAAGTGGTGCCAAGCGAGCGAAGATTCGACAGCGATTCTAGAAAGTTCTTACGTGGCGAGATAAACCGAAGCTAAATTAATAAGTGCGGAAATTGATGGAGTATTCTAGTGAACAGTGAAAATAGTGTTAAAGCGAATATAAAGTGTCTATTTACGAGTGATAAATTGCGAAACAGTTTAATTTAAGGAATAGCTTACCCTGGTGAGTAGCTTGTTGGTCTTGTGGTTAGGACTATCGCCTCGTGATCCAAAGGTTGCAGGTTCGAATCTCACTCCAGACAAGTTAGTCCTATTTTCATAGCACAAGCGTTTAGCTTAATTTGAAAATAGTAAGAATATTGATGTGATACGAATTCCGTGTTCGCATCTCTATTTAAAAAAAATAAATTAATAGTGATAAGTGACCTTGTACGTTAGTTTAATTAATTAATCGGTATTCAATAAATCCTGTATTAAATCCCAGCGTTTTCATTAATTCCTCCTGCAGCTACGACACGTGACAATATGGAATAGTAGTTATTTCTACATTACCTTTAAACTTGAGAACAGCTGAACCGATTATGCGAACTCCAGCGTATTGGAATTCTTTTGGGAAATTTTCCAAGCTACTACTAATTATCGTTTGGTACGTTACGACACCAGATGAATGAGCAGCGAAGAATTATGTCGCGGTACATTAAATTCGATGCGGGGTCTAAGATATAAGAGATAAGACCCTATTCTTAGAATACATTTTATGATATCCTAATACCAAATAGAAGGGAAGTACTTATATGTACACGCGTAAAAATTCTATCAAAGAAATATCAAGACATCTGTCAAATGTTATCACGTCAAGATTGACGAAGTGTACAATGTTATATGATATTGCATAAAGCGGTCAAGACGTGAGAGTTAAGATTACAAACAATGATTAGATCCAAATTAAATTTAAAAGTATACCGGGGCGACGCCTAGATTTTTGCTAGTTTATGGTAAAATTAAAGTAATCGTCTTTAAAGGTGGTTATTAATCTACATTTATTCTGCCAAAAAAGGAACAAATTGAAACCAACTTGAGTTGCAGTAAAAAAGTTTAGCAAATCAAAATGGAAGGCACTGAAGCAATGGCAGAAGATGAAAGCCGCCTGTAGCAGGTATAATGAAGACCCAAGTTTAGGTTTCAAAGACAAAGTATAATGGAGCCCCAAGTTTGGATTTCAAAGACATCAAATAAGTTTTAAAACAAAGAAAAATATGGCTTGAAAGTTTGAAAACAAAAAGAAAAATACACGAAAACTTTCAATAAGGACAACATTTTCTAGTCAAAGAATATTTATATTTTATAAAATATTCCAATATTCTGGTAATTTCATTTTATTTTGTTCGTACATTTTATTTATCATTAACTACCCTAATTTCGAATATCTGTCTGTCCGTAACGAGCTGGAATTACAACACTGCTGACGACTAGCCGCTAATGAGGCCGGGCGCCCGAGTGTGACACGTTACTTAGCGCGCGGCTCAGGTTACACACAAGTTTCGTTATTATATAGATACACCATAGATCACACATGGTTTATCTATAATTCTTGCTAAAAAAACGTCACGATCAATCATATCGCGTTTTAATGGAATCGTATTTTTTAAGATTTTTATTATAAAGATTATGAATGAAAACATTATCCCACACCGTCCATACTGAGTTACAAAATATATTTTATTTTACTGAATCTATTTCATATATAAAAAAATATTGATTATAATATTTGTATAAATCTACTTTTATCTGAGTTTTTTTCACCAACATGTTTCAGAAATTACCATTACAGTTATACAGCACCCTGATGATGGAATGGGATTATAATCAATATTTTTTTTAAATGTCAATCTACAATGTTGCTCAATCAATTGAAAAAAAAAATATTTCATATATTTTCATAGATACATGTAAAATGTGAATTTACCCCATTATATTCTGAAATTGCAACATCGCAATAATTTTTTTCATTGAAATGCATATAGGTTGCGAGTCCAGGGAGTTTTAACCCACTTCCGCCAATCAGTGTACAATCTACCTAACCTCTTAAATGCGGAATGTTCCATTTCGCAAGATTTATGTTATTTACGTAAACCAGAGCGACCAGGGCAGATTGTCACCATTGATTTACGTACATTTGACGGCGCGCTCCGCATTAATATTGTTCTTTAGCTTAATTTAATGCGCATTTCGTCGTTGGCCGTGCTCAATGAGTGAGAAACTAAAGTATAAAAAAAGTATCCCGTAAAAACCAAGTTTTTATTATACCCCCTTTCTCATTTACTAGTTGAAACATTTTTTTTCGCTTAACCTACGCGTTGGGCTTCGGTCGGGCGACGCTACGAAAGGGAATTTTTAGTTTAATCAGGTTTCGCGTCTACCAGACGCGTTGAAATATTTTCATACAACTTACTAAGTTGTATGAAAAAAACCATTCAAAATTTTAAAAATCCAAAAATTAATTCATTTTTTTTAACGAAAATTTGATAGATCTTCTTGATCGTCGCCACGAGTCTGCTTGCAAAGTTTCAGCTCGATTGAATCACGGGAAAGGGGTTTAAAATGGATCCAAAGTTTTTTCGTCAGACAAGAAGACAAGCAGACGCCACGAGTTAAAAGGAGTAAAAAGGTATGAATTAATGTTTACGTGCATATTGTAATGGGTAGAAAGAACGCTATACATATTTTAAAGTAAGTGATTAGGATTGAAGACTTTTTAATTTATTAGAATGGAAATCGAATGGACAAGAAAGGCGATACCGGGCGAATACTTTTATTGTGTCATTTTCGCTGAGCTACCGATCCCGGATATTTTTTTAAAACCGAGCTCACGGTGCTGGCAATTTTCAATCCCGGGAATTTAAAAGTTTACATTATTAGATAAAAATAAGAGTTGGAACCAGGCGCGTGCAGTGAGAACATTCAACGAATAATTTATTGGATTAATTTCGGGGTACCAAAATCAGATCAAGGCTAAATGATGAATTTTTATTTTAATATTTTATGAATAATAGAAAGATTGCTTTCATAAACATAAACATATTAAATAATTGTATTTGTTCTTTCTGATCTTCTTTTACGAATTAAAAAGTAATGAATAGGCACTTGAGGATTTTCCAATTCCGGGACTGAAATTTTAGTTCGGGATTTGATTCACCATCTATCTAAACTGGCGAAAGAAACAAAAACGAGATTTGTGAAATTAAGAAACCCTCCTCACTGCGGCTCTTCATAATCTGTTCGTCTCCAACGAGACACTTCGAAAATATACATCAAAGCAGCGAGAGATCATTATTTTCGAGACGGACATTAGAATAAAATAGGAGAAACCGTTTTTACGCTCACATGCGGTACGGCTATGAGTTATTGGGCAGATTGTGCCAACAATAGCGGGTGGCCATTGTGGCGGGCCGGTCTGCAGCGCCCGTCTTGGAAAAACCAATCAATTTTTTGCATGCGACTCTCGGCAGAAGGTTACTTGACCCTAGCGCGGTTCCGCGAACCTGGTGGCGAATATAATACAAAGCGGGGTTTAGATTTTACTGTAATCTGGCACATTCTCCTTGTATTATAATTATGTTTTTTTTTTTTTTAATAAAGACATATCTTGAGGCGGGGACAGTGAATGGTTTTGTTCGAGCGGTCGTGCCACTTCGCAACGGTTGTCTTACGCTGTCAGAATGTCGGACTTGATTGAGGGTATAACTGGGCAGAGTATTAATGTACCGGGCCTCCGTCCCTCTAACGAGGACCTGGTAAGGAATGCAAGGAACTTCGAATGCTTCCGTGAGTGTGTTAAGGTGTGGGTGTTCCGGTGGGAAATCCTGCGGGGACCTGAGTAAATGAGTAAAGAGGCTCTTGTAGAGCTGATCGATATCAAGTCTGATGTTTCTGGGTTGAGTTATTTTTAATCTCTGGTGTATTGCTCTTGAATCGGATGTATATCTGCCGGGTGTCACGTTTTTGTTTTGTCTTTCTTTTTCCCCTCGTTGGGAGCGGATTGTTCTTCTTTTTTTTTTTTTTGTCCAGTTTTCGACTTGAAGCCTTCCACTGCCGCCGCCGTGGGATTTCGTCTTTTATTTTATAGAATTAATTTTAAGTATTATTATTTCTTTTTATCACTATATGTACGAACTCTATTGTATGTCTTTGATTTTGTTTTTTAAAATTCCATTATTTTGTTATTTTGGGTTCCTTTTACTTTTTATGTTATTTTCCTTGTATTATAATTATGTATTTTTTTTTTTTAATAAAGACATATCTTGAGGCGGGGACAGTGAATGGTTTTGTTCGAGCGGTCGTGCCACTTCGCAACGGTTTATACGACCGGTGCGGAGCAGCACGGTCCTGCTTGTTGGTTGAAAAAAATGTCAACCTGGAGACGATTGAGTAGGACCGATATGGAAGCTTTTGCTCTTAGAACGGTCCTGGGTAAGCGGTGGGTACCATTCACTGTAATCTGGCACATCAAGGAGACGCGGCGCCTAAGGGTTACACAGATTATCCTGACAGATCGTACATATATTGAGCTGAACACTATTGGGTTGAGTCGTAAATGAGTCCCGTACTATGATGAAATTGATTTTTACTCCCTTTATATTATCAACTCGTGGCGTCTGCTTGCTTGCTTGCCGGCTTGCCGTCGAAAAAACTTTGGATCGATTTTTAACCCTTTTCCCGTGATCCAATCGAGCTGAAACTTTGCAAGCAGACTCGTGGCGACGATCAAGAAGATCTATCAAATTTTCGTCAAAGAAAATTAATAATTATAGTATAATTTTGGATTTTTCAAATTTTTAATGTTTTTTTCATACAAGTTGTATGGATATTTCAAAGCATATGGTAGACGCGAAACCCGAAAATGAAAAAGAGAGTATTGTAAAAACTTGGTTTTTATGGGTTGCTTTTTTTGAATATCAGTACTACTCGTTCCCATTTAGAAAGCTATCAATTCGTTCCTCAAAGAAATTTAGAGGTTTTAAACAGAAAAAAGTAACGACAGAGTCACGATCTTTTTAAGGATTTTAGAAAGTTTTTTCATTCGATGCAAGGTAAGAAGGAGGTATGAGGTAAAAACCACCACGAAAGCCTTAAAAAGTTACGTAATTTAACGGAACTATGAATATAACAGCAACAGTAGCATCAACTTCTAAGCGCCAAATTCTCGTCTCCGGAACCTTAAGGGGGGGTGAGGTTTTTAATTTTTTAAATGAATGTATAACATCGCAAGAATATTGTGTCAAAATTTCAAGCCAGTCGGTCCAAAATTTACGAAGTTATGAACATTTCAGCGATGCTCAGACTGACTTTCTATACCTGATCGGGCAACTGAGGGACACGCTTACCTGATGATTACCGGACGCGCTATTGTATTGGAAGAATTTTGCGTAGACAAGGATAAAAAGATGGAACTTCTTGATGAAAGCACTTTGCTATATGGACCTGGCATCGACGACTATGTGTAAGTATAAAAAAAAAGTCGAGTTTTATTTTGCACATTATAAAATTCAAAATAAAACTCGACAATTATTCTGATGGTTTTGAAATTTTGCACAGAACTTCTTCATATAATTTACCAGGTAGCCCCGGAAATTTTTTTTTGCTAATTATTAATTTTACAGTAACAAATTGGCCGGTTTTTTTTAGCGAAAGTCGTTTGGCTTCCAAGTGCTACCAAAAATTGAAAAATCGAAAAAAAAATCTTCACGGCGTTATCTCGTAAAACATTTCCTTTAACAAGTGCATTTTGATTTTTTTGTTTCAGATGATTCTGTTTCGAGTTATGATGTACACCGCAAAACAACTTTTTTTCGAGGCGCCTCCGGAGATTCACTGCCACTTGCTTAAATATAAATATATTGCAATGAAATTTGTTTTAAATAATGTATTATTATATGAAAATTAAGTAAACGATCTAGCACTGACTGTATCGCCAAAAAAATCTTAAAAACATGCATTTTTTTCACCGAATAAACCTTAACCCCCCTTAAAACATTTCAGCCAGATGCCATAGACACAAATTCGGTCAAAACAACCCCATCACTAAGATTTGCAGGTTATATAGCCAGTCGTAGGGACGTGGATCGGGTGGATTTTTTTTAACAATTCTCTTAATTTAAGAAAAAAAAATTGCACCAATATACACACCTTCCAATAGACTCTCTTAATGTACTCCGAAATATATGCCTTGACCGAAACCTGTTTCTGTGTGTACCTGCCGCGGGACTGTCGTATACTATATTAGAATTGCTCCAAAAACGACACATGCAGTGCGCAACCATTGCTAGTTTAAAAAAAAATAACGAAATGAAATAAAAGCAGCAGGCAATGGGCGATAAACAAACGCAGACACGGACAGTAGCGCAGAACGCAGGGCCTAGCAGCAAACTCAACATAACCGTTAGTCAAAATTCATGGTTTTATACAACGTGATTATGTTATATTCTATCTAATATATCAAGCCACACACTAATTAGATCCCTACGAAATTACAGAATATTTTTAATTTTTATCGCAAATGCATTGCGCTCATATATTTAACCAACCGGCATCGGACACAATTATTTCCTTCATTAGGATGATTAAAAAACTTGTAGTTTGAGGCTTGGATCGATATTTTTCGATATTCTCATCGAAAGATATCGATCATGTCGGAAGCCGCAGACAGCACAGCCCTATACCTTTTTTGGGAGAATATTCTGGAAGCATTCGCAAATATCTATAAATAGAGGGAGAGACGCGATTTCTAACACTCTCCTCGTAGACCTCGTTCATCCAGTGTTTTATAACTAGTCTTAAGTTTTTATTAAAAAGTATTGTTAAAAATCTGTGTATTCAAAATTAAATAAATCTTGTAAGTATATTCCAAATTCTTCTTTTTATTCTCTGCTTCCCGAATTATATATATATATTCCAATATTTAGATACCCCAGTATTTAAATATTGGTGGTGACCCCTTAGATAAAATAAAGCCCATAAAAAAACAAAATTAAAAGAGAAACAATATTCTCGTCCCCCACCCACAAACTCAAGTGATTATACAAACGAAGTTCGTCATAAATTTGATTAATTAGATGGAACATTGATTTTGATCACGGTTGAATGTATAGTTTGGAAGCTGCAGGAATGCTGCCTGGTCAGTAACCAGTAGGATGTATGAAAGGATGGTGGTGTGTACTCACCCCGCATTTTCGGCGGCGACAATGGACATGTGTGCTTGCGCATCGGGCCCCGCGGCGCCGCTCCGCGCGCGCCCCTCCGCCGCCGTGGCGCCCTAGCAGCGCGACACTGCAACACACAACCACCAAACACAATCAGCTTCCGTCTTCCACCGCGCCTCGGCTTCTTCACTTTCTGCTCGTCCTCCAGCCAGGACGTTAGAGCAGTGATGTCCCCCAACATAAACAGTAGAATACAAGCATATCCGGTATGCCCAAGATGTTATTTCATAATAAACTTTGGTTGAGGAGACGTTTTCATGTTTAAGAACCGGTTCGCGCAAACCGACGCAAACCCTTTTAGGGGACACCACTGCGCTAGAGTTAGTATGATCAAGTTCAGAGATTATATTTCTTTACTTGACGTACCTACTTTATGACAAACGTCGCTGTATGCAGGGTTATTTGTAAAACATTAATTCCTGCTCTGATTTTGAGTCGAAAATGTTCAAGCTATTATGACCTTATATCAATAGTTAAGGAGATATGCGACATCAAAGTTTGCATTTTTTTTCAATATTTCTGACTTATTTTTTGTAAAACATTGGACTATCATTACAGTAACTTATATCGAATATGAAAAATTCATTTCCTTTAATACAAGTTAAATAAAAAAATAAAAACCTTCGACTGCCAATTGGAAAACATTCCAATTGGAATTTTTTCAGGGTTTTTATCATTTTATTTAACTTGTATTGAAACTAATGAATTTTTCGTAATCGATATGAGTTACTGTAATGATAATCCAACGTTTTACAAAAAATATGTCAGAAATTTGAAGAAAAAATGCAAACTTTGACGTCACATATCTCCATAATTATTGATATTAGGTCATAATAGCTTGAACATTTTCGACTCATAATCAAGGGAGGAATATAGTCCTGCGAGGTTATTAATGTTTTCCAAATAACCCTGTATAATAAAGCCAATGTGTCGTTTAATACATTCTCAAATGAATGAATCAATTTGTCAATTTTTCATATAAATAATGGAAATATACTTAAAAAAAACATTGCCGTTCATATGGAAAGTTTGCCTAGTAATTATTTAAAATATTTTTTATAAATCTAGTCTGTGCAATTATTTTTTAAAATAGTTTAATTCGTTTATCTCAGAATGTACTAAAACGGCACATAGGCTCAATTACATATACAGCGACGAAATATTGAATTAAAAACAATACCGGCTACTTTAACATAGACAAGAAAGGTCTGGCAAAGTAGCCGGGCAAGGCTATAAAATGTCACAATAAATATATAAAATACTATTCAGAGGTGTTAATGCTGTAAATCTCGTACAAACCACACATGTTTTCACTGCAGTCATGGTTAATTATATTAATGCATAAATTATCTGTGGATAATATGTTACATTATATAATGGAGAGTCCGATGCATTGCAGAAAACCCTCTTACGCGGGTTTAAACGCGCGTTAAACGGGGTTAAAAGCGCGGGTGTACACTGTGCACCTCGAGTTAAGATTATGATGATGTTCTATGATGTTCTCTGCATATAATCGTTTGTGTAAAAGCACTAAATTGAAAATGAAATGTTTTTGTTAAATAAAATGTACAAATAAAGTAAAAATTAAAATTATCTGCAAAATACTGCACTTAATCCTAATTTGGTATTATTAATAAACAAAGAATTATTGAAATTGTTCTTATAAAATCATACAAAACTTGGATGATTTAAATTAACTTCTTCATTAGTAAAATACAGACTTAGTCTAAATAAAGGAAACTAGATACATTTTTTTATGTTTAATTTTTGTTATAATATAAAATGTTCTAAATTATGGAGTCGGTATACATGTTTATCATTAAATCTTATATTAACCACATAAAATAGTGCAATCGACAAACAGAATAATACGTATTCAATTTCAGAATTGTTTATTTCTAATGCTTTCTACAGTTTCATCGCGCAGTACTCACTAAGTGACATATGAGTAGTTTTGAACATGCAACATGTGATATTAAAATTATTGAAGATGTTCAAATAATGAGTTTTAGCACTAAATAACTATAAATAGACACGGAATATTCACTTACTGATTTTTACCTGGAATAGAGATGGAAAAATTATGAATTCATTTTGTATTCATAACTAATTTTGGCCAATATTACGGTTAGTGAGTTTTACCTCTAAAGGGACGGAATGTCATTTATATCATTAATAATAATTGATTGATTACAAACAATATAAGAGTTACATAAATTATAAGGCACCTAAATAATCTGTACTTAAGAAGAGTAATAAATATATCGAAATGAAATATTTAACTCACATTCCTAGAGCAAATACTATCGTACGACTCCCACTTCAAGAAATTATAAACAAATATATAATTTCTATTTATATACTAGGAAATATATAGTTATTTTAAGCTGACTGCACGTGCCTGGATGTCAGTACACTTAGGAGAGGATGTGGATATGGCGACCTTCAAACGTCCTCGGATGAAGTTATTCAAAGATTAATACACCAATCATCGAAAATATTCCGCATCAAAACAATGAATACTGGCGTGAAGATGCGACTAGTGAGTGGGAGCTGTGATCGTTACCACCCACTGCCGAGTCGTGCCGGATGAATAGTATTGTTATTGTGTAAATTGGTTTTATTTGCGCGTAATGTACATTTCGAACAACAACAAATGATAATATGTCGCAAATTTGTCTCAGATAAAATAAAAATTTGTCGCAAAAAAAAGTGTCTCAGATAAGATAAAAATTTTGCCGCTTGTGTAACTATAGTTAAGGTTTATACAGAGTGTAACAAGTCCACCATAATTTGCAGGTAGATTCCTGCGAAAATTATGAGTTGAAAATAGTACAACATCAACGTCCACAAGGACTTTTGATATAAATCAAAAGCTATAGAGATAAGAGACATCAACGTTTGTATTATTTTGTTAATACTTCTGACCCGTCTTCTGTAAACCGTTGAAATATATTTTAAGTACCTACATAACTTTAAAGGAATATTTTAAATTCATTCGCTTTTAGTACCGAAGCCAAATAAAACTATTAAAACATTGTTGAAAAAAACATGCAAACCTCGAAATCGCTCATCTGTTAACAATCGGTATTAGGATATTGATGTTAGAAAATTTTCGACCCATAATTTGGGCAGGAATCTGTATGCGAAGTATTGTGGACTAGCTCTGTTACATCTGTGTATATGCTATATTATGTCAATAAGCGACTTTATGTTTGACATACTTAATAGACCACATTATACCGGTAGATTTATGTTTAGCAAATAATTTGCAGGTCATACTTTACCAAACAATTGCCTTTATTTAGGCCACATTATACAAAAAAAGTGCTTACTTGTTTATGTTACTTTATTGGCCGCATTACATTTTTTAGTAAGTAATATTTATTTTTATTTAGTAAAGTTTGTAGGCCAATAGACAACGGGTACTGCATAATAAAATGATAATTGTTTAATGTTTTAAATTAAAATAAAGCATAGTATAAAAAAAGATATAAAAAAAATCTACATAGTTTTTACCTCTTAATTCAAAAGAAGGGTATGGTTTTGTATGAAAAGGAGAGGGCAGAAAGACAAGGATATGATATGAGAGTCGTATGAACTATTGGCTATTCTTTTGTGAGTAATACGATGTTGCAATACTCAGGAGCTAAGTACAAGGGCACGCAAAATTACCGAGAAATGGAATTACAGGTAAATCGGTAGAATATGAAGTCGATATCAGTTTACCGGTAATTATGGAAGTATTAAAATATATAATAATTCTGGCGTTAAAATATAAAAAAAAAAATTAAAAAAACATTCGACTACAAAACATATAGTTATTACAAACGTTATTTATTGTACACAAGATATTTAAACAATTATCTTTCAGAAAAGGAATTAAAATGAGGCTTTCGCCGCCCCTTTGAAAATATTTATATGTTATCGTTTGGGCTGGATCTAATTTTAATGCTCGCTGTTTCTAAAGAGAAAGCTTTCTCTGAATTATTGAATATTAGTGATGGTAATTTAACCGATTACTTACACAATAACCGTTATTTCGGATTAATATCTGAATGTATCGATGATTGGTTACTTTTCGAATTTTTCGCAATTCGACGGACAACCGTCAGTACTGAAAAACAATTAGCGCTTGTTCAGACACAGCGGGAACCGTTCAGTTTCAGAATCGCGTTTCAAAACACGCGATTTGTGTCATCTGTTCACACAGCCGCGGTTAATAAGCGATTTGTGTGCGCGAAAATAAACGTCAGTTTGACAGTTCTGGTGCCGTTCTCCATCTTTGAATATCAGAGATATATTCGCTCATTACTTTGTTAACGACGGCCGTGTTCCATGGCAAGACACATAAATATCATTCTGTCAGTTCATTTTTGGTGAATAAATACCTACTTCTCTAAAATACTATTTTTTCCCACCATTTCCAAACATCTTCACCAACTCCTACCAAGCTTGGTTCTTGGCATATTTGAGTAATCCTCACACTATCACAGGTCTTTTCTCCCATATTACAGGTCTTTTCTCCACTTCATCAATAAAAAATTCAGTGTCAAAACGATCCATAACCGTAGAAAAGAGACGTTTGAAAGAGATTATAATCCACGCGTGCTCCTGTTGTGACATGGAACCGTGCGGTGCCCGCAACGCGACTGAACGCTCTCGTAAGGCCCCATGGTAATAGGATTGTGCGGGCGCCGTGCGGGTCTATTTTCTAGCGGTTGGGTTGCGGGCACCGCAGCAGTTGACTAACCGCACGTTTGTGTCTGAACGATCACATACAAACCTAGGTAAATGAGACCCGCACGGATCTCATGCGATTCTGAAACGGCACGGTTCCCGCTGTGTCTGAACAAGCGCTTAGATACAAATCTCAAACAATACCATGTGTAATAAGATAAAATAACGGTACAATCATCAATACTGAATATCTTATGCGTCGATTAGTTAAATGTTGTAAGAAAATCAAATCAAAGAATTAAGATTTTCTTTATAAACAAACCCTTTCCAATCTCACCCGCTGCAAATATCGAAGCCTAGTATACTATACGAGCTTGTTGGTCTAGTGGTTAAGGCACTCACCTAGTGACCCTGTGACCAGCAAGTTATTCATAGAAAAAGCATTTACCTTACTTTGAAAATCATAATATTGACGTGACATGTATTCCGTTTACGTATCTCAATTATAAAAAGAAAAACAATGAAAATAACTTACTTACTTCGGTATATAAGGTCTTAAAAAAGGAAATAAAACAATTTTTTAATTTTCAGCAAAAATACTGATAATTAGAAAAATATTTACCGGTAAACCGGTTTACCGAAATCCGGTAACGCGTGCACCCTAGTGGCGACACGTGCCGTTCTCTATTGTGCGGTGGGCTCAGTATTTTGGTCACACGGTTCGGCGACGCCCTTATCTGGGATCATCAGCAGACCAGCGCGCATCCTGAAGGCCGGAGATTTCAGAGACTTGGAGTACGGCGCATTAGCAGGCAGAGCTCGCCTCCGAGCTAAGCCTAATTTCGTCCACTCGCCGCGTCGTTAACACTCGTCGTGGACAGCGGAAGGCAACAAATTGGGCACCGTTCGGGATAGACAGTAAAAAATTATTTATTTTATTATTACACATAGTGTAAGAATGTACGAAAAATCGTCATCCAAAAGGTCCTTCAATTCCACTCTTCTCTGAGCATTATCTCGCCATTCATCGAAAACGAGAACATCCAGATTTAGGCGCTAATGCTTTGACTCCCCCAGGGTTATGGTATCTCAGGTGAGCACAACTATAAAGGTGATTGCGCATTGATTGAGATAAGGCCTCGGGTACGATACGAGTAGCGAGCGGCAGAGCGTCAATGCGCCAGAGTACTAAGGGGCGCATTGACGGCACAGTACTGAGCTTAGTCATGTCGTGGCCGGCTTCCCTCACTACTCGGGCAGGGCGTCAGAGCCAAGGCTTTAGAAAAGAGTCGCTTCGATAATTTCTTCATGTTGAATGAATGAGAAGAGAAAATAAGAAAGATAAAAATTTATTTACATGTCTTTTATTTTATAATACAAGATATAGGGAGGAAAACATGAAAGTAAAAAATTAAATTAACTTATTATCCTATTAGAATCCGTGACCCAAACCAAGAAGAGTGGTACCGCACGATAAATATATGGTAGAGAGAATTTATTTTATTTATAGTTATTTTATTAAAGCCAGTCACGTAAACATATTCTAAGAATTTAACGTACATTATTAACAACAGTGACTCTTTACGCTCATAATAACATGTTAAATACATAATATTTCCAAGTAAGTATTTTAATCAGTTTTATTAACCAATTTGCTTTACTGCGACCGCGGTGTATACTCGTAAGTAAAAAGGCAAATTTTACAAGAGAAAAAATTCTGTAACTTTTTATTATACGTTAAAAAAGTGTTTCGTTAAATGCCTTTAATTTTCCAGGGTCTCCTTTCAGTGTGCGCACCTTTACCTTAACCTTAACACCTTAACACATTTCAGCCAGATAGGTCAAAACAGCCCAAACGGATTCGCAGTTTATATAACCAAGATGAGTAGATAGGAAAGGAGGTGGCGGGGAAGGGGCCGGAGAATGTATTAAAATTAGGGGAGGGGGGGGGGGGTAGGGTGTGTTGTGGTGTTTTTGTGGGTTGTGTGTTGTTGCGTGGCGGTTGTTTTAAAGAAAAAAAAGTCCAAAACTAAGCTATACACCTTTCATTAGTTCGCTCCTAGTGTATTCCGAATACTTGCAGCTGCGACGCGAACGGAAGGAAAAAAAAAAAAAAAAAAAGAGAGAGGAGAGAGATATATATATATATGGGTTGTGTGTTGTGTGGTGTTATATGTACCTGCCGTGTAAAGGAATTTCAACTTTAAACATTCTTTTATTGTCTGTTTTGAGTGTTTTCTTTAATTATTTATGTTTTTATAATGTGCATTTCTTTTCTTCACGTAGAATATTTTGGCAATGTCCAAATTTTTCAAGAACACAATACTGGATTTTATCCCCAGGGGAACATTAATAGATACGAAGCTATATTATTATATAGAAATGTAGGTATAGAAGTCTTCTTGTTTCTGAATGTTCATAGCGCTTACGATCTATCGTACGGCTGGCTTACGTGATCACTTTACACAATGTAATAATTTGACGACTTCCAAAAATTTGATAGTGGTAGTAGTCTATCATGGATGGAAATGGTGAACGTTACATTGTGTAAAGTGATCACTTAAACCAGCCGTACGATAGGTCGCAAGCCCTATGAAAACCCAAAAAGACTTCCATACCTACTTTCCCAAATAAAAATATAGCTTCGTCTCCATGAGCCATCTATAATATATGTATCTTGTCTCCAACGTTCCCTCTAATTTTTCTATTGTGTGTGCGGATCTTCGACGCATCTATGCAGTGGCGGTTCAATAAATTTACCCCCGCCCCCCTCCCCCATAAACACACACACAATTTTTCATAAAAATGCATATTTTTAGGGTATTTATTAATCACAGTGATTTTATATAATTTCCCAAGCTTTGTCCGGTAAGAAGAAAACGGGAGAAATTTGCCTGGCAAGCCCGTATTACAAGCCTCAATATGATATTCCACATAAATACATATTTTTTAGTTTAAAAATGGTTACTTACTAGAAAACTTATTTTGTGTTCATTTTTTGCATCGTAACAACACACATTTTTTAGCTATAACAAAGATAATTTTTGAAATAAATAAAAAACAAAGAAATATTCGTTGATATAATATATAAAATACTAAACTTGTAGAATTTTCTTTTTATGTATATTGAATCTATATTATTTGTATGTTGTGTTTTTTTTCTTCAAAATAAACATTTATAAAAATGTAGTATTTTCACATTTATTCAAAATTATTCTTTTTAAATTTTCAACTACGTAAAAGTCTTTCTCCGAATTTTGTCGCATTTCTATTGTACCTACTTTTCATATTTGCTTCGGAACATATGATGCATTTGACACGATCATATGTCTCCGAATAAACAAATATTTCACCAATTGTTACTTTTTGTAAATGCATTGAAGATGGCATTTTTGTATGGACGATTTCAGAGAGCCATTCCAGTTTAAATTTATCGCAGGATTCCTTTTTAATGGTCACCACATCCACTCCTTTTCGACATTTTAAGGGGACAAATTTTATATAATTAATAGGTAAAATTGTATTATTCGATTCATTTCTCCGAAAGCGCGCTAAAGAATTGTGCATGTATTGTTTCATGCATTCGAGCAAAACTAAAATCTGGCAAAGAAAACTTCCTTTTATAATATTGACTGTGCGGAGTGTAAAACATGTGTGCGGAGACATTTTGGTAGGTGTGCGCGCGCACACGCGCACACCTTACAGGGAACATTGCTTGTCTCTGTATGTATTTTTACTTAATAAAATTTCAGTTTCAACAAATTGTGAAATTCAATGTAAACGATTTTCTTCAATATCTCAAGTCAATAATGAAATAGTATCTCAACCGTAAGAATTGTGATCCTGAAAGTACTTCCTATTAACAAATTGCTTTATTAGCATATTCATCGTGCGCTCGTAGAGGTCTTCGGTAAATTGTGCTCAACGCGTAATTTCGCAACGCGGGCCCAACTTTCTTTTACATACTTTCTTTATAACGAATGACCGATACTCGGGCGTTCAATACATGTGTATTGCCAAATTTTATTCAAATATTTCATTGCAATGACTCGCTGATGCTGACATTGTTAATGCCGTTAATTATTAAAGCGTACTTCTGACATCCATATTGGAAAATGGCTAAGCACAGTGTAGAGAAAAAGAATTCCCACAAACTTTCTGGCAAATTGCCTGACAACACGGAGAAACCTGGAGAAACTAGCGGCCACTAGAAATGCGAAAGGACTAATAAAATAGCCATCAAAATATCGGTACGTCAAAGACTCTGCTAAGGAAAATGCAATCTGTTCTGGACCAACTCATAATTTATTAATTACACCTGATGATGAGAGGGATTGCTCCTTTCGAAACTGTGATAGTGACAAATTACACAAATATTCGACCGTACTCTGAACAAAGCAATATTGCCGTTTCTGTATCTTGACAGAGTTGTGTATAACATTGTAATGCCGCCAATTTTGACGTTATAAGTCTGACAGGTTTGAAATTAATTAATTAAATCAATCAGAAAGCTCTAAAACGTAAACAAGCGTTTAAGTTATTCACAGTTATGATTAATGATTGATTGATTGAAATATAATTGATTGAATTAATTAATTTCAAACCTGTCAAACTTAAAAAGTCAAATTGGTGGTATTACAATGTTATACAATAACTGCCAAGATACATAAATAGCAATAATGCTTAATTCAGAATACGGCCAATTGTGTTGTGTGGTTAACCTACAAAGTTTTAAAAAAATATTCTGAACTAAAATGTTGCACCACGAAGTGACTACCGAATCATTGGGTGATGTTGAATATGAATTCGTTCGTATTAGCCTCAGCGAACAGTTTAATATAAACGTCATCCGCTGGGAACATCAGAGCTAAATAAATATTCATCGGAATTGGCTTCCGTGGAGAACAAACTCCTCATCAGGATTGAGTGGATGCCGGTACTTGGACGGGACAGAGTGTCTCTGGTCTGCGCATGAGCGTGGAAATGCGCATTGTCGCGAACAAAATGAATGAATAAATTAAACAACCCAGCCAGAGCTTGTACACACACGTACACGAGTACGTATGTCGCGATATGACTGTAATAACTTTTACTTATATATTAGGTGAAAGCCCGTCAATAACGGACGGGAAAAATCATATTTTAAAATGTGCACAAAGCAGTTGGTAGGTAGGTACCCACCTTCCGGTATAGAACAACTTTTTATATCGAACACACGGGAAGTTGATCGATTCAACAAAGAAGGGGAATTTCATGAGAACAATTTTTAGCATATCCATTCAATTAACAAAGTGCCAGGCGATTATAGTACATATAAATATTCATTGAAACTTTGTCTCACCTAGGACACTAAAAACGATTTTTTGGCCGCGGCCTGTCGATTAATGCTTATATTTTCTTAATTATTGTAAATAATGTTCGGCTTATTACTTTTGAATAAGAACAAAGGTTCTATCTAAGTTATTTCCCAAAAAAAATTGCAGTCTAGAATATACATTCTGATATAAATGAATAATAAAAACCCACATTTTCGTAAAAAAAAAAACGCCGAAACATGCATTTGCAGTGAATGTTCAGCCTTAAAGAATCATTTCATTTGAAATATGCATGCGTATGGTTTAAATTCGCAGGTCACTATAAAAAGTGTGACATAAAATGCGGTAATTAATTAATTAATTAATGTGTAGTTAGTAAATAACAAAATGAAATCTTTCTTCAGAAAACAAATGACTTCAGTAATTATGCCGTAAGACGCCATTATTGCGAAGCGTTATAAGAGCCCTTCTGTAGTTTTATTGTTATTTATTATTAAGGATCCGAGGCATCTCAAACATTGTGCGATTTTTAATTAAACATGGGAGTACGGCCATCTGTAGGATTCAGTCAACCACCATATACATACTCGTATGTATTTGGAGAGCAATACAATATTTCCACAACAGAGAAATTATTATTTAAATATTTTCATACAAAAAAAAAATACAATCGGATAGAACATTTATTTCTCTTTATTACAACAAAAACTAATGACAAATGTGAGAATAGAACAACTCAATAATCATTACAGAAAAAATTATTCCTCAGCAGAATGATCATTTTTGTCAACAAAGTTGATGTAAAGCGAGACTAAATTGCGGCGTACAGACGCAAAACCGCCACTATCCATATGGAACCCATATGGATAGTGGCGGTATTACATCCATGCCATAAATAGTGTGTAACAGAGTAGTCCACAGTTTGCAGAAATTTCTGCGTTAATTATAAGTCGAAAATGTTTTCCTAATATTAAATAGTCATGGAAAGAAGCGACTTGCACTTTTTTTTCAATATTTCAATATTTTTCAATATACAAGTTGTATAAAAGAGAATGTTTTTTTTTGGTGGAAGATAAGCCACGAAGGATATTGAAAAAAAAATGCAAACTTTGAAGACGCGCATCTTCATAACTGTTGATATTAGGAAATTGATGCTTCAACATTTTTTACTTATAATTGGGTCAGGAATCTACAATCGCAATAATCTGAAGTATTGCGGACTAGCTCTGTTAAACGAATATTTTTGTAATTAAAAACGGGTCATAGTATTTAAAATATGTTTAATTTTACTTTGTAATACACACACACACACGATAAGAGTTATTAAATTACTACTGTAGTTTCGAGAGGAGCAGTCCCTCTCATATCATAACTTAAATACAAAATGTATCAATCTAATAGGGTAGGTCAGGGGAGCGCGCGGTGGAGAGGATCATAGTATTTTTAAAGTAAAACTAGACGATTGATTTCCTAGGGCAGACAATCGGCTGTATTCTGAAATGAGCAATATCGCTTTTCGGCATCTTGACAGTTGTATAACAGTGTAGTGCCGCCAGTTTTGTCGTTTTAAGTTTAACTAACTATCTTACCATCACGCCGTTTCCCCGTGGGGGTAGGCAGAGAGGACAGAGCGCCATACTCTTCTGTCCTGACATACAACTTTCGCCTCTTCCACATTCATACATCTTCACTTGCAAGCTCGACGGCTGTCGAGGCTTCTGACGGGACCATCTTCCAGTATCTGGTTAATTCTGGTCGTGCCACGTCTTCCGCGGTCGCCCTCTTTTTAAGTTTGAAATTAACGAATTCAATCAATCAGAAAACAGTAAAACGTAAACAAACGTGGATAACTTGCCTACGTTTTAGGGCTTTCTGATTGATTGAATTCATTGATTTCAAACCTGTTAAACTTAAAACAACAATATTGACGGCATTACAATGTTTTTTTTAAAATAAGTGTCGCATCAATATTCTTACTATTTTCAAATTAAGCTAAACGCTTGTGCTATGAAAATAGGACTAAACTTGCTGGTCCGGAGTGAGATTTAAACCTGCGACCTTTGGATCACGAGGCGAGAGTCCTAACCACAAGACCAACAAGCTATACAATAACTGTCAAGATACCGATATAGCAATATTGCTCATCTCAAAATACAGCCGAATTTACTTAGTTCAACGGTGTCGCTAACTCAAAACCGATGGTAAATAATTGCGTATTCGGTCTTTCGCCGGTTTGATACGAAACCTACACGCTTATTGAATGTGAACTATTTGTCATATTATGTTTATTGCTCGGGCACGCTCGACGAGATTATGCGCTATGACGAGAGCGCGCGTCAGCGGCGCATTTCTCTTACGTCACCCGCCCGGGTGAAAGTGGGCGAGCGTGTCGGCCGACGAGCCGCCCAAATGTGCAGACAATCGTGATGACATCCGTTTCGCAACTCGGACGCGGACCGGCGCAGATGCGGATGTGACACGCAGCGCGGTCCAGCGCCGTTCCCAATTTGAAAGTAAACCGACACATTACGACGGGGTTGATCGACAATTTCTTACACAAAAAAAAGTAGGTGTACAGGGTGTCCCGTGTCTCGAGGTCAAGCCGAGGCCAAGTCATAATAGTTATCAGAAAAATATTTAAAAAAATTTAAGTCATGTGTTTAAAAAATTATAAGCATTTAAAAAAAATCAAAAAAAATCTACACCCTGTGGCGGTCTTTTCACTCCTGTTGCTACAAATCTTTGGAATCGAATGAAGAAATCTGGCTGGCGACTTCATTTCATTACTTCACTTCATTAACACTACAATTACTTCATTACATTACTTCACTTCATTAACACTACAATTACTTCATTACATTACTTCATTTCGTAGTACTACAATTACTTCACTTCAAGTAGTTTTTACTACAATTGTAGTGTACACTTTGTAGTCTTCAAACTGGTGAACGTGTGTGTGTCGTAGTCTTCATTTTGAAATGTAGTTTTTCCCTTCGCTACAAACAAAGTATTCAAAATCAATACTTCGACCAGTTTCAACTGACTTTTATTTTTAATTTTTTAAATATTTTTCTGATAACTATTACGACTTGGCCTATCACCCGATTTCGGCTTGACATTGAGATACGGGACACCTCTATATGCGACATTTTTATATGATTATGTTGTAATAATATTTATTGCACTAATTAAATGAATCGATAAAAATTTCACACGCAAAAAAATTACCTGCAGAACATGCAGGGTGTTCTTAGCAAATAAAATGATAAAAAAATATATATTTAAAATTTTTGACTTTCATTCGACTTGTATCAAATAAAGCAAATATTTTTTTATGATCGTATTAAATTACCGTAATGATAGTTAATCTTTTTGTAAAAAATAAGTGGGAAATATTTTTAAAAAATGCATTTTCGATTCATTATCAAGGCAGGAACCTACCTGTAAAGTTTTTGGTACTAGCTATGAGACACCCTGTATGTATGTCACCGTTCCTCGAATAGGAAAAATTCTACTTTCGTGTCCCGGTAGTAACCAAATTATTTTCGATAGGTGCATAGATTTTTTCGATACATCTTTCGAAATTCTATCATCTTGGATTATAGTTGGCGACGACAGTTTAAACTATGGATCTCGTTCAAGCCGGCGCGTATTAGCACTGCGCGCGATCTAACTGACATTTGTCATCAAAAATCATTTTTATTATAAAATTTTGGCATTGTCATAAATGAAATAAAAACACAAAAATTCCGGTTAAAATTTCTGAAAAGTTTTAATGATTTTCAGGTATCAAAGCGAATAATTTTGTGATATTCGATACAAGTTAATTTCACAATAGACCAATATTTTACACAACACAAGTCTGAAATATTGAAAAAAAAAACGCGATCTTTGAAGTCGCTTATCTCCTTAGCTATTGATATTAGAATATTTTAGACTCACAATTTGGCAGCTCTCTACCAGTAAAGTATTGTGAACTGGCTCTGTCACACGAGTATAGTATGTAAATATCGAATGTGACAATATACAGAGTTATTTGTAAAACATTAATAACCTCGCAGGACTATACTCCTACCTTGATTATGAGTCGAAAATGTTCAAGCTATTATGACCTAATATCAATAGTTAAGGAGATATGCGACATCAAAGTTTGCATTTTTTTTTCAATATTTCTGACTTATTTTTTGTAAAACGTTGGACTATGATTACAGTAACTTATATCGAGTATGAAAAATTTATTCCCTTTAATACAAGCCAAATAAAAAAATAAAAACCTTCGAATTCCAATTGGAATGTTTTCCATTCTTCCATTCCATTGGATTGGAATTTCATTGGAATTTTTTTCAGGGTTTTAATCATTTAATTTAACTTGTATTGAAACGAATAAATTTTTCGTAATTGATATTAGTTACTGTAATGATAGTCCAACGTTTTACAAAAAATAAGTCAGAAATATTGAAAAAAAATGCAAGCTTTGATGTCGCATATCTCCATAACTATTGATATTAGGTCATGATAGCTTGAACATCTTAGACTCATAATCAAGGCAGGAGTATAGTCCTGCGAGGTTATTAATGTTTTACAAATAACCCTGTATAAACTAGTTAAATCAATAATAAGATTAACTAGATGGGCTCCGGGATAATGTTGGAACACCGACCATTTGATCAGTAGGCGAGTGTCAAACAATCAGGCACAACCGATTAAGGGAGCCGTTGTATTCTTAGATAGCAAAATACTTGAATGGATTACTCATAAATCAACGTTGGTCGACGTTTAATTACACAATCAACTTGCTGCATGACCGCCTATCTTTGGGAGCATTCATCGCATTACCGAACAGACGTAACAATGAACAAAAGTGAAAATTCGCGTAAAAAAAAATTGCGACGGTTTACATTTAGCGAAATATGCACCGAAAAGTCGGCTAGAACAAAAACAAATCCAAGGGTCATAATTTATCTTTGCATAGGTTATGTCCACGGTGAAATGAAAAGTGTACTATATTTAAAAAAATAATTACAACACTGCTTACTTTCGTTAGTTGTTTTTTATATTAATTGTAACGTTTTCAATGCTGACAGATTATCTTCAGTAATATTGCTAGTAGAATTCTTATCAAAGGTGTAGGAGAATCCTGCTTTGGAAACCCCCTTCAGAGGTATGGAAAAGATCAATTTCGTTCAACATAACTCTTCAACATGCATACCATCGGCAGGTTGGTCCTGTATGTTGGAATGTGAAACAATATACACAACACAAACCTATTAAAAACCGTACTACTAATTTTATAAAAATATCAAGTAGAAGGTATGCTGAAGAAGTGATCCGCCATTGACCTGTGAATTGGCAAAATCTGCTTTATATAAATTCAAGTGTACTCTTTTATAGTATTTATTTTTGTTTGTACTTAAATTTTTATCGTCACTTTATATTTATATTTTCTTTTCTTTTAGATTCATGTATTCTTGTGTTTGTATCTACTACTAAATTGTTATCCTGCTTTTATATTTCTTTTTACTTTTCTATTTCTTACTTCACCTGATGAAGGAAACGGACGTTTCCGAAACATGTAGTGAAACAAGTGCTCAAATATAAGTGGAAAAAAACAAAATTCATTGTTTTATTTCATTATTTGTTTCTATTTCTTTACTATTGTTATTTATTACTATTCTATGTGACTGTGGCATAACTCTTTTAAGTGAGAATAACTGCCACAGAACAGGTTTTATCTAGTGAGGAGTTATTAGTAATTTATGTTAAACAAATGTAACACAAACAATATTGACGTTATATTAGGTAATCATCAGGAACATACAAACCAATGTTCCGCACAATTTCAGGATTATTGATCATATCGCGCAATAATCGATAAAAATGCGTAATCAAATACACATTTCTTCTAGTCTCTAAACTATTGTAGCCAAGCATACCCTGGAGAAACTCGATTAGGTACAGCCAAGGATAATGCCCATACTCTCTCGTGTAGAGATACCTCAGTTAGTAACTTATTTTGAGAAAAGCTTCTTCAAGTCAAATACCAGAATCCGCGAGTTCAAAATTAAATTTTTAATATTATGCGTCAGCATTGAAAACGTTATAATTATTATAAATAACAATTAGTAAAAATAAACAGTGTTGTTATTATTTTTAAATGGCCTTTTCCAAGAAAATTTCAAAAAGTGTTTTTTTATATATTTTTATATTTTAAACGCGACGGATGATCAGGCAGAGAAATGTTTATGTTTATATGAATATTTCTTTTTATTGTGTTTCCAGGAAATGTTTATTTTATCTTATTGTATTTAGGGGTACCAAAAAAAAACGATTTTTTACATGACTAACTTTGTCAGTAATTTTAGCCTTGCTTGCCGTCTTGACTACGTCATTTAATCGGAAATATTTTTTCATTCTCTCCGAACATACTCCACGCATATAAATATACAAAAAAAAACACATTTCAAATGGATGGATTTTTTTAATTAAAACAGTTTTTACAGTTACATCTTATATGAGTTTCGCCAAAAAATTCGGCAATCACAGGAAATAGAAACAGTTGTGCAGTTTATGGTGACAAAATAAAAAATCGTCAATGCCGAAAAAGGTTTACGAAATTTAAATGAGCGATTTGTGCTGTGGAAAACCTTAAACGTTATTGAAGATCGAATTGCTTTAGAAATTTAGGTAAATCCAGGGATGCCATTCCATAAATTGATGTTTTCTGTAATGTTGATGTAAAAAGATTGGTTTTTCATGGTCCAGTGTTCAAAGATGCATTTAAAAAAATCGGGAAGATTTGCAAACACGGGATATCGCTATCACATGTTAATTTTGTTGAGAAAAAAAATGGATTAAAATATTAGATTAAATTAACGCACTAGGACGAAAAATTGCGGATCACTTCTCCATTTAGTCCCAATCTAACTCTTGAAATAATATATAATCTATTTCTGTTCTAAGCTATAATCGAATCTGATTATAACTTCTTTAGTAGATCTACGCAGCATTATTTATATGGAAGAAAATGTAATATTTTTGGGTGCCTAATATTCCGTTTAAGTAATTTTATATACATAATCTATGCATGTCAGTTTTTTAAAACATATAACAATATACAAATAAATAAATAAATATACTTCCTAGACGTCACCATCTTAATAAAATACGCAGTTGTGCATTTTCATCCGTTTTTACTCACAAAATACAGTTTACTTCAAAAATAATGTTGTCCACTGCGAATTTTCAAAATATAACAATTATTTATTGAAAATTTTCTATAATATAAACATAAAATTAACTAAAAATTTCAAAATAAAACTAATGTATTACTCAACATATTTATTTGTGATTATTAAATAATTTTGCGTATTTTAAATTTTAAAAATGTAATACCATGTCGTAGCAGATTTCATGGCAGTGATGTTTCACGAATAAATTAAAATGCTTCGTAAATACAGTTGTTTACGCAAAACATGGGAATAAACAGATGCTTGTTTATTGTTTCGATTAAATAAATAGTGAATATTATCATTAAGTCCTCGGCAGGACCGCCAGCTCTCTTGGGTAAATAAATCCTTTGAGCGTCGGACAAATATATATATTTCTACACAAATATATATTGCTCCCGGAGAAGTATCCTGGATATATTTCTGGGAAAAGCGAACAGAGCGAGCACGTGCATCTGTTTTACCCATTTGTTTTACCGAATCCTATTAGACACCTGTCAAAATAAATTAACAGGTAATTATATAACAGTAAAACCGCGATTTAGAAGATTCGATCGGACGGGAAAAATATTCCGTCCGTAAGTCACATGTGAAATTGAACAACCAGTTAATTTTGAAATTAACTGGTTGTTCAATGTTCAACGGCGGCCCCCGTAGCGCAGTGGGTATGACACTGATCTCCCACACCGAGGATTCCGGGTTCGATTCCCGGTGAGGTCACAATTTTAATCTACGTGATTTACTCAAGCCTGGGTGTTTTGTGATGTATTTCGTTTCTGTAATTGGGCCTCCTGGCCTGTTGAAGCGTAAAAATAAATAAATTAAAAATTAAAAAAAAACAAAAAAAAATGCTTTTAACCAAGAGTGGTTGCCTGCAATTAAATTAATATATATTTTGTTAATTTTAGCATATATGCCACACACGCGTATTCAGCAAACTACTATTCTCAAAACTACTGAGACAGCACTACTGAGACTACTAGCACATAAGCAATAACACATATAGACGACATTTCAGTGAAATTAAACTTTTTCATGCTGAGTTTTAATTACACGAATGAATCTACATAAGTAAAAACTAATTGATTATTAGTTCGTTTAAAACACGTTTTGAAAACCGAAAATTATACAGGGTGTCCCGTAGCTAGTAGAATAAACTTCGGCGGAATGTTCCTCATTCAATTATAAAGTGAAAATATTATTTTCACTTTGTCAACAGCTAAGGAGCTAAGTTTGCATTTTTTTCAATATTTCTAACTTGTATTTTTTTAAACGTTAGACTGTCACGAAAGTAAGTTATTTTAAGGCCGCGTGGAGGCCTATACAGCCGCCCGCAGGGCCTAGCAAGTAATCGGCGATGCATGTATCTATGAAAGCTTGTTGTATAAAGATGCTCTTGTTGACCGCTGGCCCGGTGTGAACGTGTTCATGGATGCCGCTATAAGAATCCTCATTGGCCTGCTAGAAAAACGATAATAATAATAATACATTGTTCTGCCTCGAGATCGCAATAATTACGGACAGCGCCGAAAAGGTTAAAGGATCCGATAAGTAGTCGAGCGTGACACCCGCCGTGTGCGCGCTTCCCGCAGCTCGTGCTGCGATGATTGAGTCGGTTAAAACGAGGTGAACGCATCGCGATCCACGTGATCTGCGATAACCTTCGCGATATCGATACAATAACTTCCCGGTGTCATCGGTAAACGAGGCGTCAGATTTAAAAATTCCCACAATTCAAAAAAATATTGCATTTACAAAGTGTACAGCGTACCTGCAAAAAACCCGTCATGCTGTACAGCCCTATTGCCAGAAAAAAATTCCACCATAGTAACGTTTTTATCAAATTAAAAGTGTCTTAAATGTAGCAAAATATAATTTATTTACGAGTCGGCACACAACGTAGGAACCCCGCGCTTCCAGGCATTTTACATAGAATTTTTGCGTTGTTACTCTCTAGGATCCTGCGCAGAGGGGCCTCCCCTAGACAGCCTACTTCCTCCTCACCTGCCATATAAACATGTATTATATATTATATTCACCATTTTGCTCAGTAGTATACTCTGGACATCTCACCCGTTCCCAAATGCAAATCGTGTATCATAATTTTTAAAAACAAGATTCCATCTTTTCAAATTATAACTAAATCCCGGGCCAGGCGAGCGCCTTTAGTAATGTGTATCGTGAGATTAATGCAAGATTGTTTTTAAACTATCAAATAAAACGTTTCTTTCGAGTACTTTGGGCACAACAGAACGCATAAAATTAAAATAATACATCATGCGAACATCGGATCAATCAAACGTAACAGAACGTTTGTATTCGACATCGCGTGTAATTTCCGTGAAATTATAAGAAAAGAATGTTCTTAGGCTTTCACGGCCACTCAGAATCTTCAAGTTTGTGTTTACTGGGGTATTATGCCGTGTTGTTACGACCTTTCGGGCCGACGTTTCGGATCCCATTGCAGGGTCCATCATCAGGGTTGATGATCAACACATCAGCCCTGATGATGGACCCTGCAATGGGATCCGAAACGTCGGCCCGAAAGGTCGTAACAACACGGCATAATACCCCAGTAAACACAAACTTGAAGATTATAAGAAAAGCTCGCGGCGGGAGGTACGCCAAGATCGACGATAGCGGAAACTGTTCATAACGCCGGCCGCACACTGGATGCGTTTTCGTGCGAAATTGAGTAGTACGTGTACGTACGAATACGCAGGTACATTCCTGACCTTCCAAGTAGTATTGAACATCGCTCACTGTACACGATTTAGTAGTACGTGTACGCACGTATAGATGCGACGTCCGACACGATCCGGATTTGTTCGGAAATTTTTGCGATTTCGTACGATGGATATTGAAAATTTTGTCAATTTGACACATGACCACAAATGTTTGCGGGACCAAAGTGATTCAACTACGCGACCATCAGCGCAGATCATGACGAAGAATCTCTAAAGAACTAAAATTTGGTTTAATGAAGGTGAGGTATAATGACGTACTTCGAACAAAAAACTTTTAAATATTTCTCCGATGTTATGAGCTCTCGTTGCACTTAGATTCTCCCCAGCATTTGTGAATCTATTAGATAGATAGTCATGAAATTAGTCATTATTTAAGTCATAATACAGTTTTCCAGAAGATACAGTTTATTCATTTGGCACAAACGTTATCAGAGAAATGCGAAAAGTAACTGATCGTGACTAACGCAAGACGCAATCAATGTGCGCGCTCCATACGAATACGTACGTAATAATTCGTATCCAAAGTGCGGCCGGCCTAAACGTTACAAGCGTAAAAATAATATGAGAACATAATAAAAATGACAAGCCCCGCCGCAGATCCGCGATCTGTGACTTATCTCGCAGCGCCTCGCGGGCGGCGGCGAATCTGAGCGAGAAATGAATGTCGAATTTGACACAAATACAAAAAATAATGCCGGTTTCATGATCACAATTCGGCAATTGATTTGAGAACAATTCGTGCACGTCGAAATCGTGATAACGAAAGAACGCGAAACAAAACATCGAATCGATTCTGTACATTTTACAGAATTTGTATGAATTAAAACAGTTTTTAAGGCGGCCCCGACGGCTAATAGAGCCAGAAAATAGGGCCTCCCACACAGGATTACCGCATGACATTCAAAAGGACGACTTTTTTAATTAAAGTTAAAATTCCTCCTCCGACCGTAAAACGTCCACCTTTTTTGTTTGTACTGGTTAAATCCTCAACCTGGTTGACCTGCGGTGGTTCTTGAATAAAAGAATAAGGTGTTACAAATACAGGTGCTACAAATTTTGCAAACAGATTTCATTTTTCCAATCCATAAAGGTTTAAAGTTAACATTTGAAATAGCGAAGAGAATTTCGCATATTTAAAATAATAAATGTTGTCTTATAAATAGGAAGTTTACGAGTTGAATAATGTGTGTGTGTATATGAACGTTCTTAGGAGTGTGTTTTACATTTCTAGATACTCATGAGGATGAAATAACTTTATGAGACGTGTAACACACATTTTATGACGTCAACAAGTTGCATTATCCTGGGAGGGTAATATTTATTTAGGATTAGAAAGATATGAGGTGATTTTTTACAAAGGGATTATCAATTATTTTTATTTGGACTAATTTAGATACATCGAAACTATTTTCTGGAAATTCTTCACTTGGTTGAATTATAATTATTTTCAGGATAATAATGTGGGGTATAAAAAAGGGCAGCGACAATGATATAATAAACTGTAGATACGTTATAAGCGAAAATATTGGCAACTCAAAAGTAAGGTAATTAATTGCCTTGCATTCGTTATCGAATGTATCTTCGTAGTGATCAGGCGCGAAGCTACGCGGAATAAGGAACAGAGTATCGTACACTATTGTAAGAATGAGTATGTTATTTTAATCACCGTGACTTCTAATTAGCTGATTTTTCTGTCTACACGCAGAGTGTTTGTGAAATAAGTATACCATGGTTTGTTGTCTCTTTCAATGCAATATTTGCTACATATGAAAGCCGGCTAGTATGGGAATAACGTGTCTATGTTATAAGTTAATGAGCGGCAATATTAATAAAAAATATTAATGCAGACACCGAGGATTCCCAATTTTTGATGTACTGAATTCGAAATTTAATAGGAAACATTGTCTCTTAAATTTATAGAAAACGTGATTTTGGAAGGGATAGATACATAAAATTCAGTCCATTTAAAATTAGTAATCCTCGGTGATTGCATTCAAGATATTTTTTAATTTTTTTTGGATATTGCTGGTTTTGCTTTTATACTCCACATTTTGTAATGGATCTTCAACGAAATAGTTACCGTCAATCAAATGACTGGCTATATTACTTATACCAAATGTAATAATTCAACATAGCCCTACAAATGAGTCAAAAATTGGATTCGTACTACCAAATATTGATATTATAATTGCTATTAAAAGATAATTGTTTTCACGCGCTTATAATATAGGTGTGTATATAAAAAAATATTTTTCAGGTCAGCGAATTTCTTACCTGCGACGAAAACATTTCACAATTTGTCAAATGAATACGTAGAACTACGGTAATGGCACGAATAGATGTGTCAATAATCAGCATTGTCACAAGACACGAAATGATCTTCAATAAAAAATATTTTTCAGTTTTATTTTAATATATTTCCGCAGAATTATCAATGTCACCCGCATAATCAGTCACCCCAGTTGACGGTACCTCAAAATCTGGTTATCTCAGGCGGAGAAGATTAACACAGCTCAAAATGAGATTTAATAAAAAAAATGCAATTACTACCTACATTGAGTCGCGGTCAATGAAGCTATAAATACGACGATACAGTAGGCACTTTGTCAATAGGTCTGGGCAAACATGGCTCAAAATGTTCACAATGAGTAGTTGAATATCAAAACCTACCTAACGCCACGAACTATATTTTGGGAAATTAATGACACTTTTTTACACCTTGTTTGTAACTTGAATAAGATGAAATAAAAACTAATGGAATAATGAATTTAAAAAAAAAACATTCACATAACATGGCGTAAACGAAATTTGCATTATGTACATTTTGAAACCAAACAATTTAAGGTTGTTTTTGAAATTTAAGCATTTGGATTTTGGATGATTAGGAACCGCAAGGAAATAAATTACATTGAAATAATAAATGAAATAAAATCATTGCATCATCAGTTTTAGTAAAATTAAGTACTCGGTAATTTAAGGGTAAAATATTTTGAACGTTTTTCAATTTTTTATTAAACATTCACGTTTATTACACATTTACGTTTATTTTGTTATTCTAATGGGCACATAAAACCTTTTTTGCGTATGTAATGGTACATTTTTATGCGTGCGGACTTTCTTCTTGCTTCATTGTGACCTCTGCGACGGATTGATACAGATCATCATCACTATTGGCTCTACACCTCCAAAGATATTTAAGAAGGATGTTAAGAATGAAATGGCAAGATAAACTTATAAACAATGGTACCCTTGCAGAAGCCGAAGTAACAAGCAAGAAGACGACTTCTTCTTCTTCAGCGACAACTTCGATGGGTTGCCTAACCTAAACTAAATAGTTAGAATACCTAAAACCAGACTACAGTAGCCGGCAAACATCTTGAAATTCTACGGCGTAGTGGGGGGAAGTTTGCGCATCTACCTTCCATCAAAGAGACCCAAATTTCGTCTTCTGCGCATTCCCCCACCACGTCAAAGAATTTCAAGAAGTTTGCCGGCAACTGTACCAAAATTACATTCTCCCAGCTTTCTCAGGGCAAAAGCTCACAAAGGGGGCCAAAGAAGCTTCAAAGACTTGCGAAAGCAAGCTTTCAAAAGGCCTTAATTAGGAGCGTTATCTGGGAACTAGCTGCAGGAGACTAGACCAACAGGAGGACAAGTGGTACTGAAAGAAAGAAGAGCGAACATGTTAGCCCACAGCCACATCCTTCCTCTGCCCGAGATGCTGCGCTGAGCTGGTTTATCTAGGATTGTACTCTTTAGCCACCCGAGGACTAATGTTCGCCCAAGGTGTGCACCAGCACACTTACAAATATTTGTCCGTACACATATTCCCAATCCCCGCGCACGAAAAATATGCGATAATAGAATTTAGGTTTGCCTTAGATAGACCGAACATTGACCAATAATTTATTAATGATTAACCTATTGAACTCAAACGGGATAAAGCACAAAATCTGCTAAAAATATTGTAATCATACAGGTGTCCCATATCTCGACGTCAAGCCGAAATCGGGTGATAGGGCTAAGTCATAATAAATATCTGAAAAATATTTAAAAAAATAAAAAACACAGTCTGTTAAAACTGGGCAAAGTATTGATTTTGAATACTTGGTTTGGTCAAAAAGTGACATTTTCTTCCAAGCTGGAGCAGTTGGCTCCGAATTTTGGACAAAAGTTTACAGAAGCATTATTCAGAATTACATAATAATAAAAAAATGAAGAAAACTAAAGATTTGTAGCAACAGGAATGAAAAGACCGTCACAGGGTGTAGATTTTTTTTAAACGCTTATAATTTTTAAAACACATGACTTAGATTTTTTTTATATAGATACTTTTCTGATAAATATTATGACTTGGCCTATTACCCGATTTCGGCTTGACGTCGAGATAGGGGACACCCTGTATAATTAACTTATAGTTAATTTCTTCCTAATAATGTCTGTAGTTCCTTACGTGGCATACTGATTTATAATTGCAAAAATGGTGCATATTTGCGCACAACTTTACTGGTATATACGAGGTACAGCCGATGAACCTCTTAACACGGTATTCTGCGAACGTCACAATTTAAATTTTCTTCAGCATTCCCAAGTTGTAATACTACTTCCATTTCGCGGCAATCCTTTCTTGAACTTGATCATTCACCTTGTTATTAATTCGATAATCGGCGTGCACCTATCGCACGGACCACGCCCGACCCGACCCAACTGCCGGACCGGACGCCGACGGTCAAGTGCGAAGCGGCTCATCCCCCTCGCGCCAGGTGACAGGTGTCGAAGGACCTTTAGTCGATTATCGACCTGTTCGAACATTTTCATTTGCAGGTGACGAATTGGCAGCTGTCGACGGCGCATCGGATGTATTCCGCAAATAAATGGGCCATTATGTTGACGGTCAAATGTCATCTTCCTATAAATAAAAAGCAATGTGCGCTGACTAAATAACTAACTAAATAACCCTCCGTTTCTGGAGGAGTAGGCGGACAGGAGAGAATGTCACACTCCTCCGCCCAGGCGCACCATTTTTGCCTCACCCACTTCATGGATTTATAGCGTTATCTTCGTGATTGAACATAATCATTAATTTTAAAAAAAGTATAAACAGTTTTTTTTAATGTTTTTCACTACTACCGATTTCGACGGTTCTTCATCAAGATGAACGTACAAACTGTTAAATAATAATATTAAAAATACCATTCTCTCTTTTTTTTCAATCGCTTGAGCAACATTGTAGATTGACATTTAAAAAAATAAATTATTATTTGTTTTAATCTACTTATATTCATTAATTACACCTACATGTTTCGGAAAAACCTTCCCATCGTCAGGGTGTTTTATAAATGTCAAAATATAAAAATTAATGACGTATTTTGTTAAGTTATTTCGTTAAGTTATAAGTTATATAAGTTATATTCGTTTAAGTTATAAGTTATATTCGTTTAAGTTATTAAAAAAATTATTTTTAAATATTATTGCTGGAGTTCTTGATGACACAAAATTATTGGAAAATTTTGTAGAATTGGATTTGTAGTTAAATTTAATAATAATAATTAATAATCAATTAAATTGAACTACTAATCCGATTCTAAAAAAATTTTCAAGAACTTCAGCAATAATATTTAAAAATATTTTTTTAAATAATTTAGAAAACCAAAAAATAAAAGACATCATTCATTTTGATATTATGACATTGATAAAACAACATTGGAAAGGTTTTTCCGAAATGTGTAGGTGTAATTATTAATGAATGTAAGTAGATTCCAACAAATAATATATATATTTTTTAATAGCATTCTCTTCCACAAAATTGAATATTGAATATTGGATAATATTGAACTTTTAGGCTCACGTTAAATGTTACAGAAAATGAATATTATAAATTAATTGTTATGAGTTGTTTTGAGGTGCAACATTATTATTTTAAAAAATTAACTAATTCTGTAACACACGCGTGGCTGAGAATTAAAGTGGAATTATTATTTTTTATAATAATATTTTATCACCTCACTTTCAGGGGGGTGCCGCCCCTCTCATCAACAGGTGTAAATGACAACTAAATTAAACGACCTACTCAAGCGTTATGGCGTGCTTGGGAGGAATTTTTGGTCTTTATTGGGAATATTAAAAGTAGGGTCGAATTGTTAGGGAAAATAATGTTGTAAATAATGTTTTTATTACGCACTCACTTTGGGGACTGCACCTGTTGAAACGATATTCGTGATAAAAATAATACCCAGAAGTACAACTTTCTTGCTGAGTTACCATCAAGGGTAAGCAGAGAAGATAAAAGTTCATGCACTTTTCACTTTTACATATCTTTTCATGCACGCTCTCGATTGTCGAAACTTTTAACAAGCCCGTCGACCAATATTTGGTTTATCTGATCGTGCTACGTCTAACGTGGATGCCCTCTAATCATATTGCTTTCAACACTCGTACAATTTATTTATCATCCTCTCCTCGTTCACACGTTCCACATGACCAAACCATCTCGGCGATTCTTTATTTTTTCTATCGGGAATGCTGGGATCGTCTGCGCCTGACTCCTTAAGTGTTGATTCACTATTCCGTCGTACATAAATGTCCCACGCATGCATCTAAGGGACCACATTTCAATGGCATTTGTTTATATTTAAGCGGGTTAAACCACACTGGGAGAATAAAATTTAGGTAGAAATTGGGTGATTTATATAATTAAAAAATATCGATTGTATTAATTGTATACATCTACTTCTTTTATTTGATTTGATTAATTACACCAACATGTTTCAGAATAATCTTTCCAGGGTGTTGTATATCTGTCAAAATATCACAATGAATTTGCAAATCATTTATTAGAAAATGATCACGGTTTTGATAAAAATTTAGGACTTTCTATTTTACAAATAAATAATTTTGGTCTGAAATTGAATTTAGAATCATTAGAAATTAGTAAAGCATGTAATAGTAAACAAAATATTATAAATAATCAATTAAATTTAACCAATTAAATCAAGAACTTCAGTATAATATTTAAAAATAATTTTTCAAATAATTTAGAAAAACAAGAAACAAAAGACATTTCACTCCGGGACGCCTTCATTTTTAAGTTGCGCCGAGGATAATTTCCTGTTCTAAGTAAAAATTGGAGGAATCTTTTGTGGAGATAGATAGAAAATTTTGTATCCACGTTATTTATGCATATTTTCTAGCGCGAACTTTTGGTAATCCTTTTTTATCGTAAATATTTGTAAGATATTTAGAGGACATTAATGTTTTTTAATGCAGGTACCTTATTGTGTATTTAACTAGTTAATAAATAAATAAATAAATACTTTGACAGTTATACAACAGCCTGACGATGGAAAGGTTTTTCTGAAACATGTTGGTGTAATTAATCAAATAAAAGAAGTAGATATATACAAATAATGCAATCAATATTTTTTTTAATGTGAATCTACAATGTTGGTGAATCAATTGAAAAAAAAAGATTTATATAATATTATTTTTTTTTTTTAATTTTTTTTTATTGACGGTTATTAAATACAATTAAATGACTGACATGCAACTTTTCCCGGTGCACGTTTGTTCGAGACAGAAAAGATCGTGTACTTATTAAGAAATGAAAACCTACTCTCCCATATAATAAATAGCTTCGTCTCTATGAGACATCTATAATGTATTATATTCTTTTTGTCTGCTAGATGTCGCCCCAACAGTATTGTGTGGTACAGGGCGACACCTGATACCCTATCGGGCTTCAGCATAATTAATCAGACGCAATAAATAATTGATATGAGAGACATATCTGTCGTTCAACCTGCAGTTTGCGACTCATTGAGAGTAAGAAGGAATATCTATCTCTCCTCTCCTCAGATAAATTGTGTTCAAGGAGAAGCGCATCCTTCATTACGGCCAGGGCGGCCCTCGCAGCCCAGAGAGTATGACACTGGCTTCTCACATCGAGGGTTCCGGGTTCGATTACTGGAAAGGTCACTATTAATCTATGTGATTTACTCCAGCCTGGGTGTTTTGTGATGTGTTTCGCTTTTGTAATTGGGCCGCTTGGTCTGTTGAAGCGTAAAATTTAAAAAATATATATATTATTAATTACCCCTACTCTCTGGATAGCAAGATTGTTACAATGATAACGGAAAAATAGACGAGACTGTGAGAAATGTCAAGACATCTGTAAAATGCAAATACAGCGCAAGTATTGGCTTTAATTTTATATTTGGACACTTTGGATAAATATATTAGTAGATATGAGAGAACCAAAATGATTTCTATCAACTAAAAAAATAGTACTTAGGTACAAGATATCTCGTAGTTAGTAGCAAAAACTTCTAGGGAGTCTTATACATTCAAATTTGAATAAAGGTGCAATGTTGTGAAAGTGACTTAAATCGAATATTAAAAGATCGATACAAGTCAAAAATTGCATAGATTCTGGTCCATGTTTTCGGCACGGTTTTAATTATTTTATTTGACTTGTATCAAAGCGAATATTTAAGTCTTTAATATTCGATACAAGTTACCTTCACAATACTCCAACGTTTTAGAGGACTAGGTCAGAAATATCGAAAAAAAAATGCAAACGTAGATGTCGCTTATCTTTTTCTTATTTGTTGACATTTCACCCAAAGAGTAAAGAATATATTTTATTCAAATTGGATGAAAAAGACTCCCCCAAAGTCTTTGCTACTAGCTTTGTATGAAATACGGTTCAATCTTATTGGTTCAATCGACGAGAACAAAACCGATTATTTTTGTGATCAATCCAGAACGCAAATAACATAACAAATCACGGACAGCAGCGAATCAACTGGTTGGCCTGCGTCATCTCCCAGTTCGGCCCAACACGTGCACCTGCGTAAAATGGTGGGCGACACTTCCATTTTCTTCGAACCTTCAACACATTATACGGGTGAGAAATTAATGTAAAACGATCTGATCTGTGTTTATCGCTGACTTCATCGTGCCGTGTGCTCCCAGGGTCGGTGATGTCCCTCGGGACTATTTTTTTAAACATGAGAAAATAATTATATAAAAAAAAAATCGAAAAATCATCATACAGTGGGCAAACTCATCTGCGTACCTGCATATGTTTTCATAGCGAGACTGTTTCTGGCTTGTGACGGTTAAGCTAAGCTTGTTTTAATGATTACAGAACATTCTGAAAAATCGCAACCACAAAAATATGAATATAATAAATCTATATCTATAAAACTCAATGTCTGTCTGTCTGTTCTCTACACAAATCTACACCGATTCGACTCAAATTTTGCATACTTATGCTTTAGGGCCCGGGGGGTAACATATGTGATATCCCCCCCCCCCCCCCCCTCCAACTGATATATTTTCTGTACAAATCTACACCGTTTTGCATACATATTCCCGACGTACACATCACAGGGCTTGATGTCGGCCAGAAAGGTCGTAATAACACGGCATAATTTCCCAGAAGACACAAACCAGAAAATGTCAACATGTTTCAGAGCCCATGGCCCCTTCCGTCAGGATACAATTGTAAACTACTCGTAATACAATTGTTTAAAATTTTATTCTGACGAAGGGGCCATGTTGATATTTTTCAATATAAAAGTGATGAAAACTAAGCTTATTTTTATTTATTTATTATTATTTTTATATATTTTTATTAATTATTGTAAGCATCTAGGAGATGTATAGAGCAGATATAATTCAAACGCTTTAATCTTTTACTTTGTAAAACATCTTCATGCATTGTAAGCTTCAATTCGAATAAATAATAAATAAAATTAATTATATTTTCAAAGGATTCTAAAAATGATCCCGTTTTAATATACACATTGAGGTTAATAGGATTTTCAATAAAATAAATCATAAAATTGTGCAATCCGCCATTTTAACTGAAACGCCGATCAGAGCGAAAGACGTCACGCCTAAGTAACCATCACCGTCTCTTAAAATGTTATCATAGACACAATGCAATATTTACTCGGGCTTGACGTTAGACAGACGCCATGACACCTGCGGGCGTTTTCGCGCGAAATTAAAAATAGGTAGATGAAAATGCAATCATTTGCGTAAAAAACTTAGTTTATTAATGAAATAATGTTATTTTCGGTGATAATATACATTATAGAAGGTTATTTCAAAATCTGTCATCATGCCTATTAAAATGGCGAAGGTACGACCCACGCGGCCGGCGCGCGTAACGGATAATCTGTTAGGAAATCCTCAAGGGCTTGAAAGTGTGTCGAGCCGTTCTGGGAGCACTGCAGGTATGGGTGCATTGTTCCTATAATGTCACTCAGGCGGCGCAGTATGCAGGATCGAGAGATAAGCTGACACCGCGGGGCGCAGTACCTGCCTGCCGCACTCGAGATCAGCTGACAAACATTTATCACACACAATGTTCATATTAACATTCAATTTTATCATCGTTATTAGCGACACGACGGACATTATTTTTTAATTGATTCCTAAACCGTAGGAAGTTACTAAAAATATTAGCTTTTTTATTAATTAATGCGGCAGGTGCTTTGTGGTGATTATTTTAATTTTCGCAAAGGAGTAGTGATGGGTCCGCTCTGCACTACAATGTAGTACTACATTACATTACTTTGAAGTATAGTGCACGCTACAAACTATACAAACTACACACACTTCAAAGTTATTTTAAAGTACATACTTTATAGAGTACATTTCATTTTAAAGTGCACACTACAAAATACATACACGTCAAAGTTATTGAAAGTACATACTTCAAATAGTACATTTTTTATGTGAAATTTTGGGGAATTCGATGTACATAAATGAGGAAATCTCTGGAGATCGAAACAATCCCCCCCCTGGGAATAGAAAATTTTTGGCACTGAATGACAAAATGTATGGAATTTTGGGATTGAAGAAATTTCTGGAAACTGAAACAAATTTTAAAAATTTTGGGACCGTACGAAGAAATCTTTGGAAACTGAAACACCCACCCCCCATGGTTTTGAAAATTTTCTAGTAGCACACTTTTCAAGAAGCACTTCTTGTAGGTCATTACAATTTTGCTACAATTAGTTCACTTCGTGTAGTTTATATTTCAAATGTAGTGTACACTTTGTAGTCTTCAAACTGGTGAACGTAGGTGTGTTGTAGTCTTCATTTTGAAATGTTGTTTTCCCTTCGCTACAAAGGAGGCTTCCATTGATAATATCACAGGAGGGGGGAGTCACGTAACAGGGAGGTAAGGGGTTTTCTGTTTTCTACATGCTTTAAACTCTCTTGTCTGTTGGTTGTAGTGGAATCTTGTAATTCATTTTTCACCAACTTCCCAACTAGCTAGAGCTCTGAAACTTTCAACATTTACGTATGCAAAAGCGTGGTGATACTTGTGCGTGTGGTAGGCCCATTAGGTATATATTGAAAATTATCAACACGTTTCAGAGCCCATGGCCCCTTCGTCAGGATACAATGTATACTAACAATTAATTTGAATTAAAAATCGAAGGATAGACAATCTAAATATAAAATTTATATACGGAAATGATAATAATAAAATACCTACTATTCCTAATAACGTGAAAACAAATTTAAAAGATAACTATTTGTAAAAAGGACCTGGTTAATTATAATATTCAATTTACTAACAAAAATTATTAATAAGAAAAAGTTTTTTCTTAGGACGCGTAAGAGAAGAGAATAATAATATTGGAATATTATCTATTTTGCGACTCAATTGGCAATGTTCGCTCCAGATCCGCGGGGTCAAGGTCTACGACGACATGGTCACGATCGACTCGGGGGCGGATTCGTTTTACGTAGTTCACCTACTCATGCATGCGTAGGTAGTAGTTTAGCAGGACAATCGAACAGCTAACTGGGCGATCTAACGCGCATCTCTTTTCTCTATGTTCTACGCCCGTCCGCCCGTTTCCTACCGCCAAAATGCCATCAACTGTGTTGATAGACGAAGCTGTGCGCGTCACTGGATAAAGTGAAAACGCGGAAAGTTTGCGAATCACTCTTTTTATCGCTGGTTTCGCTACATCTATGACATCGCCAAATATTAGAGTATATTACTTCAGCGTAATGCGGCCGCGTAATTATAAAGATTCGTTTTTCTAGCTTACGTTTCTCGTCTATCGATTTCTAGTGATTTTTTAATTATTCCAGACAAATAAAAAAAAATCGTGTCATTGGTTTTTTCGTTTTTAAGGAGTGTAAATTTGAAATATTTTTTAAAATTATATTTATTATAACTTTATCGAAAATACATATTATTTATTAAAGGACATAGCATGTAGCACACCTCTTCATATCACACCTCGAGATCAAGACTATCTAGCTTGGAGTGCTATGAGAATTTGTACTCTGATTCTACGTGCTAATTACGTCTAATTAACGTACTAATTTTGATTAAATAATGTACACGTAACATAATACTTATATGTAAGCAGAGACTCAGTATTCTACGACGACATCAACCATTTGCAAGTTTCTCTATTAGTCAAACTAAAGCCATTATGTATCGTTAAGGATTCCCTTTGCGGGGAAACTTTTGTACGAGAAAAGTTCGGTATCTGGTTAAGTGTAATGCACCTTGAGACGTAATATTCCAGAGATTTATTATCACGGGAACAAGGCCTAGATCACCGACCAATCATTTCCAGCTCGATATATTCGTTTCTCTTCAAGACTTGTCTCGAATAAATTGACAAGTCTTCTGACTAGTTGATGTGTTGAAGTTTGTTAAATCGCGGTTATATTATAAACCACTGTTCGTATTAATTAAATTCTTCGACCTTAAAGTTTATAGGGCACGCTGGGCTGGAAGTGAAACAAGACTGGCCCGTGACATGATGAACCTTCAAGGTAGCACCCATCAAGCTTAAAGAATCAAGACTCGTCAGACATTCCGACAGCGACAAGGGGTAGTTCCAGCCAACATGGTGGACCAGTGTAGATAAGGAGCGCTATCTTAACCAGAAAGCCGCCGTTCTAGCGCCGCTGTATATCTTTTATTTAAGTAAATATATATTTTTTTTTGTAAAGTTTTACCATTTGTTAAATCATTAAATTCTTCAAGATTAAAGAATGAAGCCACTGCTCTAAACTGTATATGCCGTCCGATTGTGCGTTGAATAGGTTATATAATATCAGTCCCTATTTATGTGCATAACTTGGTATTCGGTCGTAGGTTTTTCTCAAACCTTTTATCCGAACACTGATAAAGTTGAATGGGAGCATCGCAAACAAAATCAAAATAGATAATCGCTAAATATAGCAAGTTAAATCAACCATTTTGCAAGTGGAAAGATCTTATACATGATATGCGTGGTATAAAAGCAAAGGTTATAAAGTACTGAATTCGAGATTTTAAAGGATACACAGCCTATAAATTTATAGGAAATATGATTTTGGGAGAGATAGATACATAAAAACTTAGAATTCAATACATTTTAAATTAGTAATCATCGGTAACCGCATTCAAAACATTTATATATATATTTTTTTTTTGGATAATGCTGCCTTTGCTTTTATACCCCACATATGCTGTGAAAAAAGTCGTCAATGTTAAAGTATTAAGTTATATGAATGATATGAAGGTGTCCAGCCTCTAACATCCTTGGTCTCTGTAGTTTAGGTTAGTTTAAGTTTTGAGGCTTGCAAGCAATATATTACAGAAACACGAGAAAAATGCAGGAGGAAAGCTATCGCATTTAATTTCTTCAGATACGTTTTATGGTTGTTTTCGATATCAAATGAAAAGAAGCGCGAGCACTGCCGAATAGGCCAGAATCGAGAAGACGACGATGAAGCCGATGGAGCGCGTGCGGTCCGTGCGCACCAGGAGCGTTCATACGTTCACACTGCCAACTAATTTGCGAGTAAGCTATTAGAAGGAAATTTTTATTTAAATTTGTGATTTTCTATTCAATCTACTTTTGCCTCTCAGTCAAAGCGACAATCTTAACCACTTTGTGTTAAATTTTTTGGAAATATTTCAAGAAGAGAAGGTAGTCTGAAAAATATTGTTGTTGCGAGCCACGTCCAGGGGCGAACAGGGACAGACGCCGGGAAAGGTGGAGGAGAATAGTCAAGAGGGCGAGAAGTCATGAATATTAGGATCCTCACTCACGAGGGATCCGGCTTGGATCGATTCAATCAAAATTTAAACAAATACTTTAATAGTAAGGCAATCTATTTGATTAACATTTTGAGTTCGTAAGTGTCAATTTGACTAACATTTCGAGTTTGTGAGTGAGGCAGGAGTCACGTAGGCCAAGAATATTTAACAGAATAATATCGCACCCCCGCTCAAATAGTGTCAGAACTCAAAAAAATACATTACGTTATGTGACACTTTATGTTTGGTATGTTTATAATTTTGGTTAATGTTACAATGACACTAGCGCCCTCTAGGGACAAACAATTGAACTGTATGCACATGATATTTTCTGATACAAGATTTGGATGTATTGTGAAACTAATGGTGCAATAGAATTGATTTTTTATTTTTTTTTGAGTTGTGACACTATTTGAGCGGAGGTGCGATATGTGTTACTCAATCAATATATTATACATGTCTCACAGAGATGAAATTCTTATGGGAAAGTAGGTATGGAAGTCTTCGGGTGTACACAGGGCTTACGATCTATCGTACGGCTGGCTGGCTGACATTGCGTAAAGTGATCACTTAAGCTAGCCACACGGTCGTAAGACCTATGTTCACCCGAAGACTTCCATACCTACTTTCTCATAAAAATTTCGTCTCTGTGAGACATCTAAAATATAGTGATTGATTAATGATGTCCCTGTGACAAAAAACCAGTACTGTTCTGAAAAATTTTAATATACTCAAAATGTTCTATGTGTATTACTTCTTGAATGCACAATTGTTGTATGCCGGCAAGAGCGAAAGGTACCTACGAGTAAAGACGTATACAGGGTTATTTGGAAAACATTAATAACCTTGCAGAACTATATTCCTGCCATGATTATGAGTCGAAAATGTTCAAGCTATTATGACCTATTCAAGCTATTATCAATAGTTAAGGAGATATGCGACATCAAAGTTTGCATTTTTTTTTCAATATTTCTGACTTATTTTTTGTAAAGCGTTGAACTACCATTACAGTAACTTATATAGAATACGAAAAATTCATTCCCTTTAATACAAGTCAAATAAAAAAATAAAAACCTTCGAATTCCTATTGGAATGTTTTCCAATTGGAATTTTTTCAGGGTTTCAATTACTTTATTTAACTTGTATTGAAACGAATGCACTTTTCGTAATTGATATGTGTTACTGTTATGATATTCCAGCGTTTTACATAAAATAAGTCAGAAATATTGAGAAAAAAAATGCAAACTTTGATGTCGCATATCTCCATAACTATTGAAATTAGGTCATGATAGCTTGAACATTTTCGACTCATAATCAAGGCAGGAATATAGTCCCGCGAGGTTTTTAATGTTTTCCAAATAACCCTGTATATTTTCGCTAGGGGGTTATCACAAAAAATTGCGTGTCACTAATGCCTTCAATTTTCGAGGGATGGGTCCATTTCAGAGGCAGAAAATGCGAAGTCGAGGCCCGAGCAGAGTCGCCGCTGCACCGCTCACCTTGGCGCGACAACAATTATTATCAGCGTCAGTTGCACAAGACGGGGGGGTGCGGCGCGGGGGAAGCGGTCCAGCTACCGCGAGCCGCGCCGATGATAATGACACATTTAGAACTAGTAGCAAGTTTTCACGGCCGTTATATTCCGGGCTGTTCTGCCGCGTGCGCGCGACCCATCCCGCCGGCGTTTCTGAACACGCTGCGGAGCCCTACGATTTTATAATCATCAAAGATCGTACGCGGCCGCGAATGCCACTGCGGCATCCGCTGGTCCCGAGCGGTGGCCGCTGGAGCGTATAACGCATTTACAGTGGTGTATTTTTTTTTTTAATTCTTTACTTAAAAAAATTAAAAGTTGTTTAAAATGTGCAAATGTTAATTTTATGTATCGTTTCGAAAAATTATTGTATCATAAAAACTAACTAATTACCACGTCGTTTGTCCGCTGGGTAGACAGAGAGCATGGAACGCTACACTCTTCTGTCCCGGCACGCTTTTCGATAGTCAAAGCTTGTTAACAAGGCCGCTCTCCAATATAAGAGCTAGCAGCAGAAACTTGGCAGGTAGATTCCTGACCATGTTATGGAGATATGCAATATCAAAGTTTGCATTTTTTTTTCAATATTTCTTACTTATTTTTTGCAAAAAGTTGAACTATCATTACAATATCTTATGTCGATTATGAAAAATTCATTCGCTTTAATACAAGTCGAATAAAATGATAAAAACCTTGCAAAAATTTTAAAAAGTAGTTTTTTACAAGGTTTTTCTCATTTTATTTAAGTTGTATTGCAAAAATGAATTTTTCATAATCAATATAAGTTACTGTAATGATAGTTCAACTTTTTGCAAAAAATAACACAGAAATATTGAAAAAAAAACTTTGATATTGCATAGCATCTCCATAACTATAGATATTGGGCCATGGTTGCTTGAACATTTTACACTCATAAAATAGTCAGGAATCTACCTGCCAAGATTCTGCCGCTAGCTCTGGTACACCCTGTATATGTTTAGTTTAACATTTTACACTTGAACATTTTACACTCATAAAATAGTCAGGAATCTACCTGCCAAGATTCTGCCGCTAGCTCTGGTACACCCTGTATATGTTTGGTTTAACATTTTACACTTGAACATTTTACACTCATAAAATAGTCAGGAATCTACCTGCCAAGATTCTGCCGCTAGCTCTGGTACACCCTGTATATGTTTGGTTTTTGGTTAATGGCAGGTCTTTCACGAACGCCCTCTGTTACTGCTGCCTTCAATACACGTCTCGTACAATTTTCTTTACCGTCCTTTCTTCGCTCATCCGCTCCACATACCCATATCATCTCAGCGATCCATTCTTTATACTATCTACTACATTAACTTATGTTTCGCTTATTCTCCATTCTACCGTACAAAAATTTGCGACGCGTGTGTCTTAGACCGCATTCAGTCTAACTTGTTCGTTGCAATAAATTAAAAGAGGACTACATTTCAATTAGATGTAGAGTGCGTCATTTTTGGGGGACGGGATAGAAGACGAGGAGAGGAATTTTTGGATTATTTCATCTGTTCACATTTGATTGAGAGGACAAAAAAGATAGAATGCCGACTTACTAGCTTATATATATATAAATATTAGATGAAAACTAACACTTGAATTCTCGCAATGACCGTAAAAAAAAATAACCCATAAAAACCAAGTTTTTATTATACTCCCTTTCTTTGTAAAATATAACAACAATTAAAGACGAATTAAAACATATAACATAATGCTAAACTTACAGTAATTTAATATATTTCTAAAATGTCAGATGTTTTGAGCTTTGATAAGACACTTCATGCTTTGAAGATTAAATTCTAAAAACATTTGTCAGTCAATTTAGATTTTCGACATTCGTAGTGAAGTACCTATCATGTATACCGACGGAGTAACTCAAATTTAGAAAATATTCCGCGACTTTATCGGGCCGCCGTTGCTAATCAAACTTTTCTAATGATTCCAATTTGAAAAAACCAATAAAATTTCTAAAAATCCGAAATTATACTATAATTATTAATTTTTTAACGAAAATTTGATAGATCTTCTTGATCGTCGCCACGAGTCTACTTGCCAAGTTTTAGCTTGATTGGATCACGGGAAAAGGGTCAAAAATCGATCCAAAGTTTTTTTTTACGGCAAGCCGGCAAGCAAGCAAGCAGACGCCACGAGTTAATATAAAGGGAGTAAAAAGAAATGAAATTTTCGTTCACATATTTTACGTCGCTTACACAAAAGTCCAGAAAATAGTCTACAAATGTGGAACAGTAGAGTGATTTTTTACATTCTATTCTTGAATGCGGCAGCACGAATAATAACGTAAATTAAACATCAAAAGCCTCGCACATAATATCCCTTTTGCGTGAACTACCTTAGCTTCGTTTCCTGTTTTTCCATTTCCGTTTCCGGTTGATGTACAAGGCGCCACGTAATAAGGCGCCTCTGCATCTTCAAGAGCTTCTCTGCATCCCGGACAACACGAAAGGAAGACGACAAACATAAGCCTCCACTTCAGCTGCGAGGGGTTATAAATTGTCAGAAGAACAAGTTTACTGAACGGGCATTTGCTGAAGCAAGCTTAAAGGCGTGGAACTCTCTTTTCTCCGTATTACGGAAGTACATCAGAAACATGTACATTATTTTTTGAATAATTTAACTGATTTTATAAATAATAATTAATGATTATTATAATGTCATCAGTGATGTGTCTCCGCCAAATTTCAGAGAGATTGTTGGTCAGAAAGTGGGTCAAAATTGATTACAAGATTACAAGACAAGTGAAGGTGAGTGAAAAAGCATATGAAAAAGACTGAAAATGCACCTTTTTGAAAAATCATTTCTATAGGTTTGCAATTTTAAATTGGTATTAGTGCGGGACTATACAGATTTTGTGTCAAGCGCCTTTGACTTAAAATTTTTCGGTATAAAAATCATCCACTTTTATTATTATTGTTATCTTTAAAAAAAAAATCCAGTTACTAAACCAAAATTCAAACATTCGAAATTTTATTTGCGGCTCATCAGCTTTTCCAGGGTGTCCGGCCGTAAATCAGGCTTACGTCTTCGTATTTGAATGTCTTTATGGCGCAAAGTGATTGTTAATCTCACCTGAACCACCGACCATGCAGGACTTTCGGTGCCTGTACATGGATGAGACAGGATTTGAAACTAGCGATTTAAGCGCGGAGCGAGGGTCCTTCGTGGAGGCGAGAGCCATTCTTTATAATAATAAAAATGGATAATTTCTACAGCGCCATTTTCGTAAAAAAAAATCACCTCAAGGGCGTTTTACATTAACATCATTTAGTCCTACACTAGTATTGAATTTGATGAAAAGGATTTTACAAAAAGGTGCGTTTTAAAAACTGTTATTACGGAGGGAAGAGAGTTCCACGCCTTTGGACCTGCCACCGCAAACGCCCGTTCACTAAACATAATCTTCTGGTTGTGGATGATCGGTTCTACAATCCTTCCTGCAGCTGGAGTACTGGCTGACCTCAGAGTTTGGCGTCTACTATTTAAGTCGTCTGGGATGCAGAGTTCTTTGAGATACAGAGGCGCCATATTATGTGTCGCCTTGTACATTATCCAACACAACTTAAACTCGACTCTGAGGAAAACGAAGCCGATGTAGTTCACGCAAAAGGGATGTTATATGCGAGAATTTTGATGCTCCGTATACTATTCTTGCTGCCGCATTAAGAATTGACTGTAGTCTATCCATGGAATTTTGGAAGTCCAGCATAAATGCTATTACAATAGTCCACACGCGACACCACAAAAGCATTTATGAATAAACGGGCGGCTTCAGGGGGAAGGTGTCTCCGAATACTTTTAATCTGTCTCAGTTGATAAAAGCATGCACTGACAGTTTTACTTATTTGTGTATTCATTGAGAGATCTGAATCAACGTGCACGCCCAACAACTTAACTGCAGATTCAGCATTCGCAAACATTGATTCCTCTATTAGATATTGCCGTTCTTGCAACTTGCCACAAAATCTCCGATACGAGAGAGCAAAAGAATGAAAAATCAAAAATTCAGGTACACGAATCCATTCTGTACAGGTAGTTTTACCTTGAACAGACAAAGTAAAGAACATCTCTTAAAGAGTTACAATGCCTTGAGGCATCAAAGAATACTTACAAATTAAAAAAAAAATTACTTTGCGGCTATTAACCGTTGTTTTTACAGTAAACATTAGTTAATATTTTACATTAACAAATTATTTCGAAATTTTCAAGATGGCGGAGTTATGCGCTGCCCCGCAGAGGTCCTTAACCGTGGCGCGCGCAGCTGCTGGGGATCATGACGCCAGGTTATCAAACATATCGTATGGAACATCGTAGATAATCTTATTATAGGTAGACCACAATCAAAAGGCCATTCCCTTGGCTTTGTCCGGAAAGAAGAAAGCGGGGGAAAGTTGCCTGGCAAGCCCGTATTACAAGCCTCAATATGATATTCTAATATAAATATATATTTTTTAATTTAAGAAAGGTTACTAACTTACTAGAAAAACTTATTTTGTGTTCATTTTTTGCATCGTAACAAAACATATATTTTTTGCGCACATTCCTTTGAATGCGGTCTAGCTATATTAATACATGTGCAAAATTAGAACAAAATCGGCTGTGTAGTTTTTGAGTTTTTTCATCTCCAGCAGACGAAAAAATGAATTTCAAGAAAAACAAAAAGTAATAATTTACCCACTACGCTGCTTCTCAGACAATTTTTGAAATTTTGAACTCAAATTAATCTTAGAATTTCAAGCTTTAAAGCAAAAAAAAAGATTTTTTGAAAATGTCAGGGTAGTGTTGTAACCCCTTAGTACGGATCGTGGTTTGTTCATTCATATTGATAATGATGTGGTCAAAAATATATTGAAACATTTGAAGGACGCAGTCGGATATGAAAAACTGCGAGTTCCATGGTCATTTCTCAACGATATGCACGCCGAAGCACATTCAAAAGACAATTGCTATGACATGCACGTCGGAACACATTCAAAAGATAATTGCTATATTTTAAGACCAAATACTGTTCATAAAAAAATAAGATTTGCATATAAACATTCATTCGGCATTTTTTACTCATGGCACTGTGCAGTCGGCCAGTGAAGAATCTCTTACAAGTACATATGTGGGGTAGCAAAAACAGCAATATCGAAAATAATAAAAAAATGTCTTAAAAAAGTTACAGAGGATTGATTACCTACTGATTTAAAATGCACTGAATTCTAGATTTTATGTGTCGATCCCCTTCAAATACATATTTGCTTTAAATTTATAGACTATCTTTGCTATAAAATCTCGAATTCAGTACATTATGAATTGGTAATCCTTGATGACTGCGTTGAATTTTTTTGGATATCGCTGCCTTTGCTTTTATACCCCACATATAGGTAATTAATATTTTTATTATTACAATATAATAGTACATAAATTTATTTAACATTTGATAATCTTATTATGGATAGTGAATAAAATAATAATTTTAATACTAATAATGACTTATATGTGAAGAAAATAATTTTTGGTTAAGATCGAACGGCATATTTTATTACATTGATGTAATGGGATAAGGTGCATTATAATTTTAGAAAAATAATCCCTTATAATTTACTAAGAAATTTTGTGAAGATTTCAAAATGGTCTCATAATAATAAATAATTGTCAATGTCTTAAATTAACATTAAATATAAATCAATAACACACTGCGCACGGTGTACATATCCGATAGCACGCGTCATTGCATTACTATCTAGCGTGAAGCGATCATATACTTCTCTCTCTTTCTCGCATAGATATCGTTCACGCACAATACTGACACGGATCAAGACCTGCAGTTAAAATATCTATATATATTCTTATAAATGCAGCAAAAAAGACAAATTACTCAGAATATTTTGAGTATGTTAAAATTTTTCAAGAACTTATTAATCTAGATATATTACAGATCTCATAGAGACGAAGGTATTTTTCATATGAGAAAGTAGGTATGGAAGTCATTTTGGGTGTTCACAGGGCTTACGACCTGTCGTACGGCTGGCTTAAGTGATCACTTTACACAGAATAACGTTTTAACATTTGTGTGAATCCTGGTATTAGTGTGAATGCCAATAATGTTCGAAATAAGTAAATGAGTTTGTATATTTGGGAAGTATGTTAGAAGTGGGGAGGCCGAGAAAGATAACAAAAAGAGGATGACTGCAGGGAATAAGGCGAACGGTGTTTTGAATACAAGGCAAGACCAGCAGTGTACAATGGAATATCTGGCACCGACACCAATAAATGGAAGCGAAGCCTGGAGCTGGCAAAAGGTGAACGAAAATAAACTGAATGTAGTAGAAATGAGACATTTTTTTACATATTTATTAGAGACACTAACGGGATAATGGGTACATGATACTCTAATACTAAAACATTATAAATGAAGACTATGCCCATTACCCCAATTACAAGTGACTTCGGCACGGTTTAGCAATAAGAATATGTGTATTATATATTAAGTGTTTGAATGTAGTGTGATCATATAAGAATATGTAAATAAATGTAATTGATTTAATGGGTCTATAGGTTCAGGTCATCGATTAGAAAATGGATGTCGTGTATGAGTGAGTTTTTGAACGATGATAAGATATCTGCAAGAATATCAGCATCAATGTTAGGGTCAGCACAATACATATTATATGTGCGACACAACCTTGTGATGGGAGAAAAGTAACCAACATTATTAGTCTGCCGGATTATTCTAAAGAATTCCGGGTTTCTTTAATATTTCTGAGACATTCTGCGGAAAATCCATTTATGATGAGTGTGAAGAACGAATGAATTGGTAAATGATATAAAGTGAAAATGATCACTCAAGTGGTTTGGGCATGCTGAGCGAAAAAATGGGGAAAGAATGGTAACAAGGATATATGACGAAAGTTTTGACGGTAGACAGGGCGGCTGCAAAAGCCTTGGCATGACCAGGTCAACCAGACACTGGAAAATGTTCCTGGTAGGAGCTCCAACAATCTATGCATGCGAAGATATTATGTGAATATGGATGAGGGGGAAGTTGTCTATCAGGACAAAAGAGTGCGTTGCTCCATCTTATCTCCGTACCCTCGCGGTAAGTGAGCACTCTATCACAGATGGATTTGCTACATATGTGCGATCCTATTTCCCCTGCATCCGGTTTACGTTCGTTCCGCTTCTGTCACCTCCGGGCTTCACTTCCGTACATTGAAGTTGGTAATTGGCACCAGGACTTGTCTTGGCTGAAAATATATTAGAAATTGCCGCATGTATTCCCACTGTATTTCCAGCAATCACCCTCAATGTCTCAGCTCATTCATATACAAACATTAAGGGCGGGGGGTAAGGTTTTTAACTTTTTTTTAATGCATTTTATTTTTTATTTTTTAAACGAATGTACAACATCGCAAGAATATTGTGTCAAAATTTCAAGTCAATCGGAGCAAAATTGACGAAATTATGAACATTTGAGCGATGCTCAGACTGATTTTCTATACCTGCTCGGGCAGCTGAGAGACGCGCTCACCTGAGGACTACCGGACGTGCTATTGTATTGGAAGAGTTTTGCGTAGACAAGGACAAAAATATGCTGATGATGAAAGCTCTTTGCTGTGACAACATGGCATCGACGATTCTGTGTAAGTATAAATAAGTGTCGAGTTTTATTTTGAATTATACAGTGTGCAAAACTTTAAAGCGTTTTCCCCACATCTCACGTTTTCAAAGTCGGTGCCCCTCATAACTTCAAAACTACTGCATCGATCCTTTTAAAATTTTGAACACTATTTCTGTACATAATTTACGAGGTAACGCTGGAGACTTTTTTCAAATTCGTTAATAATTTTTATTTTTTAATAACAAATTAGCTGATTTTTTCGCAAAAAATCGCGTTTTTCCCTTCAGTGTTTAAAAAAAATGAAAAATTGAAATTTCAAAAAACCCTCCCAGCGTGACCTAGGGAACAACGTAACAATGTGCGTCATACGCACACTTACACGTACTAATTCAATTGTCTTTCTTAAATGGAAAGAGGTCTACCAGAGGTGTAGTGGGGCCAGGGCGCCGACCTGCCACCGTTTTTACATGGAACTTAATTTTTAAGCGCATCTAACAATTATTTTTTGTTTAAACCCTCCAAATCGGAGTTTTTTGATCAAATATTTTGCAGCGAACAAATAATATTTCGGGAATACGAAAAAATATATAGGACCGGGGTGTTTTCAAAACGTGAGGTAAATTTATGTTTTTTTTTGTACAAATTGGATCGTATGGGCCCGTATCCAATTCTTTCAACCATTATTTATCAGAGCAAATTGTGACACACAAAATATGTGATGAATAATTATTAATTTCTAATAATTTTCCATTTTCCCCAATTTTAATTTGGAAAATGGAAAAAAAAATGAGTAAAAAGGTAAAGAAATATTCGAACTACCAACTTTATACCATTAAGTTAGTCTTGTGTAATCTACATATTGGTGAATTGTGTAATCATCTGTCATTTTACATCCAGATGTACCTACTACCTCAACGATGTACAAATATAGATGAAACGAGAAGTGCCAGGATGTAATGGCGGATGAGTCTTTGATACGAGACTTGAAGGTCGTTGTGTATCTTTTTCTTCCCGGGTCTTATCCGTTCCACGGAAGAGAGCTAGATAGTTAAATCACAGCCTAAGCTTTTCGGAAAAACCAAATACTGGAGTACGGCCCTGTTAAAAGCTTCAACAACCGAAAGGTGTGCACGAAAAAGCGAGATAAGAACGTGGAATTCGTTCGTCTCTGCCTACCCCGCGTAGAAAAGTGAATTTAAGTTAAACTAGTTGGTTCATCGATAAAAAAAACACTCAAGCGATTGTCAGTCTAAGTGAATTAAATCACCTATTCGTTGATGAATATGGGCCACGAGTGGATTTAATCGATTGTCGTAGGCCTTAAACAAACAAATCGGATTAAAATCTTGTTGCCAAATAAATAAATTATTTCCTGTACAATTAAGTTGATAGTTACCGTAAAACATAATAAAAGTCAAAATTGATCCCCCAAAGAAGTCTCGCAAATTCGGAGGGATTAATTATTCCGTCGTGCTGGGGATTAAGACGCAAGCCAAAAACAACACTTTGAGGTAAATCTAGCATCTCGACAATATGGACAACTTTTAAATATCTTATTAAAAATCCGTCGCCTTTCACACTCGATTCGCATGTATTACGAGTGCTACTTCTCTGGCAATAATTCAATAATGACGTAGAAAACACATTTTTGACGTTAACTCTTAATCCCTAGCATTATAGATTTCCTTCACACACATTATGTTGTAAACAAACAATACAAAATGGCACTTTGTTATAATAATGGCATTATGTAATGAGAATGCTAATAATACTAGATATTAGTTGAAATTTGCTACGCCGAGACGTGCAAGGCGATTGTAGTTTTTATTATGCGTGTGCAGGAATTTGTTTGGGTTTGACAGGGCCGACGTTGGCGAGGTTTTTCTGCAGAAACGTCGAGAAATATGCGCCTTCACGGCGATGTGAAATGATCAATCTTTAGCGCCCGCGGTATATTTCACAATCACACACATTAATGTCAGCCAGATAATGTAAAAAAAATCAAATCCCGTTCGACAGGAATCTTCGCGTGACATCGCTCTGAACACAGCCGCGGTCGCGCCACTGCGGCGGGACGGGCGCACTATCACCAAAACATGCCGTGAAATGCTCGATATCGAAGCTGAACCGCAGCAGATCTGGAAGAGAGCATTAAAATCGATCGGAAACGATCTCACCAGACACTCGTGTGTTAAACAACACGTCAATTCCGGCATATTATCGGAATAAGGTGAAGGGCGACAGACTGTCAGATTAAACATGGCGACCGCACGGCCGAGACATCTGCCGGGAGCCGGCGGGCGGCGCCGCGGCCGCTCCGAGCCGCGGGACGCCGCCCCCGACTGACAGCCCCCAATATCGCGACATCTCACCTCGAATCTGACGCTGCACAGGAACCACCAAATTCCAAACAAACTCGGACATGTGACGTAACCGCGTGGAGGCCTTTACACAGGCACACACAGATACATGTATGGGTGTCTTATTTACTTCGGTACACAAACACCGTTCGTCGACTGTTTCACTCGGACACTGCACCGGCGGACACTCGCAACGCGTAACCACTAATATCGGCACATCAACTGCGTGTACATATCGCGAAATGTACAAAATCCGCGGTGCGATATGACAATAACAACGGCGAGACGTGACACGCAGACAGCGGGCGGCCGGTAGCGTATCGCGCGACTGGCGGTAGAGAGCGCTGCCTGTCGCCTCGCCCCGCGCCCCCCGCCACCCACCCGCCCCGGGCCGGCCGCTACACACGGTCGCCGCCAGGGGCCGCGTTGCAAAATTAATATTTCGACACAGAAGCGGCGGCGGCTAGCGCTCAAATGTATCGTTTGAAGGAACATTTAATTAATTCCCTTCACGTCTACGGCGTGCGTTTACATACCTTGTCAATTTGATTTGCAATTATTAGTAAATAGCATTAGCGTGGTCTTAGTAGTTCCTCAGTGAGGATACGTCATTATTAATTTGCAAATCAACAAATTACTTTGTTTGGAAAACATAACAATTATAAATTATAACGCATACTTATTTTGAGCCGATGGTAGAATTAACTAAGAACAATATAAATATAAAAAAATATTTTGAAAACTGCGTTAGTAAAATTATTGAACGTACCTGCATACAGCCGTCTTGTAGCCAGTAGCAAAAACTTCGGAGGAATCTACCTCGTTCAATTTTGAATAGAAAATATTGTTTACACGTTGCGTGACATGAGATAATTGCATCAAAATTTGAATTGTTTTAAATATATCTGACTTATTTTCCGTAAAACGCTGAAGTATCACTACACTAACTTGTTGCTGTAGTGTATTAAAGTTATGAATTTTAAATACTTGATATACATATGTTAATGATGTGACGGTCTTAAGTTTTATAGAAAATATATTAACAGTATTAAAAAAATGCAAACTTTGATGTCGCTTATCTCCGGAACTGCCTTATATCGAATATTTTCTATTCAAAATTGAATGAAGAAGATTCCTCCGAAGTTTTTGCTACTAACTATGAGACACCTGTATATCAGTCATATTAAATCTTAACCGTTTAAGTTTACAGAACGATAATTAGCTGTAAAAGTTGAAAAATAACCAAAAATGATATAAAAAAACAATATATAAAATCATAATAAAGTAATTTTCAATAGATTTTAGTTCAATAAAATCAAAACACAAAAACAAATAATAATGTGAATGTTTTGTGACGTATACATGATGTCTCATAGCTAGAAGCAAAAACTTTACAGGTAGATTCCTGCCTTTATAATGGGTCGAAAATGTTCGAGCCACCTAATATCGATATAATATGCAACATCAAAGTTGCATTTTTTTATATTTCTGACTTATTTTTTACAAAAATATCATTATAGTAACATATATCGATTACGAAAAATTTATTCACTTTAATACAACTACAAGTAAAATAAGAAATTCCTTGAAAAAAAAATTGAATTTTCGCAAGGTTTTTATCATTTTATTCGACTTGTATTGATGCGAATGGATTTTTCATACTCGATATAAGTTAGTGTAATGACGGTTCAACTTTTTGCAAAAAATAGCCAGAAATATAGAAAAAAATGCAAACTTTGATATTGCATGCATCTATTGATGTTGGGACATTTGTTGATCATTTTCGACTCATTATCAATGAATGAAGATATTAGGAATGAATGTAAAGCTGATCGTAGCACAATACATAGAATAAAAATAGGGTCGCTCAGGTGGTTTGGGCATGTTGAGCGAATGAATGAGGAAAGAATGGTAAGAATGCAAGTGTTGACGGCGGCAGAAAGAGAGGGCGACCTCGGAAGACGTGGCATGACCAGATTAACCAGATACTGGAAGATGGTCCTGTTAGAAGCCTGAACAACCGTCGAGCTTGCATGCGAAGATGTATGAATGTAGACGAAGCGAAAGTTGTATGTCAGGACAGAAGAGTATGGCGCTCTATCCTCTCTGCCTACCCTCACGGAGAAACGGCATGATGGTAAGTAAGTAAGTATCAAGGCAGAAATGCACTTGTTTTTGCTACAAGCTATGAGACACCCTGTATATACGCGTACCTCATAAAAGATTTAAAGAATATATAGTATCTAATACTGTATTTTTTTGTAGAATGGTTGCATATGTATGAAAAGAAAAAACGAAAATTATTTGCAGATAGATGGTTGCAGATAGAAAATAATTTGCAGATAGGTAGTAAGCTTTTTTAAATGCCTCCTACACATTTGTTGGACGGAAATAATATAATCAGACAGACGTAACTTCGGCTGAAGTACAAGGCGGGTGGCGAGTTTGCTCGTCGTTAAAGGTGCGCGACATGCTACATGGAAATTAAATGGTTTAAGTGTCGTTTGCAAGGATGGCAGATTTAAGTAAGTGAGATGTTGAATACATGGAATACTTTCGTAATGTTCTGATTTCCCAACAGAGGTTGAATTGATTTGACAATTTGACAACAAAACGTAAAAATGTATGCTTCTTTATCAACTTTTAACATTAACACATATTCGCGCGCTTTCGCGAGCTTATCTAACGTGCAGCAGATAAAAGTTCGCCGTATCTCAAAAACCGTTGAATATTTCTCAATAAAAAAATGTAATAGATATTATTATAGGCGTCTTTGAAAGATATCTACTTACTTACCATCACGCCGTTTCCCCGTGGGGATAGACAGAGAGGATAGAGCTCCACGCTTTTCTGTCCTATACAACTTTCATACACATACAACTTTCGCCTCATCCACATTCATACATCTTCGCATGCAAGTTCGCCGGTTGCTGAGGCTTCAAACGGGACCATCTTCCAGTATCTGGTTAATCTGGTCATGCCATGTCTTCCGCGGTCGCGCTCTCTTTCTGGCGCCATCAACACTTGCATTATATATCTTTCTTACCATTCCATCCTCATTTATTTGCTCAACATGCCCAAACCATCTGAGCGACCCTATTCTAATTCTATTAATTATGCTAAAATCAGCTTTATATTCATTTCTAATATCTTCATTCTATACTCCATCATAAATGGATTTGCCAAACATACGTCTGAGTGATCTCATCTCCACTGCATTCAATCTACTTTCGTTCCTGCCAGCTCCAGGCTTCACTTCCATACATCAGTGTTGGTACCAGAATTCCATTGTGTACGGCTAGTTTTGCCTCGGTAGACATATTTGTATTAGGAACTATTGCGTTCAAAACACCGTTCACCCTGTTCCCCGCAGTCACTCTCCTCTCGATATCTTTCTCAACATTCTCAATATACTTCCCAAGTACACAAACTCATCTTCTTGTTCCAAACATTCATTACCTACTAGTATTTCAACAACAGTTTTAGTCAAAAATACCTACTATACCCATTTCGACTGGAGTTTTTCGATTCCCTAAACTTTTCCCTACATTACCCTACTATTTTTAACTGTCCGTCATCATCATCACTTTTGGCTCTACAACCCCTGGTGGATCTCGGCTTCCTCAAGAGACTTCCTCAACTGATCTCGGTTCTGTCTCCTCTGTCTCCAGTTCAGAAACTTAGTGCAGATACGTCTCTGAGGACGTTATCGCTCCATTTTAATTTTGGGCTTGCCAAGCTCCTTCGCCCTATCGGTCTTGAATTCAGCAGGGACAGAATTTTTCGGTCATTCTCTCCACATGACAACATTCCATATTGTCATAAATATATTGAAGTGCAAGTATAAAGATAGGTTGGCGGCAAAAATACATTTTTTCAGATACAATTCCGAGCGGCCAATGCACTGGCGCAGATAATAGACGTATTTTTTGTTGTAATGAAAACATGAGATTGATTTTATTGCTGTACTAGCTGTAACCCGTCAAAAATGACGGGTTACAGTTATGACGGACGGACGGACAAACAACGAAATTATTATAATTGGGATTACAGTATGTAATGTGACATCTGCCTTGCGCGATGAAATATTACACCTAAAGGAAGTGATCGAGTGGTGTTACCTTTTTTGCAATTGACACAAAGTATACCAGTCCCGCACAATATGTAATAATTAATTAATATCAATGAAACAACCGGCCCCAAGAAAATACTGCGCGTCTCGCCAGCGCGCATTTAAAGCTAGCAGTGCAAAAAGCACCACGCTAAAATACAAATAGGTACTACCAAAATACAAGTATATAGGATTGCAGTCGGGAGGGGGAATTTTAAATACAGATGCTGAGGCGCGTCTCTCGCTGCAATTTATTTTAATTGCGCGAAGCAAAGTGGGCCTTTGAATGAATATTGATAAGCCTAAGGTGATGACACACCAGGAAAACCTTCCACCAATTAGGGATGGCACAATCCATCACCTTGAACACATCACCGAGTAACTCTTGGCCATCACATTCAACAGTACAACATTTTAGAACGTTTCACAAAGCTGAATTCCCATATTTTGAGGCTTTACTCACTTAAAAAGTGCGTTTTTTTATTAAAAAAAACTTAATTATTATTTAAAAATTAAAATTAAAAAAACTAACTTTCATAAAGTGAGTTAAACCTCAAAATACGGGAATAAATAGAATATACTATTTAAAATCATCTGTTAATAAATATCATAAATAGAATATACTGTTTTAAATCATCTCTTTATATAAATAATAAGCGTTTTAAAATCAACAATAAACGTAAAAATTTCTTGCAAATTTAAAGCATTATAACTTTATTAATGAATATTTGAATGAATATTTCTTAATTTCCTTAATACGGATATATAGTATACCGCATTATCTAGTGATAATGCGGTATATTTTATACGTATAAAAACATATTATGCGTACATATAAATATTCATTAAAAATTAGCGCCGCCTAGGACACTAAAAACGATTTTTTGGCCGCGGCCTTTCGATTAATGCTTATGTTTTATTAATTATTGTAAATAATGTCCATTTTATTAATTTTGTATAACAAAGGTTCTAACTAAGTTATTTACCTAAAAAAATTGCAGTCTAGAGTATACATTCTGATATAAATGAACAATAAAAACCCACATTTTCGTAAAAAAAACGCCGAAATATGCATTTGCCGTGAATGTCCAGCCTTAATATTAAATTAATATTAATTGAAATCTCTTAGTAAAAAAGAACAGTGGTGTATTATTTATCACCTTGTTGAATTATTCGTATTCAGGCTTGACATTCGTATTCGTGAAAGTAGTATTCGTTGCATCGCTATTTTTTACCATGACAGCAACGACAGTATCATCTCGCATATAGTACGTATTAATACCAAGAATGTAAAATATTCTAATTTCCACCAAGTTATTAGCACGCGAGTGTATCAACTGACTAATTTTAATTCGACAGTAATTACTTTTAAAAGGTACGTTAATCATGGCGTCTCTACAGCGCGGTGACGTGTACACGGATACACTGACTGCGCACTTTTTAAGGCATTGACTGCAATTCCAGAGACACAAGATAAATATTTCACGGTCACGACAGATCGGTACTGCGAGCGGAGCTCCAAAATTGTCGTCTGCAACAAATTTTAATCTATTTCTAGATTATTTGATCGTCGTCATGAAACGAAATACGCGCGAGTACACAATATTTTACGCGATTGCAGTGATGGGGCATTATTTGTGAAGTACCAAATTCACAGCTCGATTGGTTACCAGGGGAGTTGAGTGATCTGTAATAATCTCTACCTGTCGAATTTCAACACGGAACAGAAAACTCAAGAACAAGTACACGCCAGTGACATGCAGATTGAGTTTGTGCTGTTACCAACTGTATACAAAATATATACATACATATGATATAACTAGCTGGTCGTACCCGGCGTTGCACGGATTAAGGATTAAGTAAAAAAATAAGTTTGTGAGGGAAAACAAAGGGTCCGCTGTTCTGTAAAAAACAATGTTTCCATCTAATGTTAACATCAGTTATATATTATATATACACTATATATATATATATGTTTATATATATATATAGCAAGCCTCAAGCAAAACATATATATATATATATATATATATATGTTTTGCTTGAGGTTTCCGCGAGCGTTATTGTATGTAACAAAAGGAACTTCTGGAATCCCTCGCGTTTTCTGTAAATGGTCTCCGTGAGAAGACCAAGGCCGACGTTTCGACACGGTATCACGTGCCATTGGTGGGGGACTTTCATGTCACCCGCGAACAAGTACGGCTAGTCCGTAACTTCTGAGGCCTTTTTAGCCTTGACAATGGCACGTGATACCGTGTCGAAACGTCGGCCTTGGTCTTCTCACGGAGACCATTTACAGAAAACGCGAGGGATTCCAGAAGTTCCTTTTGTTACATATATATATATATATATATATATATATATTATTACATATTGTTAACATAAGTTATATATGGTATTGCAAACTTTTTTGTAGATATTAATGTCCTCTATAAAACTGTAGTACATTACTTTGCTCTATTGGCAATAATTTCGGCAGCGTACGCAATATAAGATTTTTTTTTCGTAATTTTTTCACACGTTGGGTTACATTATCGAAGTTTTCATATGGATCCCTAACATTCTTGAAAATATTCTAAAGCCTATGTTCATCAGGAATAATGTAGGATTCTGAATGTGAAAGAATTTTTCAAATCGGTCCAGTAGTTTCGGAGCCTATTCAATTCAAACACACAATCAAATCTTTCCTCTTTATAATATTAGTATAGATATATATACTACGGCAAAATGTCAAACATATTTCGAAGATGGTTTATATTTAATTAAACCGGGAATTGGAATAATTTCAATAACACGTTTCATTTTACTATGTGTCAAATGAGAAAATGGTGACACATCAAAAATATTTTTGATGTCATCGATGTTGTCGTAAATAAACGTATTAATATTGCACTAAAAAAACGCGTTTAAAAAATTACGTTTAACGAAAATTATTTAGAAATCACCAATAACTACTTCGTATAAACAGAAATGGATTAAAGTTATACTAAGAAAAAAATTAATTATATTATTTGTATATATCTACTTCTTTTATTTGATTAATTACCCCAACATGTTTCAGAAAAACCTTTCCATCGTCAGGGTGTTGTAAACTTTCAAAATATCACAATGAAATGTCTTTTGTTTCTTGTTTTTCTAAATTATTTTAAATATTATTACTGGAAGTTCATATTAAGTTAATTTATTATTATTAAGTACTTCTTCAGTTACACAACACCCTGACGATGGAAAGGTTTTCCTGAAACATGTTGGTGTAATTAATCAAATAAAAGAAGTAGATATATACAATAATATAATTAAAAAAAAATTTAAATTTCAATCTACAATGTTGCTGAATCAATTGAAAAAAAATAAAGTCATACTATTTAGTAATAGTAATTAATGAACAACACTAAAATAAAAGTAATAATCGATTTAAACAACGCCACTCTAATAGGAGATGATCGCAAATGACGCATCGTATTGATAAGAAAATTAACCGTTGGGATGCACACAGCACATTCATTTGAGTAAATACGGAATTAGTAACATGGTGTGTGTCTGCAAGTGTGCGCAGTTCTCACCAAAAATTATACAATTGGAAGAAACACACTATAATATGAAAAATTTACTTGCCAACTAAATGAAACAGGTAGACGTAAAGATAGAGCGAGATACGGCTTCAATAGGAAAATATACAGTTCAGTACGATTGTCTTGTTTTACAGATTCAAGAAACAAATTAGATGCGCAAATGAAAATAAAATACGAGAAGCATTGATGTGAAATTGCACTCAGAACAGTCGAAAATAAAAACTCTAGCCGTAGCCACAGATTAAGGTCAGAATATTAAATAGTCTCTTCATAAGAAAAGGATTATTCAATACTTGTTTCCAAGAATCTTTAGTGATGCACAGCTTTTATCGTTTCACGCGCTGCAAGCCACTGGTTAATCAAACATAATAATTTCGTTGTTTGTCCGTCCGTAACATCGTATAACGTTCGTATAATTTCGTTCGAATTCACAGCTAAAAAAACAAATTAAACGCCGGAGATGGTGCTTGAGCCCCGGGCCAGCAAACTCGAACCGGCCGCTTAATTAAGAAGGAATATCTACCTAGACATTTCGAAAAAATCGATTTTTAAATTTTTGCTTTTTCTTAAAGCTTGAGGTCTTAAGAATGTCTGGTGCAAATTTCAATCAAAAATTAAAAAAAAAAAATTATAGCTGATAATAGTCGTAGGTATCACTTTGTTGATGACGCGCCGCAACAGTCGGGCCGATGAAACGTCAGACCTGTTTCTATTATGTTTGTGAAGAGTGCTCGATGATATGGGAATTCTAAGCAAGGTCGAGGACTTATCTTATGGACCTGGAATCGATGATTTTATGCAATGAAAATTTTCGCGCTTCATCACCGCGGAGGACCTTTTTTTTTCGGCAGTCGACAGAACCCAAGAATTTTCCGCCATTTACCGATTTTTTTTTATAAAAAAAAATTAAACACATTCTTAAAAGTATGTACTTTCATGTAGAAATGACACCAATACCATAATTCATATACATTTCCTTAAAAGAATTCACAATAATCGCCTTTTTTCGCGCTTCGTAGGTAGGTATTCCCCCTTAACGCATGTTGCTACAGCCGCCTCTCCGTGGATCGTCAAAAAGATGCTATAAATATATACTAGGGCTTAGCAAAGGCTTAGTCATTTTTGACGGGTTTACAGCTAGTGCGTATAAAACTCTTCCGTAGCCAAAGCGTATCACAGGTCTAGGCGAGCCCGTCAAACCATAATATTTAAGCTTATCCGAAAATCACGGATTCCTTATGAGTTGACGTTGGCAACTTGGGCATACGGGTATTATTTTATAATGGTATGTTTATTTTTATGAAGAATACACGCCATTTTCGCCACATGGGACCAAATTTTTTTTAACAGGTAAAACAGTTTCAGTGACAAGGATAAATGATATTCCAAAATTAAACAAATAGTAAGGAACTTTTGTTTGGAATATGGGAGAATAATTTATACTACATGTGAAATTTCCTCATTAAAATAAATATATACTGACAGCTTTCCGAGTCACTTGGCAACACGAAACAAACAAAATCTGTTGAACAATTACATGTGCGGTTATCGCGTCAAGAAGGATTTTTGTTAATATATAAATGTTATAAAAACTAATTTAATACCTGAAAACAATCCCAGAAACAAGCACTCGCAATTAGGGAATGCAAACCCGAGTCGGGATTGTCCTTTCGGGATTCCTCGAGATTAGAATTTCAAATACCGCGGGATCCCTACGGATCGGGATCCCGAATACTTTTGTGTTTTTTTTTGTTTATAGAGTTTATATATATATATATATATATATTTTATAAATAGCGATGCGAACACGGAATACGTGTCTTTAATATTACTACCATTTTCTTCATTATATCATTAATATCCTTACCATTTTCAAAATAAACTGTTTATATTTTTTGTAATAATAAAAAAATATCTATCCGAACATACTTTTTAAAATGAAAATACCTAGGAGTAAAGTGAAATACCGAAATAAAAATCAGGACTTTGCTGATATTTTGAAATTGGCAATCCGATTGGTCCTTGGCGATATAATAACGTTGTGTATCGAAGATACCCACAATAATTTTGAATGCCGTCTTCCTTCAAATGTGGAATGGAAAGAAAGCGATGGGAGACCAACAGCTGTGGTGAGACAAAAGAACCATTTCAATCCGCGTCTGATGGATGGATGTCGTACCTACTCGGTACCCAGGGTACGTAGCTACGCGCACACGGCTTGCCGGATTCGCTGACAAAAAACAACACGGTTCATGGCTGGGCGCTATTATACTATAAATCAATATTCCCCAGGGAATGGCAGGCAATTTGAAATGAAACACACGACGTATTAATATTGGCGGGCTTGTTTGGTCTAGCGGCGAAACGCCGCGCCTAGCGGCCGCGCAGTCGGGGATTCGATCATCGTCCCTTGGTTTCAATTCGTATATTTCGAAGAAAATTTGGATCAATCAGTTTACTTTCAAATTTTCCTGCGTTACTCGTAGGACAGTTTGATAATGTGAACAAGTTTATAATGAAATTTAAAATAAAATAAAATTTTAATGAATGCATAATTTTAATACCCATTATTTTGTATTTTTTAATATGCTGTTAATTTTCCCTAAAGTAAATAAATAAAATAAAATTATTATTAAGTTCCGCAGGTTAAGTGTTACTTTAAATGTGACAGCTGTTACGGCTTGTAAGGCCATTATCAAACAGTCAACCTTACAAGCCGAAACAGCCATCACATTTAAGATAATACTTAACCTCCAGAATTTAATAATAATATTGATTAAAATTCAGTTTATTTTAAATTTCATTAAAAATAAACGTGCAGTTCTACAAAATAAACATAAAAACCATGAATAAACAAACAAGTTAATAATATTATTATGAATAAATAAAACACTTCGTATAAAACCACTATTTTATTGAATTATCAACTACGCTGCGGCGGGAGTCCAGTGTCATGTTTGACAGTTCGTTCGTTGCGAAGTCGGCCACGAGCTGCGAGGCCGGGGTGGCCAGTTGTGAGATAATCCAAGCGATAAATGACGCGAAATAATCGAGCGAAGCACATGGGTGCAGCCAACTTGGGTAAACCAAAACGACATCTGTGTGCGAGAATTGAATATTCTACGAGCGATAAATACTCGATGTTAGCGAAGCGATGTTACTCAGCAATAATAACGAGTTCATATACGAGTGATATATTGCGAAATAGTGTAGATTAAAGAATAGCGTCAAGTTTAATTCGTGTTAAGTTACATTGTACATTGAATCAATATATATATATATATATATATAAAGAAACCCGTGTTTCCCTATCCGCCAAGTTTTCTCCACAACCAGCCACAACCACCCACCGGTTGTTATGGTGGTGGATAGCCCTTGGTGTCACATCGAAAATATGCGAGTTTGGTTGGGGTGGCTGTGCGTGGGTGGGAGTGGGTGACGAAAATGTGCTTCCTAGCACATTGTTTTGTTATGAGAAGGCCGCAAATGCTAATGGCTAAATGGCCCAAAAGTTCTATAAGGTTCTAAACTGAGTGGCGAAATATGTCGGTGTGTCCAGGAGGTTCCTGTACATTCAATAAATTTCTTGAATGTTCTGGAAGGAGAATGTTTTAGAAGGTTCGCGAAAGTTCTATGACGATCCAAACAGTGTACTAAAAATCAACGCGTGCGAAGCCGCGCGGGCACAGCTAGTAATTAATAAATCGTAAATTAATTTTCAGTGTTTTCATTCATTTGCCCCCCGCAGCCATCCCCACGTGTCAGTATACTAAAAATAAAAATTGGAAGTAAAGGCATTAACAAAAATAAAAAAAATAATATGAGAATAACTAATAAGGAACTTATTATTATAAACGAATTTAAATTTGACAGGGCTGAATTCAGAGTAGTTTTGTGATAGGCTTATGTATGTTATAATGTTAAGGGATACACATATGGTTTTAAAGTGATGGAAGAAATTCTATGAGCAAAAATAAGAGAAAAGAAATTGCCGGGGCTATGTTAGAGAAGTGATATATCAAAATACCCACTGCACGCCACTACAGTGGGTATAAACTTAGGTTATGCTGTGGCCGACTATATACCTATATTAGAAATGTATATATACACGCATATACCTATAAGGGTATATACATTTTAATTTTTTTTTACTATATATAATGAACTATTTTGAGTAGCTTCAATCCACAAAAATAACTGCACTATAAAAGAAGTATTGTAAACAATATTTTCTAAATAAATACGGCGAAAAATTCCAATATATTTTGAAGACGATTTATATATAATTAAATCGGGAACAATACTAATTTCAGATATACGTTTCTTTTCACAAAAATAAATCAAATATTTTATGATATTATTATGATATGACAGATGACAGATGATATTTGTCGTATTCGTATTTACATTTACCACAGAAAAGACATAAAATTTACACCGAAAGTTTTGGGTGGAATTTGTAAAAAATAACATTTCTGCATGACGTGCGCCTGGCAAAGGACCTTTCGAAGAAGGACGCTACTACACAAAACTCGCAGCATTAAAAATACACGTTTTTTTTCTCGACTTGACTATATCTGTGGAACAAATTGGTTGGCGAAATAAATGAAGAATTGACATGAAGTTAAGCGCAGAAAAGTCGGAAATAAAATTTCTAGCCGTAGGACGAATTACGGCTAGAATTTTAAATTTAAAAAAATAGATACGTCACGCTAAATGGAAACGTCAGAAATAAAATTCTAGCCTTAGGACGAATTACGGCTAGAATTTCAAATCAACTTTTTCTTAAGATAAGGATTATTTAATTCATATTTGTTTCTCAGAATCTTTACTAATGCACAGCTTTTTTGCTTGTATGCGCTGCACGCCACTGGTCAGAGCATTACAAAGATGTCGCCCTACATCCAGCTCCGCATAAACTCTGGAGAAGTTGGGCCATTTCTTCTCACATTTTATTTAAATATCGGATTCAAAGCTTAAGTTATAAGAACCTCAACTCTTCCCCTGCCGAAAGATCCTTCGTCTACAGTACCTACAGTTCGCGTACCACTTGGTAGTACATCACGCTTAATTATTGTACCACTTCGTAAAAATGATTGTATTTCGAGAAATTTGTTATTCTATTTGCATTATAAATTTTATAGGGTGACTATATTTCCCAGAACTCAATTTATTTAAGTTTAAAAAAAAATACCAAAGGTTTATTTTTTTCTCATAAAAATGAGACATTTGTACTTTACATATCACAATGTTTTTTTTAAAATAAAAGATGCCCAAGCTCATTTCTTGTCGAAATTCAAAAACAGGACATTAAAAGAAGTATTTTTTTAACTAATTTTTATTAAAAAAAATACGTAGAATTAAATTAAATTATTTGTATAAAAAAATGAAATGCGCCGCTGGCAATATTTTTCCAAAAATTACCGATATTAATAGAAGGTATATGTATATAAAATTAATTAAACGCGGTAAATGTAAAAATTCTTCTGATGAAAACGAGACAATTTACACTTTTTATTTGAAATATAATAATATTAATGAAATTGTATAGACGTACCACTTGGCGTGCGAGGGAGGGCGTCCCTATCGCCTAACGAAGTTGTCAGGGTGTAAATTTATTACACAATACAAAATGTACAGAATGTCCGGTGACCGGTGTCGTATTAAATACAGAAATTCGGTCGGGCAGCACTAAAGAAGCCGTGCAGTAATGGCGGCCGTTCTATCTGTCAAACTGTTAGACGGTAATATCGGTCCATTATTCGCTTTTTCAGCTTCGCAAAACTTTAATACTTCATTGGCAATTGTTCTTGCACCATCCCGGACTGTTTAGGATGTTTTGGACATAATAATTCGGTGTATATTGGTTATCAAGATGTCACAGCTCCCGACCAAACACAAAATTGAACTAAATGACAGGGCGAGGGGTTACCGCCGGGTGCGGGTGGGGCGGGTTTTAGTTCAAAATTTGCCGCACGCCAAGTTACGTTGGGCGAGCTATATTTAAAAATATTTTAAATGATATTTTTACGACTGATTTTTTTTACTTTTTATCTCCGCCATTACTGATGACTATTTTTCGCGTACCATCAACTATCCACAGATTGGGAGCCGCTAGTCTACAGCATCGATTGAAGAATCCCTTTAGCGCAGCAGCAACCGCCCTTGGTGCGTCGGTATTTTCGATTAATTTATAGGATTAAATTGAAAAATAATATTGTTTGTTTGTTTGTTTGCCAGCGGTGTTTTGAAACATGCCGCGCTGTTTGGTCGTGTTGTTGTTACAGGCCTGCGAATCGTTTTTGATGGAACACGGGCCGCGGGCTTGGTAGATGGATGCATGACTGCGCTCGGCCGGCGGTGTTAGGAGTGGGTAGGCTTTAATCCAATGTCTCGCGTCGCGCCGCGTCAACTCTGCGGCTCGAGAATGATAAAAATTCGAGTGCTCGGCGTTTACGCACTATTGAAGTGAAACTTCTTTGCCTCCGAATAAAAAATTACCTGGATAAAGTTAACACAAGATCGATAAACTACAGTATTCCTTCATTCAGACCACCAAAATATATGGGCATGAATTAAGGTAAATTTCTTGGCACACAACCCGGTTCCGTTGCTGGTTCCAATACGTTTGACTTGTTTGGAAAATTACTACGAGCTTGTAAATTTAAAACAATTATGAAAAGGTCGAACTTAATGCTCTTAAAAAGTATAGTTAGTGTCTTAGTAAATAAGTCAAGGTTCATTATTACAAGACATTTTTACTAGATACACGGATTGTAAGGATTTTTTTAAAAAACATCTATAGAAAAAATTATTGTAGATTTTTTTAATTCGTGGCGGTATTAACACATTTATGACTGCGTCGGAAACCCTAAACCCAAAACCTATGATTTTTTTTTATCAACCACTTTCTATATACATCTGTTTCACTTGGATCTTAGGTAGCTAAAAATGTGATGATTTTTAAAACAACTTTTGTCCCGGACATAAGTTGTTTTAAAAATACAATTTTTTTCTTTGACTTTGCCTTTAGTTCTGATCTGTCAATTTAAAAATCAGTTATCTTTTCGCATCATTTAGTGGTCCTGTGTTGTTTTTGCGTTCAAAAATATCTTTCGAAACTATAAAATGGATTCGTATTATGCTACTGAAAATATTTTAGTGGTGAAAAAAGATGCGAGAAACAATGATTTAAACAAAGCAAATGCCACTAAAAAGTCAAAACTTAGATGCACCAAAACATTGCCCATCATGGAGATGCCCATTATGTCTGAGACTGTAGAGGAATCGCATTTGCATTCGGGTGGATGTCTACGCCAAAACAAAAACAATGCGATTTTTAAAACGTGTTCGTGAAGATTAAAGAAAATCTTTCACTATTTTCCAGTATGCGGTCATTCGTTTCTCCCCCGTGACCGTAATTTTTGGTTAATTAAAAGAATTGTGAAGAAAGCTGATAGAGTTGAACATTTAAGGCTGGACATTCGCTGCAAATGCAATATTTCAGCGGTTTTTTTTACGAAAACGTGGGTTTTTATTATTCATTTATATTAGAATGTATATTTTACACTGCAATTTTTTAGGGTAATAACTTAGAATAAACTGAACATTATTTACAATAATTAAGAAAATATAAGCATTAATCGACAGGCCGAGGCAAAAAAAATCGTTTTTAGTGTTTTTTACACATATAAAGTTAACTTCATTATCTAAAATCCATGCTTAGATAATTAAGAATTGTTTAATATTTATAAAGTTATGTTTTATATTTGCAAAAAATTATTACGTTTTTTGTTGATTTTAAAACGCTTTTTATGCATATAAAGAGATGATTTTAAACGGTATATTCTATTTATTCCCGTATTTTGAGGTTCTACTCACTAATTAAAAGTTTTTTTTTTAATAAAAACGCCTTAATTAATATTAAAAAATGAAAATTCTTAAGTATGAAATGTGCCAATAAATGACGCCGCCCCCAACGGCATTGTGTTTTATAATAACGTCAAGAATATGTAAAGAATCTTGAAACAATAGCAAAATACGATATCAAAAGAAATTTTACAGTTAAGATGGTCTTTTCAGAAGGTATTAGACGTAAGTTCACGGTGGCCTGATTTTTATTAAAAAATGTTTACTCTGTTGAGATAGTGAGCCGAACCACTCCACATTTTTTCTATTAATTCATATATTTAGTTTGAGTATTACCAACTTTTTTCCTGGAGCAGTGAAGCAGCAATGAATTGATCCCTTGATAGGAGGATCAATTCATCACATCTTTTATTTAAGAACTGGCAATGCCTAATACCAAAGCATATCCATTGGGACATGTTCCGATAAGCATAAACAAAATAAACGATATTAAAAATGTAATCAAGTAGATTGCGATTTCCTCACTAGATTTTAAAACTAAATAATAAGTTGGATGACTAGTGGTTCCGAGAATTTACAAGAAATTGAGTTTCTATAAAATAAAATCACTTATATCATTTCAAGTAATAAACTTGTTACTTCCTTGATTCAATATTGCAGTTGTTTCACAAAAAATGTATGAAAATTATAAAAATAAGTAGGCCTTTCAAAGACCGCCATCTGTGTTTCATCATAGTTATAAAAGGGTGATAAAAAAATTCTCACTATACAGTTAACATCAGGTGGGATTCAGTGTTTTTTTAATATCCGTGAACTAACTTTTATAGACGAAAGTGACTTTTAATAATCATCGATTCAAATAGTGAATATATAACCGTAAAAATAATATCGATAATCAGAATTCGAGCTTAGAATCTTTCGATCAAAACTACCCTAACGCATGTGACGGTTTTGTGTTTGAATTTTCTTGGACGTGCCCTGAGAAGTTTCACTTCAAAAGGGGGCTTTCATTCAAAGTGAAATGCATTTATTGCATCGCTAATGCCGCTTGCATTGTTATTCTTATTTGCTTATTGCAATCGCGTAATACCCGTTCGTAGAACGACACATGCGTGGATTTAGATATGCTTCAAATTAAAGCCGGTAATTGCTAGTATGCGGTAATGCACGCACGGGATAAGCCATTGCGCGGACCGCTCAGAGTACTGTTCTGGATTTCATAACGGCGGATCGTGTGTATAGGGGAAAGTTATTTATAAACCTACATAGAAGCAGAAACATACATAAAATTAAACCAGCTGTCATCCGTCAAAAATGACGGTACTTTTACATGTCAGTAGTTCCTAAAGAATATTTTTTTTTTTTTTTAAATTCGGAAAAAGAATTTTTAAGAAAAAAAATTTTTCGAATACAAAAATTTTTTCGGAAAAAAGAATCTGAAAAACAATTTATGTGAAAAAAATTTTTTTTGAAAAATTTTGGACGTACCTACAGATAACAAAATTATTGTAATTGGGATATGTGGCGTGTCATGACGCTCGCCTAATTATCTGATGGTTGGTGGTTCGAGCTCCATTCTAGGACACCAGCAAGTTAGTCCTATTTTCATAGGAAAAGCGTTTAGTTTATTTTGAATACTGAATCGTATCTTTATCTTTTGTATCTTCATCTCTATTTTAACTTTAAAAATAATTAAATGTGGACACCACATATGGATCCTTGGGGAGAAAGTGGGATTGAGAATCCAGGCTGCAAAATTAAGTTGCATCAGGGAAGTTTAACTATTGGATCGAGTGAGAAGTACAAACAGGAGGGAGACCCTTAGAATGAAACCACTACTCCTACATAGAGAAGGCTCTCAATTACGGTGACTTTAAATTAGAAAATAAACGTTGTTAATATATTTAATAAAAATGAACTTTGTTTTCACCGCTTAAATAACCAGATCCTTTTTACAAATAGTTATCTTTTAAAATTTAAATTTAAATTTAAGTACTTCAATATTATTCATTTTACAAATATAATTTTTTTATATTTTGATTGTCTATACTTCGATTTTTGAATTTAATTTGTTAGTGTACAATTATTGTATTCTGACGAAGGGGCCATGGGCTCTGAAACATGTTGATATTTTTCAATACAAAAGTGGTGAAAACTAAGATTATTTTCATTAATTATAGAAAAGCTTTTACACTTTTGATAAAATGTCAAGATAAGCGAGAAAAAGTTTTTTTTTCAATATTTCCGACTTATCTTCTATAATACGTTGGAATACCATTAAAGTAACTTAAATCAATGTTTAAAAATTCTGTCTCTTTAATACAAGTCAAATAAAATTATGAAAGTCTCGCATAAATATGAACCAGATTTTTTCGCAAGGTTTTAATTAGTGATGATATTTTAATCAGTGACACACTAATTACTATTTGAGATTTGTATCTGATTGCATCGAAGATTGGTAACTGATTAAGATACAAATTTCAAATAACTGAACCACGAATAACCGGTAAAATAACGGTTTTACTATAACAAGTTTTAATAATTTTATTTAACTTGTATCAGAGAAAATGCATTTCTACTTTTATGATACACCAGTGTTTTACAGAAGATAGGTCAGGAATATTAAAAAAAAAATGCAAAATTTGTTGTCGATCGTCTCCTTAACTGTTGACTTTTAACCAAAAGTATCAGTAATATCCACTTCATCATAATCAACCCCGAAGGGTGTATCAGGCGACAAAAAGGCCGCTTCACATTAAGTGAGAATTGAGGTCGATATTAAACTGAAACATCATAGTAGAGACAGCAATACACAATTATGTATATAGCAAAAGCGGCAATGTCCACTGTTTGTGTGGAAAACCCAACAATTTCCATATTTAAAAGTTAAATATTTATTTATATACGTAAGAAAACTGAGGTGGCAATAGTTTTTAATAACTAATTTCTGATAAGATGTAGGTTTCATTACACAACAAAAAAATTTCCTTAATTAATCTTTATGTTTATAGGACAAAGCTGATACAATTGTTTACATCCCAACGAAATGGAAATGGACAATACATCTTTCTATTTTACCTTTAACTATTATTATTTGTATCTTTAACTTTATTATTATTTTATCTTATGGTTTTCTTATGTTTTTCTTATGTTTTTCTGTATTATTATTATTATTATTGTATTTTAACTATTATTATTGTAACTTTTAACTGTATTAATATTTTAACTGTCTTCTTATTTTTTAAAAAAAAATTATTCTGTATATTGTAAAAGCCCATAAGGGCGTTAAATAAATAAATAAATAAACATCTCAGTAGTATATTGTTGGCTTTATTTTTATACCCCCCCTTTAGTAGTATACAATTTTATTTTTGTACACTACTAGATGAGGGGTAGTCGAGTCTGTGAAAGACGGAAAAGATCGGAAAATATGAAAAATCTAATTAGCTCCGCGGTCTCCACGACCGCGGAGCTAATTAGATTTTTCCAAAATGTGCACCAAGCAGCGGCCGCCCAAATCGATCCGCCACGTGGGCGGGGCGGGCGGCGCGGAGGGGAGGGGGTGGACTTTCACTGGTGCGCCGCCGCCCGCCCCCCCGCCGCCCTGACCTGACTTTGATATTGTCCCCGAGGAGGCGCGCGCAGCCCGCCCGCGCCCCGCCCCCGCTCCCGGCGCAGCGGTAATGCAATCCGTCAGACTCCTCGTGGAACATGCACCTTGAATCATTCGCGGGAACCCCTTCGAAAGAGGCCGGTAGAACGTATCTTTTATCCAAATAATAACATCTGTCCGGAACAATTCAAATTTGTAGACGAATTTTTTTTTCACCCAGTGAAAGGGTGTTACTAGATATTAGTGTACAAAACGCTCATTAGACCAGTGCTCACGTACGCGGCTGAGACATGGGTACTAACTAAGAGGAATGAGCGAGCACTGGGCGTTTTTGAAAAGCAAATTTTGAGGCGTATCTTCGGACCGGTTCTAGAAAATGGACATTGGCGTGAACGTTACAATAATGAGTCTATACTCTATTTAAGGAGCCAAACGTCGCAAAATTTATAAAACTGGGAAGACTTCGGTGGCTGGGTCATGTGGAGAGAATGTCCAAGCATCACGCACCAAAGTCCCTGCTGAACTCGAGGCCAATAGGGCGAAAGAGCTTAGGAAGGCCAAAATTAAGATGAAGCGACAACGTCCTCGAAGATATCTCCGCCTTAGAGCTTCGAAACTGGAGAGAGCCGGCTGGCACTTGACCGAGATGAGTGGAGGAAAATTATTGAGGAGGCCAAGACCCACCGAGGGTTGTAGTGCTAAGAATGATGATGATGAAAGGATGTTACTGCTAACCACTCATCCAAACATGTGTACATTAAAATTCGTACACGCGCGCATACGTATGATATACTTACATATGCATACACACATATATACATTACTGCAAGTATAGAATATCTTTACAATTCAAAACGATTGTCTTTCAAGAAATTTATCAACATTTTTAAAATTAATATATATTATAGAAAGAAATCATATCTTTTTATGGGAAAATAGGTATGGAAGTCTTTGGGTGTTCACAGGACTTACGACCTGATCACTTTACACAATGTAACGTTCACCATTTCCACCCATAATAGAATACCTTTTAAAATTGCATATCGGCAATGTGCAAATTTAGTAGGTAAGTAATAACGGAATTTAGGAAAGAAACTAATGAAAATTTTAATTAAATTTATGATTAATTAAATTCTAATAAATATTTTTGTAAAGTTCCGCATATTTTCGTTAAGCGATATTTAAATGTCTGCTATTTTCAAACAGTTTATCTATACTAATACATAAAAAGATAAATTTTGTACGTTTGGTTCTTTTCTTTCACCAATATTTAAAATGGACTTTCAGTAGTTAAAACGTCGCGGACGTTTTTATAGAACTTTTTGAGTTCTACAACTTCTCTATACAAAGTATTTAAATATCTCTTACCGTTAAGGCAGCGTTCGTAAAAAACGCATCGCTCGACGCATTTTTTCGTCGATTTTAGTTGTAAAATAGGTCACCACGAAAAGCCCTTTTATTTTAACGGGGTAATATATAGCCTACGTCCACCCTGAAAGTCCATTCTAAATATTGGTGAAAGAATTTTTGAAATCGGATGAGTAGTTTCGGAGATTACCTCATCCAAACTTACAAACTTTATTTCTTTAGGAGCATACTGAAAAAATTGAGTAAGTAGACATCTTGAGATTTTGAGCTTTTTGACCAAGTCGTTGTACTAGAAGATTTCATTTACTATTTAATAAACAAGTCAACTTAATTCTCAAAATATTACGAAAAATTAAAACTTGCATATTGATCTGCTGTATGAAAAAAATATTAAGCCACTTACATAATTGAACTATTGCCATATGCAGGCAAAATACACTTTTAATAAAAATTATGCTAACTTGAAAACTATAAATACAATTAAACAAATTGAATTATCACCACTTTATTTTTGGTGAATCAATTAAGTCAATTTGTTTAATTATAATCATAATGACTAACCAAAGAAAGCAAAAAACAATAGTACGAAAGCTACAAGTTTGTATCTATTTATAAACGGCAATTTTAATTGCCAACAAACAATATTTTAGACTTACAGTCTTTTCTCAGTATGCTCACGATACGTGTGACATCTTACAATGGCGTTAGATAGTATATTAATTACATTCAGATACACGATATTATAAAAACATACCTTTTTATGTAAACCTACACAGGAGTCACTTCCCCATGAAGTAGCGAAAAAACAGCAACACTTGACGTTTTAAACTCACGAGTGTCTATGTTGTGATATCCCATTAGGAAAAAGCTTTATCGTGGCGTTAAAACGAGGTCTCTTTCATCGTGGAGAAAAGAGATGGGAACGCGTGAAAGGCGAATTCTGAAAAACAAAAATAAAAATTTTATGTGTCTACTGAAACTGTTTTCACCTGACATTTAGATCAAACCATATATTAAAAAAATAAAACAATATTGTTCACTGTATTAATATTGAAATGATGTGAAGTGTATTATTATGATAATGTCAATGAATAATTAGTGACGTATATGATTATTTATATAAATGTAAATAAAAATGTTTTTTTAAATTTTTAACACTGTATTTAAAATTTATTTTTTTGCTTTTGTACTTAAAATTGTTTTCGTTTTTTTTTTATCTCTTCTGTTTATAAAATGAATATTATTTAGTAACAGTGTAACATTAAATTGTGAAAATGTTTTTTTTCTCTCTTAAGTTACTTAAAATTTATAACTTTGTGCTTAAAATTTGTTTTTTTGCTTCTGTACTTAAAATTGTTTTTGTTTCTTTTTATCTCTTATGTTTATAAATTTAATATTATTAATTATTATTTAGTAACAGTGTAACATTAAATTGTGAAAATGAACCTGCAGACAAACGTCTTTGAAGTTTTGTGGGACTATAAATATTACAAAAATGTAAAAAAATAAATAGATAAAATAAAAACTAAGTGTAATAACAGCGTAAATTAATAGTTAAGTTTTTTAACGTGACGAAATACCTATTTATAAGGGAAATATCTCTTTTTAGAGATGTGGGAGATAGTTTATACAGGGGAAAGTATAGTATATTGGACCGGCAACTAATTTGGACCACCCTCATATCTAAAAATTAGTTTTTCAATTTCAATGTTGGCAACACCAAGCGAAATGAATTTAACTTCATTGCACATCGGCAAGGTTGGTTTCGATGTGACATTAAACTTTGGTGTTTTTTTTTTTGAAAAATCTGTTTTAGTTATTTTTAATGTAAATTCCATCGTTCCGTGATAAGGGTACAGTTGAGTGAAAGGTGAGCATACAGTGTTTGTAATGTATAGTTCAGAAGCGCAAATTTATTTATTAAGGAATCTTAACATTTTTTTAAACGTATAATGTAAAAGCATAGTGTTAATTTCATAGACCAATCAAAAAGATTGACAGATGTTAAGAACAAAGTTAGATAATATATTTTTAAGTTAATTATTTTGAATTAATTAATGAATAATAAGCAACAAACAAAGTTAAGACTGAATAATGATAAGTGATTGAATGTGAAAAAAGAAAAAGTATATCAAGAAATGAGTTAAATAATTGGTGAAAAAGTCAGGATAGAGGTGGAGGAAGAGAAGATTAGATATAGTGAGTGAATGGTCAAAGTCGATTTAGTACATGTAATCTAAAGCATTCTTTTAAATTCAGTAAGACCAATGTTGAAGAGGTCAATATCGATACAATTATTATTGAGAGCTTTGCATGCGCGATATAAAAATGTATTTTGTGTATGGGAAGCTCTATTTCTCGGAACATGGAAGAGCACGTTTTGTCGGGTACGTCTGCAGGGAACATGAAAAGAGATTAAGTCCAGTTGATTGGGACAGTCGAGATATCCTCTCAGTAGTTTAATTAATAGTGTTAGATCAGCACGTGCTCTTCGCTGTTCCAGAGTTTATAAGTTGTGGAAATGTACTGCTTAACAATCTAATATTCTATGATCAACATACGTGAAACAATTGCTGACATATATAGGTTATACTTTATTACATTTATTTTATGATATATCCATCCCGTTGGTTAAAACGGACCACAAGTAGTGTATATAAAATGTGTATGTTGCCATAATTGGAATCACGAAAGTTGTTCCCAAAATCTTGACATTTGGGATGATTGTACTATGTGAAAAGCTTCAAGTATTTAGTAGGTTTCTTACCGATACAATTATGTTTTTTTTTTCTTTAATTACAGTTTTTCTTTATGTTTTACCTCAGAGCCTATAAAGTCCAATTTAGCAACCTCGTGGTCCAAATAACGGAACCAGTTGGCTAAATTTGCATGAGATATCTTTAATAATTATATTGATTAATACTTAATAAATGCAAAGCATAATAATTGTTCTTTTATTTAACACAATAGACATTATTTGTAAAAATATAGAAAATATATACTTAAAATGCTTTTGAAAAAAAAGGTCCAAATTACCAGACTTCCCCCTACATTTTTCTTTTGGAACAAAATTTGGCCAACTTATCACCTGGCATTTAAAATAGTGATGGTATTTTAACCGGTTAGCGTGTCACCGGTTTAAATACCGTCACTAGCTTAACAACCATCGATATCATTCTCAAATAACTGTACCACGTGCGACCCGTGGGCAATTATAACATATGTTCCGTACAGAATACGCGAAGATATGATGCGCAGGTCTCCCGTACTTGACTCGTAGAACAGACCAAGACTGTACAGCGGTAATCGTAAACCCGCTGACAGTGGTTGTTCTAAATATTCACAAAAGTGAATTATCCGGTTGCAGGTAGTCCAGTTGAAGTTCCAAAATCCAAAAACAGTAGGTAGAGCAGAGATCAGAAGTGTTGAGTAAATGTCAGAAGAAGTGGTCCAGACGACGTATAAAGCACAGAACGGAATGAATCTGTACGCCGACGGAAGTTTAATTTATACACAAATTTAATACCTCCCGGCTTATTTCCGGGAGCCAATCACAGAGAGTTTTATCGCGCGTTCGCGCCCGCGAAATTGTCTAAAAAATAGCTCGGAAAGTTTTATTTACAGAATTCAAAAATTATTTAGAATTTTTACGCCACCCCCCCGGGGTTTTCATCACGTCATTTACATGGTGCTATGTCTTGCTTATAGCATGACGTGATTGCCTGGACCCGCAAGACCGAAGTTAATTTTTTATCAAAAAATATATACCGATCGCAGCGGTATTTGCTCAGGAAAATTTCACAATTAAATTTATAAAATTTGTTAACTATGATTTATACATGTTTGTTAATGCAGTTTATAAAGAGCCCACATGGGTGTAACTTTTGATATCAGTTTTAGTTATGTACAATAAAATTTCAGTCATTTATAAATATTTCAAAGTGGGTCGCAAAAAATTAATTTTCATTTATTTTTCAGGTGCGCCCCTGACAAGGTAGGTATGTAAAAACATGTAAAATGGGTAGATTCTTATGCAAGGAATTCAACAAAAAATATTTTAAGTTGATCCGGCTGTTGTAGCGTCTGTAAGACAGTTTCAAAGTTTTGACTGAAAAATGACCCTTATCGACATTGGACCACTGCTGATAGTGGTTACGTAAAAAATGTGAAAAATTTTACTTTTTTATTTACATGATTTTCTTTTAGATTTTAGTCTAAATGGCTTTGTTTAGCAAAAATATTATGGTTTGATACCAATTTTATTGAAAAAACCCTCGTTTTTCGTAAATATAAGAAAATCAATTTTGGGTCGAAAATTCTCGTATTTGTTGGTACAAATACCGTTTTTCGGTGGCTGTCGCGCCCGGGACCTTATTAGTGATGAGCCCCGTCGCTAGGCCTATAAAACACTGTTAGTTATATGTAGATTTCTCCGAGATCTGACAAGATATGGCTTCGCGACTTGTCGGAAACAATCGGTCTGCAGCCCGTTTTTCCTTCGCATACCAATTCTCTGTCCTCGGATACATATGTAGAAATATTAAACAATATTTCGTAATTCTGTCTGTCAGGCCATACAGTTAGCCGTAGGAAATAATATTTCCTGTATCTGTCTTTCCGCCATACAGTTGGCCGTCACTCGGAAATATTCAATAATATTTCTTATATCTGTCTTTATGCCATACAGTTGGCTACACTCACCACCCCGGTCTATCGCAACAGCGATTTTCTCGTTTATTGAAAATAAACATGTGACAAAGTACATTCATATATGTCAATATTTAGGTTCTTACAATAATTTGTAATAATTTAAAACATGTCACAGCTATTTTATTTTCATAAATTTTCATACATAAATTTGTTCACAAATTTATCAAAGCATAGGACCCGTCTTTACGGTCCTCAGGGTGGTGATGACGCACCGGCGTCCTGCCCGGTCGCCCGTGAATAAGATGACGTCACAGGTCCACCTTGTTCGGTGTCCGCAGCGAACCATGGAACTCGGCAATGTCATCTTCTTTGAGGAGGCTCTTTTCAGGGCTATCATTCATCCTGTCCGTTACAACATAGATTCTATACTAGACGTAATATTATACTTTTATAATGCTCAAATATATTTGAATAAGGTTTTTTTCAGTAATTATTGACGGGTTTTCATAGTAATATAATAATTAATAGGGCATTTCAAACGCTAAGTTCTTACGCAAACTCTGTTACACAGTTAACAGGGTTAAGCAAACACACGGTCGCGTGCTTCGCTGGATTTTGCAATTTCAGATAAAAAATATAAAGTTTTTAATTAAACGTACGATAAAGACAACATTGCACACAGGAGAGCAGACAGATAACACGGTGTAAGTAAATTAACAACTGCAGAAATATACATTTTTTTATTAAAATCGCTCGAGTAGCGCGAGCGGGGGGACGGACGGGGAGGACGTTACGCTAGGGATTAACCTACATGCGATGGATTAATACTGTTTGAACCGTGAACCGGCTGCAGATCCGGGCGTCGATTCACGGCGTCCTGAACGGGACACTCCGCGTCACGACGATCACGTGGGCCGTGCTAATCAACCGCGAAGGCTTCGCCCGCATGGAATTCAGTTTGAGACAAAAGAGTAGGTACCAAAAGCGATAAAAGTACCTATTTATTTTGATAAGAATTAATTTAATACTATGAAGTTTGCTTTGTAAATTATAAATACAGTATCCAATTTAAATATATTTATGGTTCACTATTTTGGCAATAATGGCTTCCACATAAAAGGTTGCCGTTTTTTTAGAACTTTGTGAGAGAAACAATCCCATCATATATTTTTGTCATGTAACTCTATGGCCCGAATTCAGAGTCAATACTTAGTGATTTAAAGGTTAACGCCGAGATAGTAGGATTTTTTCTGACGCAGTTGACAATTATCGTTATAATTTAGCTAATACTCAATATAAAAAAAAATATTGTTTATTTTATTTGTATATATATACTTTTATTTGAGTATTTACACCAACATGTTTCAGAAATTACCATTCCATCATCAGGGTGTTGTATAACTGTCAAAAAAAAAATTCGAATGAAATGTCTTTTGTTCCTTGTTTTTCTAAATTATTTAAAAAAATATATTATTACTGAAGTTCCTGATTACTCGTAATTATTGGAAAAAATTTTAGAATTGGGCTAGTAGTCAAATTTAATTGATTATTAATAATATTTTGTTTAAAATTACATGCTTTACTAATTTCTAATGATTCTAAATTATTTAATTTCAGACCAAAATTATTTATGTGTAAAATAGAAAATCCTAAATTTTTATCAAAACCGTGATCATTTTCTAATAAATGATTTGCAAAATTGTTGCTTTTATACACCACATATCTCACCATATGTGGGGTATAAAAGCAAAGGCAGCAATAACCAAAAAATAAAAATAAAATTTTGAAAGCAATCACTGAGAATTAATAATTTAAAATGCACTGAATTGTAGATTGTGCGTATCTATTATTCCTTCCAAAATCCTGTTTCCTATAAATTTATATAAAGTCTCGAATTCAGCACATTGTAAATTAGTAATCCTCGATGATTGGATTTAATTTTTTTGGATATTGCTGCCTTTGCTTTTATACCCCACATATCTAGTCTTTGTATCAGGGTTCCAGGATATATATCAGCGGATATATATCACGATATTTATAGCTTGATTTTTATTTTTGATATATATTTTAAAAAATCTTTCTGCGGTTATTAATAGATGGCGCTAGTTGTATTTTAAAAAATGCTACATGTTTTTATTTAAATATCTGCGGTCGTTACTAGATGCCTCTAGTTGTATTTTAAAAAGTGCTACGGTTTTTTTTTAGTTAAATTTGTTTCATATAATCCGTTTTTTTTTCGAGTTTGTATTAATCGAAGTGTGCAAAAAAGGAGAATAAAAGCTTGGATATATATCGGATGTATATAAAAAAAATAAGATTTTTTGATTTTTTAGTATCAAAATCGGATTTTTTCGATCCCTGCTTTGTATACAAATTTTTGTTGAGGGGTGGTTTTTAAAATTTTTTTTATTTAAAAGGTAATGGAAACCTAAGAGGTTTATGGGTAACATTTTTACATGATTAAATATAAAATATAATAATATAATTTAGATACAAAGTCATTTTTTTATAGTTGGCCGAGTTTTAATATTTTTGTCACATCTGTTTTGAATTTGTCAGTGGTCAGTTGTTTGGTCTGTTGTGGCAGGTCATTGTATAGTTTTAGTCCGTTGCAAATTAGTCGGGATTGTCCTGTTTTTGTTTTGGCGTGTGTTATGTGATAGTTTTGAGCCATTCTAGTGTTACGTTGGTGTTTTTCGTGTATTTTGTCTAATTTTATGTCTTCGTCTTGTATTTCGCCAATTGATAGTTTGTGAATGATTTT